>CM040481.1:9430293-9448055 GCA_022758105.1 Pangasianodon gigas
GTAATATAACGCGGGCAGGGAGGAACACACAGCCTAAAACGCTGTCCGCTCTCGCCCTTATGTTTAGATTTGTCCTTGGCCTTAGGCATGCCTCAGACAACACAAAATAGACAAACAATGGACAAACAATATGACATAGAGCGCTTGCTGAATGACAGAAAGCTAGCGCGGCGCTTGCCGCTCGGGCTTTTATGCTTCCAGGTCGCTACGTCACCCCGCCTGTGACGTCTCGCCCATCCATTGGACTGATTACACACGTGATTCAGAGCGCGGTCACGCTGAAGGCCTTCCCATAGCGTTTCGACGCAGCTCGAGTTTCTGAAGGGGAACCCTAAATAGACTCCAACACATTAAAAAGTCCTTACTCATACCAGAAATTCAGCACACATTATATAACAGTATTCCAACAGTTACACTGGTTACCCATTTTACAAAGAATCAAATACAAACTCCTTCTTCTCACATTCAAAGCACTTTATGGCCTTGCTGCATATTATCACTCTGAGCTCCTACAGCCCTACACCCCTGATCAGACTCTCGGGTCCTCCAATACTGGTCTATTGGTGGTGTCTAAGACCAGACTGACATCAGCGTGGGGCAGATCTTTTAGTGCCATAGCCCCCAGGCTTTGGAATGTCATCCCCTATGACCTCCATGACTGCACTTCCCTCACCCATTTTAAGAGTCAACTTACAACATACATTTTTTTCCCAAAACTTTTACCTTTCTTCTTCTTCCTGCTAATCTATTTTTTTAAGATAAAAAATGGAATAAATGGAATGCATTATACTATTTTATTCATATACAATAGTTTGTTGTATATGAATGTTAATCACCTGTTATTCAGAGAATAAATTATTATTTAATTCAGCTCAAGCATCTGGTTTTGACATATTATACATGATCCACTCCAGTATGAAATAAGGAATTGTATCAAGTAACTCATTTAATGCTATTATCCGGTGTCAGCCAGAAGAGGGTGGGTTTCTTTTTTAAGTCTGATTCTTCTCAAGGTTTCTTCCCCATGTTGTCTCAAAACATGTTAAGGCAAAAATATAAGCTTTAATAAGTACATTTTTTGCTGTAATGAGTAATTATTTAGAAACTTTCATTTCCTTGCTGTGCAACAGTCTTAGGCACTAAGAAATTCTAAAGAAATTCTGTAAAGCAAACATGCCTTACACTCTTGCACATTATTGTACCTATGAAGAAAGTAGAGTACGTCACCCATGCAGAAACAAATCTTTTGTAATTCATTCCAGTCACATACAACAAAAGCATACGTAGCCTACAGTACACTTACTTAGCATCAGTAATCTATGCACATTAATGGTTTAAGCTTTCTTTGTTTTTAAAAGTGAATTAAACAATACACAATTTGCATCTTTTACTGTAGCCTAAAATAAATAAAATAAAAATATATGAAGGTTGTTTTAATGTATTGCATGCATGTTAATACAAGGTGATGATTATTATGGACTTTTGCAATGTCTCTTGTGTTATTCATCTAGCTGTCACTTATTTGGCATGTGTAATCTGAGATTAAACATGTTTACTCAGACAGTTGGGTTCTTTTGTGCTCAAACACATCTCAGGTATGTGTACCATACCTTCTGGTTTCTGATATCTTGATTTTTAAAAGTCATGGTAGTAATAACAGCATACAGTATATAACAGCAAATACAGATAATTAGCAATGATACCTGATACAAGGTAAATCTGAATGAACATTCAAACTACTCTGAATCAATCCAAATATCAGTAGAGCAATCCGTGTATTAGACACACGAGATGGTGATGAAAAATCAGAAAACTGCAAAAACTCAAAAATACCATCACCGATAATACTCAGAATACAAACGAGCTAGTGCTTCTAAACTTTCTATACTTTAAATTTATATACATGTATTTTATAGGGCAAATGATATTGAAAGCTTTATAGTCCTCACTAATTAAGGCAGTGGCTAAACTATTATTGTTGCTATAATAATATCACTGAACTACTTATTGTTAATATAAACGGTATATAAGGTGTATAAAAGGCTTGGAAGACAGACCTTTATTGTCTAGTTTTGTGTGTTTGCAGGTCAATATGGTGATTGGCATTCTGGTGTTCAATAAACTGGTTTCCAGAGATGGCATCCTGGACAAGAAGCTAAAACACAGAGCAGGGTAAGTGTAATGTGAAGCCAGTTCCCTTGAGCTCCCCACACGTTTAACTGATGTACACTTGAACCCCCTCCTGCAGGGGTATTATTACACATAATGCACATGGTTTCCTTTTTCTTCATCTGTCGCATAGAGACAAAACATATACACAAAATTTCCTTTTGAATTTCACCTCAGAAACATGCACACTTCCATCTTTAGAAACTGTTTAATGAGAGTTAATGACATCAAAACAGTTAACAATTATAGCTGTCCCACTGGGAGATACAGTATGCCTTATGTACCAGAAACTTCCATGCAAATGATGGGCATGTCTTTATTCTGCCAGTTTAACCTTTGACACAAGGAAAGAGCACGCAAAAAGCTAACATTCTCTTATTTTCTTGTTGTTCCTGGCTGTAATTACAGGCAGATGAGTGAGCCACATACAGGATTAACTTTAAAATGTGCAAAGTGTGGTGTTGTCTCTACAACTGCTTTATCAGCAACTACGGCCAGCAATGCCATGTAAGTACCTGGCTCATGGCTTTGCAAAATCAGTACAATTATATTGCATTAGGGATGTAATACCGTGCCACTCAGTGTACACTATATGGTCAAATGTTTGTGGACACCTAAGCCATATGTGCTTGTTGAACATCCCATTCCAGATTTAGTCACCCTTTGCTCTTATAATAACCTCCACTCTTCTGGGAAAGCTTTTCATTAGATTTTGGACTGTGGCTGGGGAATTTACCCATTCAGCCTCCAGAGTATTAGTAAGGTCAGGCATTGATGTTGGGCGAGGAGGCCTGGGGTGCAGTTGGCATTCCAGTTCATCCCGTAGGTGTTCAGTGGGGTTGAGGTCAGGGCTCTGTGCAGGCTACTCGAGTTCTTACACTCCAACATTGGCTAACCATGTCTTCATGGACCTCGCTTTGTGCAAAGGGACATTGTCATCCTGGAACATGTTTGGGCCCTTTAATTTCAGTGAAGGAAAATTGTAATGCTACAGCATACAAAGACATCCTGTACAATTGTGTGCGTTTAACTATGTGGAAACTGTTTGGGGCTCACATATGGTCAGGTGTCCAAAAACTTTTAGCCATAAATCTGTATTTGTATCAAAATATTTGTATCTGTTTTTGTATTCAGATTTGAACCAGAGGTGAGTGTGGTCTAGACTGGAACATACAATATAAATGCATAATCCAAAAAAGGGGTGGAGTGTTCTGTGTTTTTTGTTTTTGGGGGGGTGTTTTTTTCTTTTGGGGGGGCTGTTTTTTTTTTTCTTTTTTTGTTTGATTGTTTTTAGGTGTGTGCAGTATACAGACATTATAGTCAGAACCTGGCAACTCTGCTCACAGAACAAATAGTATATCTCCTATTCATATCGGTATTTGTATTTTATAAGTTCGATCCAAACAATGAATTCCTTACATCCCTATACTACATGTAAGTGTGTGTATGTGAATATGTATGTTTATACCCATTGACACTTTTTTGATCTTCTCATTACTCTGAATGCCACTGTTTAAAATGATGTACAGTTTCAACTGGAAAAATATAAATAAATGATTCCTATTTTAAAAGGCAAAGGGTCCTAATCTCTATGAGGGGACATTTGGTGCAATGCACCCTGTGCTTTCAGGAGTTTCCTGTGTATTCAGTATTTAAATAGTGCTCTGTTGAAGATTACTTCAGTCATGTAGAAATTGTAGTTCCCAGTGTTGACCTTTCCCTCACAATCTCTTTCTTCATCTGTCCCCTTGATCTCTGCCCCACTCCTCCCTCCATCTTCCCATGCCTTCCTCTCTCAGGGCCTCTCTCTGGAGTTCCTGTGTAGTTTTGCCTCTTCTGGCGCTCACCTGGATGTCAGCTGTGCTTGCCATGACAGACAAGCGCTCCATCCTGTTCCAAATCCTATTTGCTGTCTTTGACTCACTCCAAGGCTTTGTCATAGTCATGGTGCACTGTATCCTCCGCAGAGAGGTAGGCCAGTTTCAGAACCTCCAGCCTTTCATTACATAGCTATTGTCTTTTTTTATCTTTTTCTCCTGCCATATTTTAACATACATATCTTATATAATCATTCTTAGCCTCAGACAGACTGCTGATTACCTTGTTTTTAGTGTCCTCCCGTGTTACTCCTGAATTACTTGTAATCTGGCAGAGCTAAAATCTGACCTCAAGATTACTGTGACATTCTCAGGGTCTGTTGTGGATATTGCTTGTCGGAATGAGTTTCATATCATTGATCAAATAACTTTTAACCTTATAGGTGCAAGATGCCTTTAGATGTCGACTGAGGAACTGTAAAGACCCTATCAGTGCTGATGCAACTGGCACTTTCCCTAATGGCCATGCACAAATTATGGTAACTATCTTACAACTCTATTTCCATGATTATGGCACAAGCTTAAAAAATATGGTCTAAGATCACAGTGTTACATATTCTTGATTCTTTTTTAGCTCAGTGGTGACATTTTTGTAATTGTGTGATTAGATTTTATTGATAGATTTCACATCAATATTTTAGATTTTAGATTTTTGTTAGACTTTACAGAACATACAACAAATGCATTTTATGACTTCTTAATCACTTATAGATTTTACATTGCTATGTGTTTTATTTTGAAGGCCAAAAAGCAGGCAAATGGTCAATGATACTGAAAGCCCAATGCACAAATGAGAATATTGAAAATACAATGAGAATATAGTCATACAGTATATATATAGATATAATGAATGCATTAAAAAGCTAATTCATGCCAAATGTGTTTTTGAAGCATTTTTAGATATGGTTTTAGCAGATGTGTGTCCATGTCACCCAATTACATCAACTCCATTTCAAATGACAAATGGACACACAATCCATCCACCCTGCTGTGTGCCATCTCTGTATTTGTTTTTCACTTTGTGAAAAAGGTTTTTCTTTTTCACCTTGTGAGTGAAGCATGAAGGAATTCTAGGTGAACTTCAGTAATGCACTCTATCACCATGGGTCATGACACGAAGAGATTTGAGCGGCTGGCTTTTTGTTTGTGTGTTGTTTGTTTTATTTTGTCTTTTTGTTTTTTCTTTATTACCTCTAGCATAGCAATAAATTGGGTAAGAGTAGTAATTTAAATTAGTTTTGCTAGACTATATGATGTTTCGTGTGTGAGTAATGTCAGTTTACAGGATTAAAGGATCGAAAGTTTTATTGTCATTTTGTTTGACAAAAAGAAATTATGTTGGTGATATCCCAAGCTGATGCGTCAAAAAAATTACAGAATTACAAAGCTATAAATAATACTCCAGTAGAAATGACAATATATACTGGTACAGTACTAAAGATACAAGTGCAAAGTACAATATAAAAAAAAATACTACATATACAAGATGGGTTAGGTCCTTAATGATCCTGGCTGCCCTCTTCAGGCAGCGCTGTCTCTGCGTGTTCTCTATGGTATGGCAGTTCTGTTCCCATGATGTGTTGTGCTGTTTTGATGACCCAGTGTAGAACCATCTGATTGGCCCTGGTACCGCTTGTGTACCATGCTGTGACTCAGTATGTCAGAAGGCTCCATATAGCACAGACATTTACCAGTAGTTTCTGGGCCAGGTTGGCTCTCATCAGCCTCCTCAAGTAGTAAAGCAATGCTGTGCCTTCCCTACTGTAGAGGAGGTGTTGATGAACCAAGAGTGGTCGTCACCCAGGAATTTGAATCTGGACACTCTTTCCACTCTCTGGTCTGTACTGGGTTGTGCTCTGTTCTCCATGTTTTCCTGTAGTTGATGATTTCTTTTGTCTTTTTGGTGTTGCGTGCCAGGTTGTTTTCCTTACACCATCTCACCAGATTTTGTACATTTTCCTGTAGGCTGATTCATCATTGTTCATGATCAGTCCGATAACTGTTGTGTTGTACTCAAAATTTATGATGCTGTTGGAGGTGTACACACAGCCAGAGGTGAGTAAGGTGTAGAGGAAGGGGCTGAGCATGGGGTGATGCTCTTAATGTGTTTAAGATGTTGGTGATGACCCCTGTCAGCTAATCTGTGCAGGCTTTGAGCACCCATGCCAGGACATCATCCGGTCCTGCCACTTTCCTCATGCTGACACCTTGCAGGACCCGTTGTAACTTGTGTATTGAAAGTGAGCAGTGTTGTTTGCAAGGATGGAGTCTTTAACATAGTTTCTCTGTTTCCAACTCTGGATATCTTCTGGATTTATCACATTTTTTTTCCTCCTTTTCAACCTTCTATACTTGTTTTGAGAAAGCAGAATTCTTTAGAATGACTTCAGAGATTGCTGTTCTCTTGATTTAATGGTGTTGTGGACACGTAATAGCCACTTTCCCTGATTTTCTAATGTTTTTTTCTGAGGTCATTTGATGAATCATTTTCTCCATGATTCCATTGTGCACAGGGCCTTCTGTCCTTTAGGATTACTTACTGTGACTACTTTTACTCTATTAGAACATATTTTCCCCATGAATCAGCAAATGAAAAACCAAGACAGGCCTATTTTATAACATAAATAATAAGAAAAAAATTGTTTTCATGCTGTTAATGTTGACTGAAAAATATAAATCACTCACAATTTATTATTTATTCTTCTCTCTCCACAGACTGATTTCGAAAAAGATGTGGACATAGCCTGTCGATCGGGTAAGTAATAGATGGTGGCTATTAATGGGGTTCTAATTACTATGCTTTTCATGGATCAAATCAGACTGAAGCTGTCATGAATAGGCATAAAGGTCTGCAGTGGTGGTCCTGAGGTAAATATCTCATCATCTTTCCATATTGAGCAGCTGATTAAATGGGGGGAAATTGCTTGTGACTTGTCTTCTGAAGAGAACAAGCTTCAATACTAAATGACTTTAATAACATACTTTACAAAAACGCTACCATTGTTAATAAGTGTTAATAAAGGTAAAATAATAATATTTGTTAAAAAAGATAGAAGAGACAGTTACCATTTTAGCATTTTTCAGGTTTTACTTCTGCTGTGAATGCAGATGGAACTGCACAGTTCTTGGAAGCCCAGTGGAGCTATTTTATTTATCCATTTTCTAATAAATATTACAAATACTTGTCCACCCACAGCTCTCCATAAAGATATGGGCTCTTGTCGTGCTGCCACCATCACCGGAACACTGTCACGCATCTCCCTCAATGACGAAGAGGAAGAAAAAGGCCCAGAGGGCCTCAACTACTCCACATTGCCGGGTAACATCATATCGAAAGTGATCATTCAACAGCCATCAGGCCTGCACATGCCCATGAGCGAGCCATGTTTGGGTGAGAGTGCAAGTGACATGCACCGCACCGTTTACTTGTGCACAGATGATGGCATTCGGCAGAGTGAACAAGAGCTCAGCAGCCATGTGCAGCAGGGTCCCATGGAGACAGACTACATTGTGATGCCTCGGGCCTCAGCAGCAGCGGCGGCATCACTGCCCACTGGCTCGAGCAGTGTGCCCACTCTGCTGAAGGAGGATAGCAAGAGAAACATTGCCATGGACACTCTGCAACATGACAGGATGATGCACTACAAGGTGGGCACTGAGTTTAACATTGGCCCATCAGGGATGGAGCATATGAGTGCAGGCATGGAGCAGCAGTTTCCTGGAGCCTTAGAACACATGCAGACCCTGCCATTTGAGCCTCGCACCGCTGTCAAGAACTTCCTAGCTGAAATGGAAGAGACCATAGGAATGGCACGAAGTGAAACTGGCTCAACTACCTCCATGAGCTCTTTAGAGGTGAGTTCTTAGCATTCTACTAGACTTTTAAACAGAACACACTCTTTAGAGTGATGTCATAATGAACCATTTTTACTAAAAAAGAATCTTTTGGTGGAAAATGATTATTGTGAATATTGTGGCAACAACAAAAAATGGTTTAAGAACTATCGACTGAAAGGTTATTAGATGTTTGCTTCTCAAAGTTGGGATTATTTTCATTTTGTTTGTTGAAATCACAGCCAATCATTATCAAACATTTTTATAATTATTATTGAGTACTATTGGCCTAATACTTATTGGCCTGTTTGACTTATTTATTGAATTTAATTAAAACAAAAAAAAACATCAAACTAAAACACATAGCCCTATAAAAAAGTCAGCTTGGATCCAACTGTGTTGTCTGAGTGGAATGTTCAGGAATAAAAAGTATTATTTTTATACATTTAAATACTGACACTAATATTTGAATATTTGGATTATGTTCAGCTGTATTGATAGAGTTATAGAAGTCTTTGGCTACAAAATGTTTGAGAACCCCTTTTTATAGGTAACCTAAAACTGTTCTTTAGGGGACTAAAATAGTTCCTCTATGGCATTGCTGTAAACTACAAAAATCTCCAAAATCACAAAAGTCATTAATAGGTTTTGTGAATCAAAAATATAACTGAATGAACAGTTTAAAAAAATCTTTATATTACTCTTCCATTTATAATTTTTGGTCCCTTGTAGCTTTTCAGCTTCTCACTTTTCCTAATTTATTGACTCCTGCACACGTTTATTTAAATATCCTTTTTTATTCATGCAATATCTCTTCATTCTGACTAATCAAAAGTATCACTGTTGACTATACTGTCAAGCTACTGCTGACTAAGCTGGAATATGACAGCATCAAGATCACACTATGCTCTCATCCATGTCAACATTTAAAGATGAATCCGTAAATATTGCCAGAATTGAATTCAACAGTTATGACACTATAAATTTAGCCTCTATACTTCATGTCCTTATAAGGACAGGCTGGGAGTTTTTGGGGGGGAAAATTTTTTATTCTGCTTAGTAAACCACATAATTCAAACACAACACTACTTCATAGATAAAGTGTGAATCCTTCTCTGTATCAGTGTAAAGTCTCATCCACTTTAGGCAGATTTGATCCGGGCTGTGGCTCTGCAGCTTGCACACAAGCAGGACCACTTTAATGTGCTTTATTAATGCTATGAAAGTAATAGGCAGTAATGTGCTATAATACTTCATATATGCACATGCTTATGGTTCTGTACCTATCACGAATGCAACTTTGGATGGATTCCACCTGGTGAGGGCAGACAGGACGAAGGAGAGCGGTAAGAGGAAAGGAGGAGGGCTGGCAGTATTTGTAAATGACCGATGGTGTAATGCTAGGCATATCACTGTGAAGGAACAAATCTGCTGTAAGGACATTGAGCTGTTAGCCGTTAGCTTGAGGCCATACTATCTACCGAGGGAATTCTCGCATGTTATCGTGGTGGCTGCGTATGTTCCCCCCTCTGCTAACACTGATGCGTCCTATGATGTCCTCCACTCGGTCATAAGCAGGCTACAGACACAGCACCCACAGGCCCTCTTTCTTATTTCTGGTGACTTCAATCATGCCTCTCCTTCCCACATGCTGCCCACTTTTAGTCAGTATGTCACCTGCCCTACCAGAGACAATAAAATACTGGACTTGTTATATGCCAACACCAAGGAGGCATATAACTCTTCACCCTCACCCCCCCTTGGAAGATCGGATCTCAACCTGGTTCATCTCCTGCCTGTATACAAACCCATTGTCCACAGGGAGCCAGCGGTCACCTGCACAGTGAAGAGATGGTCTGAAGAGACTGAAGAGGCTTTGAAGGACTGTTTTGAATCTACTGTACAGTCTACCCACCAGGACTGTATGGTGTTTCTCCAATAACAAACCCTGGATTACTCCTGCTATAAAGACACTCCTCAAGGAGAAGAAGAGGGCCTTTAAAGCAGGAAACAAAGAAGAACTGAGGGCCATACAGAAGGAGCTGAGGAGGAAGATCAGGGAGGGCAAAGACTGCTACAGGAGGAAGATGGAGGATTAGCTGCAACTGAATAATATCAGCGGAGTCTGGAAAGGACTAAAAACAATCTCAGGCCACAAGAAAACTGACTCCCAGGCCGTGGGGGATAGGAAGTGGGTGAATGATCTGATCCTTTTCTTCAATAGGTTTGACCAGTCACATGCTCCTCCCCCCACCCAGCCATCTCAGCTGTGCCCCACTGTCTCTGTACTCCCAGCAGTCTGCCCCGCCCCACCCCTAGCCTCTCCAGGACTTCTAGCTCACAGCCACCTCCCTCAGTCACTTCCACGATAACCCCATCTTCCACATCTTCTATCACACCTCCACACCCACACCTCCAGCACACAGTCTCCCTGCTCTAGCATGTCCCTCACTACAGACCAGGTGAGAGCTGTGCTCAGGAAAATAAAGGGAAGGAAGGCTGCTGGTCCTGATGGCATCAGCGCTAGGCTCCTCAAGTCCTGCAGACCAGCTATGTGGGATAGTGGAGTTCATCTTCACTATGAGCCTGAAACTGGGGAGAGTGCCACAGCTGTGGAAAACATCCTGCGTGGTTCTGGTGCTGAAGACGCCACACCCCAAGGACTTCAACAGCTACAGACCAGTGGCTCTGACATCCCACCTGATGAAGACACTGGAGAGGCTGGTCCTTGTGCATCTCCGCCATCTGGCGAGCCCATCAATGGACCCAGTCCAGTTTGCATACCAGCCTGGCATTGGGGTGGACGATGCAGTCATCTTCCTCCTGCACAGGGCCCTCTCTCACCTGGACAAGCCTGGGAGCACTGTGAGAATCATGTTTTTTTATTTTTCCAGTGCTTTCAACACTATACAGCACTGGACCAGCACCTTGCATCCTGGATCTGACATGGTAGTCTGCAGTACAGGGGCCCTGCAGGGAATGGTCCTGGCTCCATTTCTCTTCACACTCTATACTGCAGACTAAACAGCGTGCTGTTACCTGCAGAAGTTCTCTGATGGCTCTGCAATCGTCGGCCTCATCATTGGGGAGGATGACACGCAGAGTACAGAGAACTGATCCAGGACTTTGTAGTCTGGTGCCAGCGGAACTGCCTCCAGATCAATGGCAGCAAGACCAAAGAGCTGGTGGTGGATTTTCGCAGACACAGACACTCCCCCCCCCCCCCCCCCCCCCCCCCCCCCCCCCCCCCCCCCCCCCCCCGTCACCGGTGAACATCCAGGGAATGGACATTGAGATAGTGGACTCATATAAATACCTGGGTGTTCACCTCAACAATAAAATGGACTGGACGGACAACTCCACTGCACTCTACAACAAAGGACAGAGTAGATTGTACCTGCTGAGGAGACTTAGGTCTTTTGGAGTGCAGGGAGTACTTCTCAAGACTTTTTTTGACTCTGTGGTGGCATCTGCTATCTTTTATGGGGTTGTCTGTTGGGGCAGTGGCATCTCTGCTGCAGACAGGAAGAGACTGGATAAAATCATAAAGAGGGCCAGCTCTGTCGTGGGACACACTCTTGACCCAGTGCAGGTGGTGGGAGAAAGGAGGATGATGGCCAAGCTGTCACCTATGCTGGAGGACGACTCCCACCCCATGCATGAGATTCTGGTGGCACTGGGCAGCTCCTTCAGTGACAGGCTGCTCCACCCCAAGTGTGTGAAGGAGCGGTATCGCAGGTCCTTCCTCCCTGCTGCTGTACAACCAGCACTGCTCCCAGCAGACCCCACCACTAAACTGGACAATAAATCTCTGGTACTAAATTGGACAATAAATCTTTGGTAACCTCCCATCTCATGGGAACAGTGCAATAATGCAGGGTCACTTTAATACTGTTGTGTGTTTTTGTGCATTCTTGGTGTGTCTCTTTTATTTTTTTTATACTTTTTAAAAATATTTTATATTTTAAAAAATTGTAAACATTTTAAAAAATTTATATAAAAAACTTTTTTATATCTTTATATCTTGACAGCTTCTCTATCTTTTTGTAATCAGATTGTATATAATTACTATTATAAGTATTATGTCTCCTATCCTTTGCTGCTGTAACAATGCAAATTTCCCCATTGGGGGACAAATAAAGGATTATCTTATCTTATTTGGCTGTATTACCTGATTTTGCATGAATGATCTATATGAAGTAGAGCTCATTGCTGGTAATCTCGCAGCATTAATAAGCATTATACTTCATATAGATACAGTCAATTTAGCTCTATAATTTTAAGTTGCATGAACCAGTTATAGTCCCACTGACATCTGTTGGCTTATTATGGTTGTATTATTATAAATCTTATAGAATAATACATATGGTTGTGTTATATTTAATCTAGGATTATAGTCAAAGTGTGGCCATTTAAATTTAGATATGCAGCAATATACAGCCCATACAATGAATATAGCATTTATCATCAGCTTATAGATGTTATTTCTAGGCTTAATACCTGTATTTTATTTCTAAGTATTTAAGGTTTTGGGAAAACAACTCAAACCCATATCAGAAGTGAAGAAAGAAGAAAACGTATCCAACTCTTCTGGAATTAATCAAACTCTAATGAACTAAATAATTATAAATTACACAACATTTGTAGAAAATTACATAGAATAAATGATATGCTTTCATGATAAAACAAAAGTGACATGAGAAGATTTGAGCAAGAAGCTTTTCTAGTTGTTGCTGTATATGTTTTGCAATCTAACACATGCCTCTTTGCTTATACAGAGGAGAAAGTCAAGGTACCAGGACCTCGACTTTGAGGTATGTCAAACCTTTTCATTGGTGAAATGCATGTCTCAGGCTTTTCTTACATCAACGAAAGGGCCATTTGTTGCTTTTGTGTTTTACTCTTTAATTTACAACTACTTTGTGTAGCACTTAAGCTTATTGGAGCAGCAAGGTCCTGACAAATATACAATTTATTGAGCTTTGCAGTTAGAGTGGAAGCAATGCTGTCAGCTGCCACACAGAGTAGCAATTCCCATTCCCATTTTATCCCTTTACATTCACAGATCTCAAGCTGAAAATCAAATCATTTTTTTTCTGAAGTTCACAGAGAACATCCTGTTTCTGCCCTGTACCTAAATTGCAAAAAAAAAAAAAAAAAAAGTGCTTTTCTGGTTCATGAAATCTATGCTGCTATTTATCATGACTTTCTCATAGCACTTAGCCAAATAATTTGCAGGGTTTCTTCTATTTTAAAGCATTGCAAATCTATACTATAGCAAAGAGTCTTTCAGTGAAAAATGCTTTTTTCAATGTGGCAAGAGGCAGTGTGTTTCCTGATACAACACTATGGTTATCAGCTTGATTGAACTCCAACCCCCCCACCACTCCTTGCCATTGCAGAAAGTCATGCACACCAGGAAAAGACACATGGAGCTGTTCCAGGAACTGAATCAGAAATTTCAAACCCTGGACCGATTTCGAGACATACCAAATATGGGCAGCATGGTGAGTAAGAGTGATTGGAGGGGGGAGGTGGGCCATGTGACAAGAACCATATTCAGACTTCCACTTTCGTGCTCACATGATCCAGCGTCAGGAAGTGAGTGACTAGAAGAATTAATAGTCCAGTCAATGCATTCATTCATCACTGCAATACTACTACATTTACTAGGACATGTGCCTTTAAAATGTTTCTTTCTTTTTCCATTGGCTAATCATTGCTTGGTGAATGCATGACAGAAGACCACTTGATTTGCTCACATTCAGACATTTCAGGGGTCCATTGCTGGTTTGTTATTGCCATAATTTGTGGTAATTCACAGCCAATCCACCTGACTGAAGCAGTAAATTTTCCAACAAAAACATCATCTATAGGTTGTTAGAACAGATATTCCAAGTACTATTTTCAGTGATTACATAAAGGCATGACACTATAAGTATATACAGTGTATACAAAAACATATAAAACACACACAAGCGTACACACATACACCCACGCAAATGTGTCTTGTGTCTTTTCACTCATATTCCAGTCAGCCTCCCAGCACAGTATGTCTGTGTCTTGGTGATTAGTAACCCTAGGATATTTACATATATTGAAAACAGAGATATCGTTAGTGTGGTATCTCAAGAAGGAGTGGTTGAAAGTTTGTAGTATTTATATGGAATTATCACTGTAACCAGCAGATGAACTGATTAGATTTTGGAATTGATCCAAACAGGGTCAAGGTCACAGCAAGCTAAACTGACTTACATAATATTTCTTCACTAGCTTCCTTCCTGTTTTAAGTATATTTTAAGGGCATTTGCAGAATACAAAATAATAACAAGAAGGACTAGACTTGGTGGCGGAAACATCCATGTCGACACCATTGGCGTTGAGTTCTACTTGTTTGACATGTCTTGCCACCTTTGATCACCATTATACTGGATTTATATGCACATGGCAAGTTTCATGCCTATCATGAAATAGCACACTCCGAAATTTGATGATGCACAATTTTTAGAAATAAAATTCATATCTACTAAACACACAGTGAACACTCTACATAGCAGCCCAAATGTGTAACCATAGCAAATGTGACCTTTCTGAAATACCAGTGTCTTGTCCTGTTTTCTTGCACAGGATAAGGCAATGCCCAATAAAAACCCATGGGAAAGCTACAACCCAACCTGTGAGTACCAGAACTACGCCACAATGAATGTACTGGAGTCAGACACCAAGGACTCTCTGGAGATGACTCCTGCTGAGTGGGAAAAATGTGTAAACCTTCCACTGGATGTCCAAGAGGGAGACTTCCAAACAGAGGTGTAATCAGAGGAACAGAGGAACGAACAAAGCAGGACATATTTTGCACTGGAAAAAAGTGGAAACCACTTCAGGCAGCCTTGGCAAGACATATCTGGGTCCTAGAAATATAGCTGGGACATTATGTGCCAATAAGATTTTAAAAAGGACTAAAGGAGATATAAATGATTTAAAAGACAAAAACATCATTTTTTGTATTCTCACTAGTGTACTTAGTGAGAGAGCAGCAAGGTGTATAATATAACCATCATGTGTTTTGAACATATCCGTTGGAGAAAATTGGATCTACAAAGGTATATCTTTTTAGATGAGACCTCAAAAATAGAAAACACACCGTGACACTATGCTACGTCAACCCAAAAGCTTCATTGGGCTCAGTTTTTTTTTTAGTTCAGTGGTGACTGAGTCCAGGAGCACAATGTATATACTTATGCAGGTTTTTAAAAGGTTTATAACAAGTCAGTTTGGCCATTACTACACTTTTTACTTTATGACAGGAAAAATATTTGGAGAGGAAGGAGGATTTTTCCTGTCATTTAAAAATGAATGTTTGTCAAGCTACATTCTTCATTGCTTTAAATGCAATAAAGGTAATACTCACTTTTATATGAATAATATATTTCACAACTTTAATACTGCAGAATCTGCTTGAAGGCACTCAGCAAGCTCTCTCATCTGCAGCCCTGTATAAAATATTTAAAAATGAAAAATGTTGTATGGTGTAAATAAAACTTTTGTCTACATCTGTTTTACTTGTGTCAAGTTTATTTTGCTGAGAAAAGATTTAAAATGCCAACCTGATGAGATACCGGAAAAATGTTAACATTTGAAAAAGGAATGTAAATAAAAGAGATAATATGTTCATAATGATTCAGAGGATGTGTCAACTCTGTCCTGTACTGTACTTCATGAGATGGTCTGATTATCAAAATATAATGATGACTGTTCAGTGATTAATTCATGTTCAGTTATTGCTTTATCCTGATCAAGGTCACAGTGGATCCAGTGAATACAATCCAATCAATCACAGGTCCCCATGCACACACATTCACACACTTATTCACACCTATGGGCAATTTTGAGTAGCTAGTCCACTTACTGACATTTTGGGGAGATGGGAAGAAACCAGAGAATACAGAAAAACTCACATGGACAAGGGGAGAACATGGAAAACTCCACACAGACACAGTAATCAGTCAGTAACCTAAACTCAGAATTGAAC
Source organism: Pangasianodon gigas (assembly GCA_022758105.1). Lineage (NCBI taxonomy): Eukaryota > Metazoa > Chordata > Actinopteri > Siluriformes > Pangasiidae > Pangasianodon > Pangasianodon gigas. Next base: position 9,446,206 of record CM040481.1, read on the forward strand.
AGGGGACCAGCAAATAATAATAATAAAGGAAAAAGTGCCTTAGTAAGTTGTAGGGCCACCAAGAGCCACCAGAACAGCTTCACTCTGCCTTGGCATAGATGCTACTATGTCTAAGTCTCTGTAACTATACTTGAGTGATGAATGTCCTTCTTCCAAAAGATATTCCCTCAATAACCCCCACTGGTTTTACTTTTCCTTTAAGTAATATTATGATAATATGATTGAATGTGGACATTATATTAATAATGTTCATTCATTTTTTTATTCATCTTCAGTAACCACTTTATCCTGATCAGGGTGGTGGTGGAATCAGAGCCAATCTGTGTAACAATATGTGCAAGGCAGAAGAATGGACTACTTGCGTTCATGAATCATGAATATTAAATATTCAAGATATTGAACATTTACTTTCTTTGTTTTAGATATTTCGAAATTCTAAAACTTCCAATTTTAAATTGAAAAAAATCATAGATTTTAAATGTGGTCTCAGACTTTGGACGCCACTGTAAATATATAAAAGGTATATATATATATATATATATATATATATATATATATATATATATATATATACACACATACATACAGTACTGTGCAAAAGTCTTAGGCACCCTATTTTTTTAGTACAAACTTGTTATAGATTATAGATTTTGCAAAAAAGATTTTAGATTTCTGAACATTAGTTTTCCAGCACAAAATTAAATGTTACAGAAAAATTCAATTCGATTTCAATTCAGTTTTATTTGTATAGCGCTTTTAACAATGGACATTTTCACAAAGCAGCTTTACAGAAATAAATGGATTCAGAAAATATATTGTAAATATGTGAATTTATCCCTAATGAGCAAGCCAGAGGCGACGGTGGCAAGGAAAAACTCCCTGAGACAATATGAGGCAGAAACCTTGAGAGGAACCAGGCTCAAAAGGGAACCCATCCTCATCTGGGTGCAACGGATAGTGCAATAATCCCTCATAATCCCTTATAATCCCAATAAATAAATCCCTTCTATTATTGTGTACTATATGGACAAAAAGTGCAAATGTGCAACCAGTAAATTCATCACAGTTTTTGCAAGAAGTCCAGTTGGTTAAAATCTATCCACTGTTCATTAATGGAGTCCTGAGTACTCGTGTAAAGGTGCTCGTGGCAACTGCAGCCCCAAAGCCACCACAGCAATTGCAGTCCCAAGCCATTACAGCTCCCCATATGTGATCCCCAAGCCATCTCCACAGCCCCCAGGTGGCACCATCCCCAGCAATCCAAACGGTTCTTCAGGCCGTCCATATGGGGCCGCCCCCAGCAGCAGCGAGTGAACTCAACCGATGAGAACTCCAACCAGAAGTAGGGCATCAGGATGGGTCAGGCAGGTCCGGAGAGCAGAAGGGGTCAGGATCGACAGAGAGTGAGAGAGAGAGAGAGAGAGACATGGAGAGAGAGGAAGAGATTGTTAGGTAAGTTTTTGTCCTCTAATGGTTAAGGAAATGTACTTTGCGTGCAGAGTGCAAGCAGGGACTCTGGCAAAACTAGCTATGACAGCATAACTAAAAGGGAGAGCCAGAAGCTAACACAGACATGATGGCAAACTGGGACATAAGGCAGCCAGCCACTCCACCGTTGATAAACCTGAGTGAATGCGTGAGAGTGGGGGGAGCGACAGCATCCAAACATCCCAGTTCACCACAACACTCTATGCCTGTGAACCCTCCAGACCTGCCCCTGTACCTAAGAAAAAACTATTCACAAAAGGCTTGACTAAACAAATATGTTTTCAGCCTAGACTTAAACACTGAGACTGTGTCTGAGTCCCGAACACTAAGTGGAAGGCTGTTCCATAACTGTGGGGCTTTGT
>CM040481.1:9453579-9475204 GCA_022758105.1 Pangasianodon gigas
AGTGGACAGTGGATAGATTTTAACCAACCGGACTTCTTGCAAAAACTGTGATGAATTTATTGGTTGCACAATTGCACTATTTGTCCATATAGTACACAATAATAGAAGGGATTTATTTATAATTGCACTATCCGTTGCACCCAGATGAGGATGGGTTCCCTTTTGAGCCTGGTTCCTCTCAAGGTTTCTTCCTCATATTATCTCAGGGAGTTTTTCCTTGCCACTGTCGCCTCTGGCTTGCTCATTAAGGATAAATTCACAGGGATAAATTCATATATTTACAATATATTTTTTGTGAATCCATTTATTTCTGTAAAGCTGCTTTGTGAAAATGTCCATTGTTAAAAGCGCTATACAAATAAAATTGAATTGAAAATAAAACTGAATTGAATTGAATTGAAGTCTGGAGCCCATGGACATTACCAAGTTTCCACTGAGTTTCCTCCCTGGAGATGCTTTGCCAGGCCTTCACTGCAGCCACCTTCAGTTGCTGCTTGTTTGTGGGTCTTTCTGCCTTCAGTCTTGTCTTCAGTAAGTGAAAAGCATGCTCTATTGGGTTGAGATCAGGCCACTGACTTGGCCATTGAAGAATATTCCATTTCTTTGCCTTCAAAAAGTCTTGAGTTGCTTTCGCAGTATGTTTAGGGTCATTATTCACCTGCACTGTGAAGCGGCGTCCTATCAGTTTTGTAGCATTTGGCTGAATGTGAGCAGCGATTATAGCCCTATACACCTCAGGATTCATCTTGCTACTTCTGTCAGCAGTCACATCATCAATAAACACCAGTGAGCCCGTTCCATTGGCAGCCATACATGCCCATGCCATAACACTTCCTCCACCATGTTTGACACATGATGTGGTATACTTTGGATCATGAGCTGTTCCTTTCTTTCACCATACTTTTCTCTTCCCATCATTCTGGTACAAATTAATCTTGGTTTCATCAGTCCAAAGAATCTTATTCCAGAACATGGGAGGCTTTTTTAGATGTTTTCTGGCAAAGTCTAATCTGGCTTTCCTGTTCTTGAATATTACCAGTGGTTTGCACCTTGTCGTAAACCCTCTGTATTTACATTCATGAAGGCATCTCTTCATTGTATTCTTGACTTCTGTTGATGTTGTGAAGGGGTTTTTCTTCACCAAGGAAAGGATTCTGCAATCATCCACTTTAGTTGTCTTCCGTGGTCTTCCAGGCCTTTTGGTGTTGCTGAGCTCACCAGTGCATTCCTTCTTTTTAAGAATGTACCCAAATGTTGATTTGGCCACACCTAAGGTTTTTGCTATCTCTCTTATAGATTTATGTTGTTTTTTCAGCCTAATGATGGCCTCCTTCACTTGCATTGAGATCTCCTTGGACTTCATATTGGTAGCTCCACTCGACTGGTGCAGAGCCAACAACCTGTCTCTGAACGTGGACAAAACTAAAGAGATGGTTGTTGACTTCAGAAGAGCACAGAACGACCACTCTCCGCTGAACATCGGCGGCTCCTCCGTGGAGATCATCAAGAGCACCAAGTTTCTTGGTGTTCACCTGGCAGAAAACCTCACCTCGTCGCTCAACACCAGTTCCATAACTAAGAAAGCCCAGCAGCACCTGTACTTTCTGAGAAGACTGAGGAAAGCACATCTCCCACCCCCCCATCCTCTCCATGTTCTACAGAGGGACTATCGAGAGCATCCTGAGCAGCTGCATCACTGCCTGGTTTGGGAATTGCACCGTCTCGGATCGCAAGACCCTGCAGCGGATAGTGAGGACAGCTGAGAAGATCATCGGGGTCTCTCTTCCCTCCATCACGGACATTTACACCTCACTCTGCATCCGCAAAGCCACCAGCATTGTGGATGACCCCACACACCCCTCTCACACACTCTTTACCCTCCTGCCATCTGGCAAACAGTACCGAAGCATTTGGGCCCTCACGACCAGACTGTGCAATAGTTTCTTCCCCCATGCCATCAGACTCCTCCATACTCAGAAACTGGACTGAAGGAACACACATACATATATACACACACAACTGAGCATCCCCCATCCTCTCTGAAATCTTTTTGCAAGTTTTTTTTGCACATGTTTATGCTGCTACAAATACTTATTACTGTACATAGGCTGCTACTCTTATGTTTACACTTATGTTTACACTATTTCAGCTACTTGTGCTCTTGTACTCTTTGCACTATTGTCACTAGGTTCACTTTTAAACAGAACTGTGTACTGGTCGGCGCTGCACTGGGACTTACTATGCCCATTGTCTGTCCCAGTAGTCATTGTACTGCCTGTACTGTCTTGTGCTGTCTGCACATGTTTGCACTTGTGCACTTTATGTATAAATTATGTAGTCCCTTGTAGTTCTGTGTTGTTCTGTGTCATCTTATGTAGCACCTTGGTCCTGGAGAAACGTTGTTTCGTTTCACTATGTACTTGTATATGGCTGAAATGACAATAAACTCCACTTGAACTTGAACTTCCAGTCAAACAGCTGCCAAATGCCAACTCAATACCTGATATCAACTCCAGACCTTTTATCTTGAAGTAACGAGGAAATTGACCGCACCTGCTCAATTAACTTCTTGTTAGTCAATTGTCCAAATACCGTTGAGCCCCTGAAAATGGAAGTACTTTGTCCAAATACTTCCGGACCTAACTGTACATATAATATATATATATATATATATATATATATATATATATATATATATATATATGTGTGTGTGTGTGTGTGTGTGTGTGTGTGTGTGTGTATACATAATATGCAGTATATTTGAGATAGTATGGTTTTGTGCAAAATGATGAATTAGTGCAAATAACAATTGTGCGAGAGGCTGTGTCAATGTGCAGCAATTGAGAATGGGTGTAATTTTATGTGTAAATGACATGTAAACAATGACAATGAGACCAGTGTATGAGTCCTATTAGACTGGATGTTTATCAGCCTTTATTATTTATTATTCACAGCCAATGTTTATTTTCAAGGGCAGGGCATGTGGCTTTCTTGTGACAGGGAGTCCAGATGTGCTAGATAGATCAAGAACAGCTCTGGTAAAGTAGCTGTTCCCAGTCTTGTTGTATGACTACAGATGGACCTGTAGCATTTCCAAATAGGCAGTGTCCATGGTGGGATAGGTGGCTTTCTGAAAACAGGGGCTGGTGTAGATTTGTTCCAGGCCCAGTGGGTTTCACTTCAATGAAACACTGGGTGGTTTTCACCTGTTGCAGGTCTCTCCGGTCAGTAGCAGTGCAACTAGCAAGTAGTATGCTTTCCATAGAGCTATGGTAAAAATTGACCAGTCATTGTGTTAGACTGGGTTGTTTCAACTTCCTCAAGGCATTGTTGAGCCATGATATGGGCCAAGTTTAGTGACCAGGAGAGGTCCTCTAAACATTTTTCAATGTTTTCCATTGTATTGGCCAATGCACACAGTAAAAAGCCACTCTGAAGTTAATGAAAATGATGACTACGTCTGTCTGTTTGTGATGTTTCCGCAGATGTCACTGAATGACTTTCATGGAGACTTTGCCAACAATGAAGAGCAGGCTGAGGCCTCTATATATAATTTTTACACTCACCATGTCACTGACTTTTCATCAGGATGGACACAATGAATGCTTGCGTTCAGATATTCATGTAGGTGCTAACAATGTACGCCTTCATTTGTCAGAGTTCACTATGAGTAACATTGCAGATGTGAGTAAATTAGCGATACTGTCATATGCTCTGGCTCCATCCCCATGTGTGGTGGCAATATAACTTATAGCAGGATATTGTCACTAAACTGCTGGATGTCCAGCTGATTCGTCAATTACAATGTGAGCTTTATAGATTGGGCTGTTTTGAGGCATTACTCATACAGTGTCCGCATAGAATTATTTCAATAGAAAAAGCAATAATCTTTGTAGACTTCAGTATTCATTTTAATAGTCTACAACACCCTCTGATGTAATGTGACAAAGTTTGTGTCTGTACTAGACTGAGTGGGCATTACTTAAAATATAACAGGGCCCATTTAATGCAGGAGCCACCCCATTGATCTAACAGTGATCTTTGGGACAATTAACATACACCAGATTTAAATTATTTCTGATCACTACTGCATTTCATGTGAACTTGTCTTAGTCATAATACTGTATATGCCTTGATACTGCATTAAACACAAGTTACTTTGGCTACTGTAGCCAGCTTTATTAAAAATCTCAAATTTATTGACTGATTGGTTCACCCTGTGACCTTGCAGAACTCGGCTGCTAGATTTCTCACTCACACTAAAAGTTCTTACATTTAGCCCACTCACTTTAAGTTGCACTGGTTATCCATCTCCTACCGATTCAATACAAAACCCTCCTCCTCACTTACAAAGCCTTACATGGCTATGCCCCATGTTATTTGACTGAACTGTTGCTTCTGTTATACTCCCACCCATGTGTTGAGGTCATGTAGCTCCAGTTTACTCAAAATCCCTAGATTCAAACTTTCTTCCATAGGTGGCAGGTCCTTCAGTGTTATTGCACCCAAGTTATGGCTCCAGAGAGCCTCAAAGAAATCTCCTCCATTTCCTCCTTCAAAACACAACTCAAAACCCATCTCTTCAGGGACTACAATAACTCACTGATTGTTACTCCCTGTTGAGTAGCTCCAGCCCCTTTCACATAATATTTTCCATCACTTCATCCTTCACCCAGTTCTGTTAACTGTCCTGTGATTTTTCTGATTCTTTACACTTTTGTACGTTACTACATCCATTAAATTGACACTGGATATTGAATCCGGTAGGAGATGGATAACCAGTGCAACTAAAAGAGAGTGGGCTAAATGTAAGAACTTTTAGTGACTTTAAACAAACAAAAAAAATGTTCTGTTATAGGTATATTTTCCAGAACATTGGAAGTTGGCCATAGAATGTCACCTCAGCAGTACAGACTGATGAAGCCTTGCTCATAAAGCTACGATGCATATACCCCAATTACACTGGTCTACAAGGAGAAAGCCTTGGAAATGAAAGTAGCTAAATTTTACCAGAATAAAGGAAAATTAAGTCCTGAGTGTTAATTGGCTCCAGTTTCCAAGATACAGCTTCAGGTCAAAATTGCATCAAAATAATTCAAAATTAGAAGGGGGTGTGCGATTATGCTCAATATAGCAATGAGAATGGTGCCACACCAATCATTATAAATTTATCTTTTTATTGATACCAATAACATAACTTTCCATTCATTTATTGTTTTTTTTTCATGTAACATTTTCATGCTTTTTTTCATGAAATACTGACCGAATTGTGGGTGGGATGGTCCCATTGTTCTTCCCAGACTATTAAGATACGACCTCAGAATTATACAGTTTTAAAGCTTATGAAATATAATGTGAATATCAGATAATTACAGAATACTAGCTCTAACATCAGATTAATGTAGCAGAAGTTATGTGTGTTGTTTACACAGTTTCGAGGCATCTTGGATTCTGAGGGAAAATATCACGCGACTGTTCCTTGGAAATGTTAGGCAATGACACTTTCACAAGCCACTAAATGTAACTGTATGATGCGTAGATCTGGCCAAGACAAATGTACTCTATAATAAAAGACCAATAAATTACAGTTAGGTAATAATCTTTACTCTCAAAGTGAAGATAAATTTATAAACTTTCATATGGTACCATTTTCATTGTTCTACTGTACTTTCTAATTCATCTAATCAAAATATGTAAGAATTAGCACATTTTATCTCAAAGGTCGATAATTCCCAAAATTTGTAGACCAGTGTTATTAAAAAGCTGACAAGCTAGTTTATAAAGAAAAAAAAGCAGTAATTGCTGGATACTTTCATATTCATTCTGATCCACAAGATTTCAGTCATCGACTTAATTTCAAAAGATATGTCAATATTTACACACAGAAATTTGTGAGTATTCAGAGATGGGCTAAGCACATGCTTAAGTTGATTTTCTGTGTTCATTCAGATTATGCAAATTACCTGCATGTAGTTCACCTCTCCAAGTTTGCCATATTTTCCTTGAGTAGAATCGCAGAGACAAGGTTTTTCCATAACATCTAAACCACTGCCTTTAGACACAAGCACTTGCCTTTAAGCTCAAAAACATTCAGGGATAGAAAATGTGGAGCGTAGAAGGAAAAGCAATTTTTAATAGGGATCTAGCATATTGCCAGTATATGCCTACTTTAATAGTCCTAGTTGTTATTATCACATTGACCACTGTAAATTTGGTTTAAATTTAAGAAGACTCCCCCCTCATTATTGGACAACTTACAAAATAGTGCTTGATCCTGCACTAGTCAGACAGTTAATTGTGTGCTTAATGAAGCTGCAATATTTTAAATCAGTGTCATGAAATTGTAATGTGTGCATGGAATATAGACTATTTTATCACACTTTGATTTGTATTTTATTGTTGAATTAATAATAATAATAATAATAATAATAATAATAATAATAATAATAATGTTTTGTTGTTAAGTGGATGTGCTCTCCTGTACAGAAAACATGCAGATGGTTGTTTTTTTGTAAATGAATTAATAGTGTCATATTTACATATTTTAAAGATTGGCCTCAAATTGCATTCCATAGACTTTTGGGTTTGTTTCCAGTGTATTTACAACTCTCAGAACATAACATTCAATGTGATATATTGTGATTACATCAAAGTGTCAGACAATGGTGCTGGACTTAATGATAGTAATGATTTCAAGAAAAATGAGGTCTGAACGAGATCTGGATTAAATCCTTACTGCACCCTTAACTAGGAATATGGCCCTCTGAGGCCATATTTGTGTCCATTTTAGACTCGGTAGAGGTCAGACTATAACAAGACCCACTCATTACATGAACACGCACTTGATTTAATACTGACATTTGGAATAAATTTATAAAACACAGTCACACTGCCATGGTCTGAATTTCTCTCTGATCGCTACATAGTCATAAAATACACCGATCAGCCATAACATTAAAACCACCTGCCTAATAATGTGTAGGTCCCACTTGTGCCACCAAAACAGCTCTTTCCTGTCAAGGCTATGGAAAATTATTTAATTTAATACTTCTACTAACGAGTTAATCATTTATCTATTAGTTATCATATACCATGTAGACACAACACTTTTATGGGTGCCGAGAAGTCTAGTGCACTGTTCATTATATTCAGACTTGTTCTGTGAGATAACAGGAAGATGTTCTGGAAGGTCGGATTTAAGGTGTAGAGAGAGACCCCCTCCCTCAAGAAAGATTTAAGATACCTCATGTGAAGCTGCAGTCATGTCTTGTTGTGTATGATAAATAGAGGAAGAGTATGACCTTGAGGTGAAGATGAAGTAGCTCTCATCAGCAGTTGTAGTAGTCTTAGATTTACAACATATATGTATTTCCTTTCCTGTTAACTATGTAATCTTTTATGATAATGCATGGTGGTCTTATCCTGACCAATATTTTGAACAATATATTTTGACCAGTAAGTATGAAGTTCTTTGTTTACCAATCACGAAACACTAGCTATGTGTAGTGAACTATATAATTGCATGCAACACTTTGGTTGATGGAGCTGTTCTCCCCAGCTGTGACGAGAATAAACATATTGCTTTGGAGTCAACTGTGCCTCTTTGAGTTTAACTTCTATCTGTCTTCAGAAGGTAATATTTTTTTCAACAAGGCATGGACTCCACAAGACCTCTGAAGGTGTACTGTGGTATCTGGCACCAAGATATTAGCAGCAGATCCTTTAAGTCCTGTAAGTTGAAGGTGGGGCCTCCATGGATCGGGCTTGTTTGTCCAGACTGAATTAATTTAATTGAGTTCCTCCTCAAAATCAGATTGTGTACTGTATCCAATAGCTATTCATTTTTTAAACTACCAGAAGCATCATGCTTTAGGGCTCCTTTTCTTCAGCCAGAACTGCAGGTTTTATCGAGGTGGAGGGAATCGTGAATAGCTACATATACCAGCCAATTTTAGTGCAAAACATTCAGGTGTCTGCTAGTAAGCTGAAGATGAAAAGGAATTTCACCTTTCAGTATGACAGGGACCCAAAGCATACATCCAAATCAACAAAAAGGAATGGCTTAACCAAAAGAAGATCAATGTTTCTGAATGGCCTAGCCAAAGTCCAGACCTGAATCCAACTAAAAATCTGTGGGGAGACCTGAATCCAACGAAGGCGATGTCCGATGCTGTAGTATGCTCTGGCCCCATCCCAATGCAGTGTGGCGATGTAGCTTACAGCAGGTTATGGTCGCTGAACTGCTGGATGTACAGGTGGTTCTCTAAAAACAATGTGGGCTTTATAGATAATTGGACTAGTTTTGAGGGCAAGGCTGGCCTTTTAGGGCGGGATGGTGTCCATCCAATCCAGGGCCAAGGCCAGGGAGCAGACAAGCAGGCTAAACCAACCGTCTGCCAGCTGCTAGCTGAGTCGTCACTTAGGTTCCACCATATTGAGACTGTGTCTGTTCCCCGAGCTAAACAAAAATGTAGAGATTCTCAGAAAGTTTGTTTTAGGAACCTAATTAACATAAAATTAAATTAAACGGAATGCACAGCCAGCACCTTTGATCTGAAGTTAGGACTGTTGAATATTAGATCTCTTACATCTAAAGTACTTATTGTTAATGAAAATATTACTGATCAGGAGTTTAATGTACTGTGTTTAACAGAAATATGGATTAAACCAAATGAGTTTGTAGCATTAAATGAAGCTAGTCCTCCTGGATACAGTTACCTACATCAGCCCCGTCTAACTGGCAGAGGAGGAGGTGTCGCAGTTATTTATAATGATAATCTAGGCATCACACAAAAACCTAGTCATAAATTCAACACATTTGAAGTTCTTTATACCAACATAACATACGTAGCCAAAAAAATAAGTCTACCCAGACGATTCCGCTAATTATTATTTACAGATCCCCAGGGCCATATTCTGAATTCTTTTGTGAATTTGCAGATTTCATCTCTAACCTGGTTGTTTCTTTAGACAAAGCATTAATTGTTGGTGACTTTAAATATTCATTTTGATAATCCAGATGACCCTCTGAGAATAGCGGTTGTGTCCATTCTTGATTCAGTAGGGGTTAATCAGAATGTAATAGGACCCACCCATAGTGGTGGTCACACTCTTGATTTAATACAAACATTCAGATTAAATATAGAAAGTATAGTAACATTTCCGCAGTCTGAAGCTATCTCAGATCATTATCTCATCTCATTTAAAATGTATCTTAATCATAATATATGCACCTTGCCATGCTACCGTGTCAAACGTACATTCACGTCAGCAAGTGCACAGAGTTTTATCAGTAATCTTCCAAAGTTACCAACCATGATTGGATCACTGTCTGATCCCAAAGAACTTGACCAGAAGAATGATAAAAGAATGATAATTCTAGAGAAAAACCTAGCACCCTGGTATAACGATCACACACGCACCTTAAAACAGATCACTTGAAAATTAGAACATAAATGGCGTCAAACTAAATTGGTAGTATTTCAAATAGCATGGAAGGAGAGCCTTTTGAGCTATAGAAACGCTCTTAGTGCTGCTAGATCAATGTATCTCTCCACCCTAATTGAAGATAAAAAAAAAAAAATCCTAGATTCTTATTTAATACTGTAGCAAAATTGACTAGGAATAAGACCACAATAGAAACATGGACACAATTATTATATAGCAGTGATGACTTAATGAATTTTTTCAATGGTAAAATTGAAAATATCAGGCAAAAAATTGAGACTATTAATTTAAAACCAGACAGTTTTATAACTAACCCTGTAGATAATAATATAATGATATCAGTTCAATGATTATAATGTTTTATTCCCCTTCAAGAGACCAAACTAATTTCACTAATTTCATCATCAAAATCATTGACCTGTATACTAGATCCCTTACCAATGTTTCTTCAAACAGATAATTCCAGAAACAATCAAACCTCTTCTAAAGATAATCAGTTCTTCCCTTAGCACTGACTATGTACCTAAATCTTTAAAAAATAGCAGTTATCAAACCCCTGATTAAAAAACAGACCAATGTCAATTGTCCAACCATAGGCCAATACCAAATCTCCCCTTTATCTCCAAGATCCTAGAAAAGGTTGTAGCACAGCAGTTATGCTCATACCTACATAGGAACATTCATGAAATGTATCAGTCAGGATTTAGGCCTCATCATAGCACAGAGACAGTGCTGGTTAAGGTGGTAAATGACCTACTGTTGGCCTCTGATCAGGGTTGTGTCTCCTTGCTTGTGCTGCTTGACCTTAGTGCAACTTTTGATACCACTGATCATGCTATTCTCCTTGATAGACTAGAAAATGTTGTAGGTGTTAAGGGAACTCTCCTGGTTCAGGTCTTATTTGACTAATCGTTATCAGTTTGTAGATGTAAATGGTGACTTCTCTATGCATACTAAGGTAAAGTTTGGTGTTCTGCTATCTGTTAGCACCCAGATGAGGATGGGTTCCCTTCTGAGTCTGGTTCCTCTCAAGGTTTCTTCCTCATATCATCTCAGGGAGTTTTTCCTTGCCACTGTCACCTCTAGCTTGCTCACTATGGATAAATTCACATATTTACAATTTATTTTGTTTTAATTTAATTTGAATCTATTTATTTCTGTAAAGCTGCTTTGTGACCATGTCCACTGTTAAAAGCACTGTACAAATAAAATTGAATTGAATTGAAAATATTGCCAAGTCAAGATGTGCCATCTTTTTGACTCTTACTCAAAAAGACTGAGTGGTATAATAAAATCAAAAGATGCTTCAGCAAAGTATTAGTTTAGGGGTGTGCACAGTTATACAACTAAGTTATTGTAAGTTTTTTATTACTCCCCCCCCCCTTAAATTTCCTGATTGTTTTTCACTTTATTTGTAAACTTTGCAATTGCACATTAAAAGTGGGAAAAGATCTGCCATGATTTATCTTAGTGTCTTTTACTTCAAAAAACCTGCCAATTTAACAGGCATGTGTAGACTTTTTATATCAACTGTAATTGCATATGTAAAATCTTTCAGTCAGGGTTTAGGCCTCATCACAGTATCGAGACTGGTTAAAGTTGTAATTGACCTTGACATAAAATAGATTTACATAAATACTGTATTTAGGATCTGGTAGTGGTTAGCACGTTTGCTTCTCACCTCCAGGGTTGGGGGTTTGAATCCTGCCTAAAAGCAATTGCCCCCATCCCTGTGGAGGAATTTTGGCCCACTCTTCTTTCAGAATTGCTTAAATTCAGCCACATCGGAGGGCTTTTCAATCCCTAATTTTGTTTCTTTTCTTTTTATGCTTCAGATCGTTGTCTTGCTGCATACCCCAATTGAGCTTTAGCTTCAGAAAATGGACAGATCATCTTCTTCAGGATTTCCTCATAGAAAGCATGGTTCCGTCACTTTTGGAAAGTCATCCAGGCCTTGAAGCAGCAAAGCATCCTCACACTATCACACTACCACCACCATGTTTGACTGTTGGTATGGTATATGTTCTTGTTATGGAATGCTGTGTTAGTGTTACACCAGTTGTAACACCATGTCAAAAAGTTCCACTTTCGACTCATCAGACCACAGAACTTGTTCAGTGTCTTTCTAATGGTGGAATCATGAACACTGAACTTTTCTAAGGCTAGTAAGGCCTGCAGTTTCTTAGATGTTATTCTGGTTTCTTTTGTGACTTTCTGGATGCGTCATTGATGCGCTCTTGGAGGAATTTTGGTAGGCCACCACTGTTCCAAATTTTCTCTATTTGGAGGTAATTGCTCTCACTGTGGTTTGCTGGAGTCCCAGAGCCTTATAAATGGCTTTGTAACCTTTTCCAGACTGATATATTTTAATAACTTGCTTTGTCATTTCTTCCAGAATTTCTTTTGATTGTGACATAATGTGCTGCTTGTTGAGACCTTTTAGCCTTCTTCAAATTGCTGGAAAGGTTCACTTTAAGTGATAATAGATTCAACAGGGCTGGCAGTAATCAAGTCTGGGTGTTGATTTGGGTTCAGTAATCAATTAAGTTTGGTTACTTTGTTGATTGAGCAACTAAGGGTGCAATTACTGTTTTCACACAGGGTCAGTTGGTGTTGAATATTTTTTTTTCCTTCAATAAATAAAATGATAATTTAAACATTGTGTTTTGTGTTTACTCAGGTTGTCTTTGTCTTATATTAAATTTTCTGAAACAAATAAGTGTGACAAATATGCAAAAGTCCTGGGGAAATAAATACTTTTTCACAAAACTATAGCTGTAGGATTATATACAATCAGGTCCATAAATATGTTACAGACTTTCAGCTTCAATTTGAGAGTATTTACATCCAAATCGGGTGAAAGGTTTAGGAATTACAGCACTGTATATGTGGTCCCTCCTTTTTAAGGGACCAAAAGTAATTGCACATTTGGCTGCTCAGTTGTTCCATGGCCAGGTGTGAGTTATTCCTTCATTATTTCACTTACACTTACAAGTAAGAAAATAAAAGGTCTAGAGTTGAATTCAAGTGTAACATTTGCATATGGAATTTGTTGCTCTCAGTATGAAGTCCAAAGAGGTGTCACTGCCAGTGAAGCAAGCAATCATTAGGCTGAAGAAAAAAAAAAAAACATCATCAGAATAGCAGAAACATTAGGTGTAAACCAAAAATTCAGAAACATGTAGAACCACCTTTAGCAACAATAAACTGAAGTAAATGTTTTCTGTAGGACACTAGTCCTATATAATAAATCTGGAATATAAAAGAATGAAGGGTGGTCAAGGCTTGGGGTCACAGAAAATTCATAATGTCCATTTGGGGTCATTTGCCCAAAAGGTTTGGGAACCCCTGATTTAAGGCCTTTGGATATATAAATAAATTTGCATATGGAACATCTAGAATAGTTGCATGCCTCAGTTTTGTCACATCTGTAGGAGATACCTTTACCTTAGGAGTGGAGGTTCCTTAAAAGCAGAAGCTTCCTCATGATCATCCTGAAGAATTTTGAAGTGTTTTTGAACCATTGTTTTTTACATGGATGACATGTGAGCATCAGAAGAATTCCCTCAGCCTTTGCAGTGGATTTTTAAAGATGTCCTGGCCCCCAACTCAGGCACCTTGTCTAAGCCAACAGGAAAATACTCCTCTCCAATAACCACACTGAGAAGTAGTTCTGGACGTAACTCCCTTTAGTGAAGTCATTTGGATATAATTTGTTCAAAACATATTGCATCATATTCTGAATCCACAGACTGCAAAGAATTTGCTACATATTTGAGGTATGTGTTATGCTCCAATCCTGTGTCTGTCTGTATTTGTGTCTATGCAGTAGTCCTGACATTAATGCTTTGTCCTCTGTGTGCCTTCACATATTCTTATACCCTTAATCCTAGACTGGGGTATAACATATGTAAAAGTAACGTTCTCTTACAGTATTCTTTGCACATCAAAAAAGAAAATGTATTTGCAAAGAATGTATTTGTATTATTCCCTGTAACAACACTAAAAAATACCACTTTAGCATATGAAGTTTGTCTGCCAAACTTACAATTTTGCATGTAACCTACAAATATGTATTAACATAAATAGGAATATACAAAGGACTTCTACATACTGAGTATATTGCCTTTAAAAACTCGTACTGATAACATGATTCTTATTGATAAAAATTTTCAAGACTAGACACCTGACCGAATTACTAGAAATGTAATGTCACCACTAGATGGTGCCCAAATGCAGATCTATAGAAATAGTATTTACTGTATGTGAACAGTACAAAAGTAACATTTTATACTTGACCCAAAAAAATATAAACAGAGTAATATGCACTTCTTTGGTTTATAGGTAAAA
The DNA here is from genome assembly GCA_022758105.1 of Pangasianodon gigas. Taxonomy (NCBI): domain Eukaryota; kingdom Metazoa; phylum Chordata; class Actinopteri; order Siluriformes; family Pangasiidae; genus Pangasianodon; species Pangasianodon gigas. Next base: position 9,467,377 of record CM040481.1, read on the forward strand.
GGATAGAAACCAAAATAAAATCATAGTATTCACTAATGACCACACTGAATACTGTCTGGGGACAGTTATGAGGTTCACATATTCTCTTACTATACAAACATACAGTAAGTGCAAAGGCAAATAGCAAGCCTAAGAGCCTAATTATTTCATGGCTAGTTTTTTTTTTTTTTTTTAAATCATTTATGCAATTAACTGGCATCTATCATTTATCATGATATTCAGAAAAAAACCCTCATCATTCAATCAGATATCTAAAAAGAACAGTACATAACATAAATATTTATTAAACGACACCAACATGCCATATGCACCTCAGGGGAAATCGGAAGTAAAAGGAATTTAGTGAGTCCTCTCTTTCCACTCTTCTGCTGTTTAGCTGCTTGGACATGGTTATCACCTGCCTCATGCTGGTTCAGATCAACATGGGCGACCGAAAAAGCTCTATGGTAAACTGTACAGTTTGCCTTATATTCACTCCCAGAGACAGGACTGACCTTGTATCCCGTCTCACATTCACACCTGTACTTCCGTAACTAGGGCAACAGTGACGATGATGTGCACACATCTCACACATAGCGTACCTGTCATTCTCTACCCCATCCCACTGACTTTGAGCTTCTCCGCTATTTCTTGTGAAAATGGCTTGATTTTATTCACTATTATGCTATTCTCACCACTGTGAAGACTTAGTGTATGTATGAAACGATGTATACGAGAATACGCGAGCAGCATTATATTTTTCATTACTGGTGCCAATCCTACAATAAGCCTTTCTGGCATGCAGTGCCAGAGTGGTTAACCAGGAGAACCATACACACACACAGTGCAGGCTTATCGATCACACCCTTGCCTCCCCATACAGGAGGCAATGAGACAACGAGAGCGGCCCTCTGAGATTCCTAACTGGTCCATTGATTCCAGGCTGGTCACATGACATATATACAGAGAGCTCTCTTAGCCTTAAATCAGTACGGGGGGGGGGGAGTGGAAAAGGCCAGATTAAAGAAGAAAAAGGTGTTAGAGGCACCAAACTTACAGACTTGTTAGTGACAGCAACAAGACCAGATGATAGAGCTAAAACTCACATTCTCATTATTTACATTTCCTTTAAACAGACATTTTAAACCAGATGGTATAGCATTGAACACAAAGCAATATTCTTTAGGGACTATTGGAATATTATACCTTTGAAGAAATTCTACATAGGTATACAGGTGCCCATTTTCATTAAATAACTGTTTAACAAATATAATTCCATTATCAACCCATTTTTGAAAAAACAAAGTTTTATGTTTAAATGTTATATACCTATTATTCCAAATTATACATTTGTTTGGAGAAAAATTATGTTTATAGATAAGCAACCAAGATAGAAACACCTGCCTGTGAAAATTACTTAATCTAACTGGAATCTTACTAAGTTCAAAATTGCACTGCAACAGAAAAGCAAGACCACCCATTTTTTCAAAGATTAGATTAGGAATTAAATACCAAATTTTATTTTTGTACTGAAAATAATGCTTAATCCATCTATTCTTTAAAATTGTATTTGAAGTGCTGAAATCAAGCACATTTAAGCCTCCATTGCAAACCGAATTAGTTAAGGTACATTTTTTAATGTAATGAGATCTGTTTCTCCAAATAAATTTGAATTTTTTTTTATCAACTTCCTTAATTATGTTATTAGGGACTTCTAGTGAAATAGTAGGATAGAGCAGATGAGATAAACCTTCAGTTTTTGATAAAAGAATTCTACCGTTCATAGACAAGTCCCTCATTAACCATAAATTAAATCTGTTTTTAACTTTTTGAAGCGCAGGTTGAAAATTAAGCTGACCCCTTTCCTTTTCATCTTTACATATTTTGATTCCTAAATAGGTAACAATATTCTTAACAGGGATGCCATTAATATCAAGAAATTGACTATTTTTCAGAGGGAACCACTCACACTTGTTTAAATTTAATTTTAACCCTGAAACCAACGAAAACTTATTTAAACAATCAATCACATTTTTGACTTCTAATGAATCTCTAACAAATATAGTTGTATCACCTGCCAGTTGACAGCATTTTATTTCTCTTTCCAAAATCCTGATTCCGTGAAAATGATATTTGTTAATGTAAAGAGTCATTGTCTGGGTTACAAGTAAAAACAAAAAAGGAGATATTGGGCATCCCTGCCTTATGCCTCTTTCTAAAAAAAACCTGGGGGTAGTGCCATTTATAAGTTTTACTGAGCTATTACACCCATGACTATCTATCTATGGTGCACACAGCGATGCACTGCATAATACACGCTACTTCAGCTATGACTGTTGTGTGATCATCCCAGTGCAAATAATATAAATGCAAGTCACCTACAGAGAAAAAGTCACAGTACTGTAGATACTCTACTGCTTTAAATGATGAGAAGCTTATGGCTTGACAAGCTACAATTTCTATGTAGCCCATCTTTCTTCATCTTCAAGATACGTTCAGTTTAGTGTTTAGTAGATATAGTGTCAAGGAATTTTCAAAGCAGTGCTGGGATATTTATGAGTGACTGATTTGTTAGTGTCAAAATTGTTACAGGATAGCCTAATCACAAAAATATATAAAATGGCATACAGTATGTTCAGAAATCCTGCACTTTTATGTATGTTTTCTATTTCAACTTGACATTCATTAGCCTAGTTCATTCACTGTTCACTATTTATTATTTATATTTATATTAAGCCTGTTAATTTTTTGTTTGCATATATTTATTATTTTGTGTTGTATTTGGTGCTTATTTTCAAAGTTACTGCACAGTAAACAGTCAAAAGAGTTTAAACTGTGGTTTTGGAATTGTCGACATCCCATGTGAGTGTGTGGGCTGCATATAGGGGCCACATGCATGCAGGCTGCTCAGATATCATTTCCGGGATGAAAATCAGTCCCACTCTGGCCCTGCTGGCAAGCTTCTATCTAATGTGACTGAGTAAGCAAGCTAATTATGTTTCAAAACAATCTCTTTTCCAAATCAAGAAACTGTTATTTAGGCAATTTATTTAATATTTGGTTACATCCCTAATACATATATACATACATACATACAATACACTCACCGTCCACTTTATTAGGAACAACTGTACACCTGCACATTCATGCAATTATCTAGTCAGGCAATCATGTGGCAGCAGACTGATGCATAAAATCATGCATAAAAGAGCTTCAGACATCAGAATGGGAAAAAATGTCTTCTCAATGACTATGGCATGGTTGTTGGTCCAGAAAATCTCGTTTAAATATTTCAGAAACTGCTGAGCTCCTGACATATTAACATACAACAGTCTCTAGAGTTCACAAAGAATGGTGTGGAAAAACAAAAAAAACATCTAGTAAGTGGCAGTTCATTAGGCAGAATTGCCTGGTTGGTAAGAGGTCAGGGAAGAATGGCCAGTTTTGAGCTGACAGAAAGTCACAGCACATTGAACCCTGAGGCAGATGGGCCCATCTGAGATGTTGTGGTCAGTTATGGTTCAGATATTCTCTTACTATACAAAGTGTGCTTACTATACAAACTATGCTTTTCTGTTCACTTTCTGTCAGTGAACAAGCAGACCAGTGGGAGTCTCTATGTAGTATTATATGAGGTCAGTTCACCTGACAGGGGAGAAAACATGCCCAAATATTTGACTTTCGAACCTCTGGGGAAGCAAGAGATGTTCTCCAAGTGGGACCGGAGTCGGACTGCTTTTGAACACTCCGGTCCCAACCCTCTCTCTGCCGCCACCAGTGTGAAAGCAACAACCAATTATCATTCTCTCCTCATATCGCTAACCTGACTTCATGCAGGTTTCTCCTTATGAACATCAGCAGGATCTGGCCAGTCACTGGGGTGTAGTCATTTGGGTGCTTATTCAGTCTTTTGTTACCTCGAGACTGGACTACTGCAACTTGTAGTTTTGCATTGTTGTATTCACATACTGGTGTCTTGTAGGTGCCCACATCAGATTTAAAACACTAATGCTTACCTACAAAGACAAAAATGGTCTGGCCCCCACCTACATGAAGACACTTATGAAACCCTGCTCTGCACCACATTCCCTTCGAGCCTCTATCACAGTTCGACTTGACCCACCATCCCTCAATTCATCCAGAATTCATCAAGTGTCTTCCCTGGCTATTCAAACAGACTAAAGCCCCACCTCTTCACTAAGCAATTAACTGAACACTAATTAAAAAACATGACTTGTGTTCTATTGGTTGCTGTATCAAGTCATTGTACTAAGTCCTCTTGATGGTGGCAGTGCCCCAGGCAATGCCTGGGGTGATCCTGTGTGGAGTTTCACATGTTCTCCCTATGTATGCATGGTTCTATAGTTTCTTCCTATGGTAAAAAACATGCAGATAGACAGATTGGCTATGCTAAATTGCCCCTAGGTGTCAATGTGTGTGTGGGCATCGTGCCCTGCAATTAACTGGCATCCCATCCGGGTGAATTCTCCCACCTTGTCCAGGATAAAATGGTTACTGAAGATGAATGAATGAACTTCTCGCTAACAGGGTTTTAGCTTTACCCATTTGTACTAGAGGATATGTTTCTGATGGAGACTACAAAACAGTTCTGTAAGTCACTCTGGATAAGGGCGTCTGCAAAAAATATTGTAAACATAAACTTAATTTTTTTACTGGGTGTCGGACTGTCCTCTCCGCTTTCTTTAATTACATCCAACACTTTCCTGGGCTTCTGCCCATTTGTGGACTTTGAAACACCGAGCACCAGAGAGGAGTGAGAGGAGGCTGATCGTACTTGCTCATATAGTGCCTAGATCGATACCCACCTGCCCGCTCAATAGAAGCTGGTGTCTGAGATGACGCCAATTGAAATTCTTGTCTATGTAAACTCTCCTTTAATGCAGCCAATGCTGCACTGGAGGTAGGTACAGTGGCATTTACATTCACATTGCAATCACCTGACAAATCAAGCTGGGAAATACATGAAAAACAGCACAGAGTTTTGCTTTTGGGATTTTTACACTCTACCACCTCCATAAGTGACATTAAAACATGAGAGAATTCACACAAGGTTTCACCCTCCCTCTGTCTGTGTTGGAAAAATTGTTTTTGTGCGTCTACATGAGATTGTGTGCAACCAAAATTCTCCAATAAAACAGTAAAAATTTTGTCAAGACTATCACGATCACCAGCTGGGCAAAATTTAATTTCCGCTCTAGCCTCACAATCATGAAGGTCATACAAAAAAGAGCTTGCTCTGTTAGAGGCATGGGGAAAACATTCAAACACCTACAAGCCATTTCTATCCATTATTCCACCTTTAGTCTGTCACATATAGAATTACCAAAGAACCTAGGATATTTACAATCCCTGGACACAAAAACATAACGTTCTGTTATGAAAAAGGAAACACCTGCTGAGAGAGTGCTACTCTCCCCCTGCCTACGAGGGCCTTGTAGTAACCTATCATTCTTTGCTTGTAACCTCCGTACCTGCTCTGTGAAGGCTCTTAGCCATTCCTCCCTTCAGACATTGTAATACCCAAAGGAAAAAAAGAATCCAAACAAACAAATTTCCAAATATTAGTTCAGAGGGAAAATAAGTAAAGAAGGGAAGAGAAGCAGCAGGTCAGTAAGCTCTTGACGTTGTAATGGCAGCATCTGTCCCTCTCTTCTGCACTTTGCAACTAGCCACTGTTTTGTTTTCACCTCATTCAAAAAAATCATAAAATAAATATTCAAGGCCTGCTATCGCTTACACATCAGTTGCCATCAGAGAAGATTCTGCCAAGTAAAATTTGGAAATGGAAACTCTAAGTACCACAGTGGAGAGAGGGGAGGCTGAGGGTACTTGCTCATGTCCACCAAGATTGATCCACCGACACAGATAGTACACCACTATCTACCATTCTTTCTCAGCAAGATTTAAGATATCTGATTATGCCACTCAATTACGGGATGAGAGCAACCCCTTTGGAGGAAAATTAGTAGGAATAATAATAATTTACCTCCCCCCACTAGGTCTGTCAAAAAAAAAAAAACTTCAACCATTACACAGCATTCAGCTCTATATGCCAGAGGGTTTAGCCACTACAAGTAAGGAAATTTTGCAGGTAAGAAAATAGATGAAAGAAACAACAATATAGCTATTCAATGACTTAAGCAACTAGCAGCCTTTTCCATTGGTCCTAGTTTAAAATAGCAGGTCTTTATTTAAAACACAAAACAAAATAGAAACACTGTTATAAAATAAAAGAAATGCTACCAGAATGACCAAACTTTAATAACACAACTGAAAAAACACAATACAAATACAGCACAAAACAGTACTTTAAAAAGAATGCAGGTGAACACAGACATGTCCATGATCTTCTGGGTCACAGACTACCTGTCGGACAGACCCCAGTTTTTGTGGCTGGGAACCTGTCTGTCTGAACACCTGCTGAGCAGCACTGGAGCACCACAGGAACCATGGTCTCCCCTTTCCTCTTCATCCTGTACACCATAAACTTTCAGTACAATTCAGATCTCTGTCACCTTCAGAAATTTTCTGACAACTTTGTGGTGTTTGGGTGCATCAGGGATGGACAGGAAGAGAAGTACAGGGACCTGGTCAACAACTTCGTGGAGGGGTGTGGGAAGAACCATCTGCTTCTTAATGTGGCAAAGACCAAGGATATAGTGGTGGACTACAGGAGAAAGAGGACCACAACAAGTTTACAACATTTAAACTGTTTGCACTGCACTGCCACTTTAATTCCACTCAAGTCTGCAGCTTATATCTACAATGGATACACCCCACTGCATTACCACATCAGACTCTTACACTGTATTCTTTTTTATATATTTATTTTATTTCATTTATGATGTTAAATTACTTTTGGTATACTTCAAACTGTGCTGCTGTAACAGGTGAATTTCCCTCTGGGATGAAGAAAGTGATCGATCAGTCTGTCTATCGATCTATTTATCTATAACCATACAAAACAGAGGCTAGCGCTTAGCTACCGGGTTCTCCTATCAAAAAAAAAAAAAAAAATTTAAACATTGAAAGGATTAGAATCTCCCTTCCTACTGCCACATTAGCCATCTAGCTTTAACATTACAGCATACTTCATACCTGTTTGGTTAACTGGCACTATGATAGCAGTAGTTACTGTATGTGCCATATGGATACCCTCCCAGCATCTCAGGATTCCAACCCACAGTTAGGAAGGTTCTAAGACAAACATATATAACAATATAAAAAAACATGGCCATGCAACAACCCAGATACACATAAAAAACTTTGAAAAAAACCTAAAATCCTTTGAACCTGCAGCCGCAGTCTGAGAATTTTAGTGCCAGTTCTATTATCCGCCACACCAGTGATAATGACTGATGGATTGCAAGGCTCCTAAATAACTGTGGCCTGTCAGCTCACTGTCTCAACTAACACCCCTGTACTTTTAAGAAATATTCGCAGATGACAGAGCATTTTATTGACTTCATGTGCAAAATCTTTGAAAGTTGTCATGCAGAAGTAACTTGATCCCTGGAACCAGGAGAAGAATGCTGGTATGTACCATTATTTGGTGTGTATCATCCCCAGAGGCCTGGGCAAAGATGTTCCACTGGTTCACCAAGTGCACCAAGATCATTGGAACTTCCTTCGATTCCTTTGGTATCACAATAATAACATTGAAGATTAAATCATGGAATATCAGATGTGAGTACATGTCTTTGGCAATAGTGCATCATTAGCAGTGGCTATGTATGGGCTTAGTAGAGCTGCCCAGTATGGAGAGCATGACTATGGAGCTGAACCCAAGCACTTTGGAGTCCAAGAGAGTGTGTTATGCTGTTCTGTG
>CM040481.1:9483281-9497744 GCA_022758105.1 Pangasianodon gigas
AAAAAAAAAAAAAAAAAAAAAAAAAAAAAAAAAAAAAAAAAAAAAAAAAAAAAAAAAAAAAAAAAAAAAAAAAAAAAAAAAAAAAAAAAAAAAAAAAAAAAAAAAAAAAAAAAAAAAAAAAAAAAAAAAAAAAAAAAAAAAAAAAAAAAAAAAAAAAAAAAAAAAAAAAAGAACAAGAAACACTGGACAAACGGCTTGGTAATGCTCAGGCGGCAAACACTGAAACAATACTGTGCACTGGACAAAGACACACGGGGGTTTAAATATACAAACTAATTAAAGGGAAAACAGAAAAAGGTGAGAACGATGATGACACATAGGGGAGACAACCAATGACAAGGCATGGGTGGAGACAGGACATGAACCAAAATGAAACACACATGTCAAAGTAAACTGTCAACCTGGAAGCCGTGCTGTCGCTCTGCAGTCAGTTTAAGCGCACTGAGCACTCCGGCACTCAGTGCAAGGGGGAAATACCTGACACTACAGTCCTTACCTGGCTGCTACCCCAATAACTGCTATGTCTATATATGGTATAAGCTTGATAATAATAATAATAATAATAATAATAATTATTATTATATTAGTAGTAGTAGTAGAAGTAGCAGTAGTATTTACATTTATAGCATTTAGCAAACACTCTTATCCAGAGTGGCTTACAGAAGTGCTTTGTAGTCTTTATCAAAAATAAATCTTCATGCTAGTTCACTAGGTCAGGATTAAGAGTACCATAAGTGTAAAAACCCTGCTGAAGAGGTTACTATACCATGAAAAGAAAACACAAGACCATGATTTTTTTAAAAATACTAGATAAAGTGCTAATTCAACAGCTTGGTGAAGATCCAGTCGAGTTTACTAGAAACTCAGAGGGAGAGTGGTGCAGAGTGGGCTGTGATAAGTGCTTTAATGTAGGCTGGCACTAGTCTGTCTTTGCTTTGTAGACAAGCTTCAGGATTTTAAATCTGAAGCGGGCAGCTACAGGAAGCCAGTGGAGGGAGCGTAGCAAAGGGATGGTGTGTGAGAACTTCGTGCACGCAGCGGCAGACCTACAAATGACAAGGGACTGAACAAGCACTTGAGTGACCTCTGTGGATAGAAACGGACAGATCCTCCTGATGAAGGAGAAACCTGCATGACTGTGTCAGTTTAGTGATGTGAGGTGAAAAGCACTGATAATGAGAATGAGTTGAGTGTAATCAGCATAGCAGTCCTACGAAACCTCATATGAGGATATGATCTCACCAAGAGAGCAGGTGAAGAGGGAGGGCCCAGCACAGAGCCTTGTGGGACACCAGTGGAGAGTCTGCATGGAGCAGATGTGGAACCCCTCTATGTCACCTGATATGACCTCTGTGTCACCTGATATGTGCCACTTTGAAACCAAACTGGTTAGGATCTTCTTCTTCCTCCTCTTATTGTTATTATTATTATTATTATTATTATTATTATTATTATTATTATTATTATTCAGCTATGTCCACTAAGATGGCTCTGGCCATAAACCAACTGAAACACCAAGACATCTCCATAATATTGAGTAGAATGGGTATCTCCCAGCACCTCCAAGCTGCCCTTGTTGGGCCCTTAACCCTTTATGCTCCAGGGGTGGCATATCATGGCTGACCATGTGCTCTGACCCCCAACTTCCTAAGAAGCTGGGGTATGTGACAAGAAGAATTTCAATGTACTGTAGTGTATATGTGACACACTTTCTTCTTTCATCTCTAGAAATGCATGAGTAGAAACAAGTAGAACTCAGCGTCAACGGGAATGCCTCTGCTGCTAAGAAGTTACTAAGAAGTTCTTCTTGTTACTAATTTGTATGCCTGAAATACCCTTAAAATATATTTCAAGCTATTGAAGAAAACAACTTTCAGACTATTCCTTATAAATCCTTCAATCAACCACTCATTCTTGAGACAATGAGAACCTCAGATGGACGCACAAATGGAAAATATAAAAAGCTGGTTGCCTCAGGGGCAAGAAAAGAAGAGCGGGAGCTGCCATGTATTGCACTAGTATTTCATTCCACTGGTCTACCTAATGAAGGTTGACTGAACTTGAAAATGCTTGGTCAGTGAAGTTCAGTGAAAATCATTACAGTTATCTGCACCTGTTGCTGTCACTCTCTCAGACAAGTTCTGAAACTGAAAACTGTCGCATGATTAAAACTCATGTGAACTATGAAAGGTGAAAATACCCATGTAGACAGGTGTATATGATGTCTAATCTCTGGGTGGTTACAGCATTTAAATAGCAATGTTTCTATTCAGTGTCGATATACTCTCAATAGGACAGCTTGGATTTTAATAATCACAATGCAGCAGCTGTTGAAATCATGATGATAAACAAATACAAAATGGAAAAAAGTGGAACCATAATAAATCAAAGAAAATTTGTAAGTAGGGTTTCTACTATGTGTGTGCTATAATAGTAAGTTATGTAATTAAGTTTTCTACTTGTGTATGCACTACAGCAAGGCAAATCAAGATGTGGTATGCAAGGGTGAAAAGACATCCATTTCATACCTTCTCTATAGAGGAAAAAAACACACCTGTCATGCTAAGGGCTCTGGCTCTTGATACAAGTCATCCTAGCACTAGTGCAGAAATAGGTGGCTCTTCTGAAATTACATAATATAGAGCTATTGCATTAGCCTTTATTTTCCTTGTTGAGAAAGCACTGGATCTCGTTGAAAAGAGACGTGTCTATCTCCCCTTCTCTGTCTCTCCATACCTCTCAGTCTGCCAACTGCAGCTGTTAATCTGAATTACAGATCCAGCCAAGCCTCTCACAGATGGTTCTCAACAGTAGTCTGACTAAACAAATTATCATGTACACCACTGACCTCCTTCACTTTCAATAGGTCAGTCCTTACAGAGACAACCAAGCTAGGTGAGCCAGAACTTCAATAACAAAGATAATTAGTATGTTATGGGGTCAGATATTCCTAAGAACATGAGCAACACAGTCCAAGAGACAGCATTCGAGTTAAAAAAACACTCTCCTTAAGTTTGTGACTAGCCCCAGACTCTGGTTGCTTTTTAACAAAGTTCAACAAAGACTGTTTAAGCACCAGTCTGATTGAAAGAGATAAGAGACTCCTTCATGATGGAAATAGATAGATAGACAGACAGACAGAGACTCTGCTGGGCAACAGGTAGAAGGAACTATCACAAAGTGTGCACGAGCTGGAGAAAGTGTTCAATTTTCACACAATTAAGAACAACTGATTTTTTTTAATTTTTTTTAACAAGTGCTTAATAGTAGATAACCAAAAAAGTACAGTAGTTCCTGGGGCTTGATGCTTATCTTCATTATCCTCCATTTTATTGTTACTTAATGATATGTTACTAGAGCTCTGGACCTTAAGAATTGCACTCACATTTTATACTTTTTTATCCTTGTGTAACCCTTAGATTTAGAATCTAAACCTGATTATTTTTAACCAAACATTAAAACAATATAGTTTTTATCTATTTTGTCTTTGTGGGAGCAACAGCAGTGCATTCACTCATACCAAATGAGTGACATCAGATGCAGTTGTGTGGGCTTTGCATGTATTATAACGGTCAGATGGTGACTCCATCTAAATCTCCCTTAGGCCATTTTATACATGATAACATTCTCTGACCTACACTGCGTGTACAATTATTAGGCAAGTCAGTATTATGATCTGATCATTATTTCTATGCATATTATCCAACTCAACAGGGTCGCAAAAAATGTGTGGGGAAGAAAAGGTGCAAGTTGACTGCAAAAGACTTAAGAAGAATAAGAATAATGAGGTTACCAGGAACCAGTTAGCCTCCTGTGCCACCATATTTCAGACCTGCAACCTTCCAGGAGTGTCCAGAAGTACAAGATATCAAGTGCTCAGAAACTTGGCTATGGCTGAAACACAACTACCACTGAATAAGACTCGCAAGCTGAAGCGTCATGACTGGGCCAAGAAATACCTGAAGACCAATTTCTTAAAGGTTTCATGGACAGATGAAATGAGAGTTACTCTAGATGGACCAGACGGGTGGGCCTGTGGGTGGATCACTAATGAGCACAGAGTAGCGCTTTGAGCAAGGTACCAGCAAGGTAGAGTAGGGGTACTGCTGTGGGCTGGTATCATTAATGATGAGCTAGTTGGACCTTTTTGGGTTGAAGATGGACTGAAAATCAACTCCCAAACCTACACCCAGTTACTAGACGGCACTTCAAGCAGTGGTACAGGAAGAAGTCAGCAACATTCAAGAAGGCCACAATCTTTATGCAGGACAATGCTCCATCACATACAAGGTACACCACTTCTTGCCTAGCCAGAAAAGGCGTCAAAGACATCAAGATGATCGAATGATGACTTGGCCCCCTTCCTCACCTGACTTAAATCCTATTGAGAACTTCTGGGCCATTCCCAAGCGTGACATTTACAGTGAAGGAAGGCAATCCACCTCTTTGAACAGCCTTTGGGAGCCTGTGGTGGCGGTGTCAGCTAAAATTGATCGTGAACAGATTCATTGGATGGAAGGCAGTGGCAGTTATTGAAAAGAAGGGTGACTATATCACTGAATAGTTTTGAAGGGCCAAAATTGTGATTTTATGTTAGTTATTTGTTAAATAATACTTTAAGACTGAAGAATAAGCAAGTGGAAAAAATTATTTGAAATTTAGTTGCCTAATAACTGTGTATGCTACTAATTTCCCCTGAAAAAGACAAATCTTATTTTTCTTTGTTAAACATTCTATTTTGATGTGAAATAAACATTTAGGATCAACTGAGACCATTGTATTTGCTCACCAATAAAATTAAGCTGAGAAATACCATTTGCCTAATAATTGTGCACACAGTAGATTTAATATGTGCATGATGGGAACAAGACCCACCCACACACCACAGTCAAAAATGAAGGGAAGTTGTCGCCACTATGGTACACTGTCAGAACACAGGTCAGTAACTAGACAGCATTTTGTATTAAGTACAAGGAAAGCAGGATCTTGCTTGACAACCTATTCTTGGGAGATTGGGAAAAGAAGAACAGCACCTCACAGACATGGGGAAAAGGGAATAATTTAATGTCATTGATTTGAACATCTGCTACTGCTTTTGCATACCGTTCTCCTAACAACTCTCTGTTGCCAGGGAACAGTTAGGATGAAGTGAACACTCAATTTGTCCAGTGTTGCAACAAATCTATTATTCTTAAGCCTAAGAGTCTTCATTTTAAAGCTGCACTTGTGTGGGCTTTCAACTGATGGAAAAGTAATTGTTTATATGACCTTAACTTTAAAAAACAGCCATGTACTTTGCATTGCAACTTACTTAGAATGTAGCAATGTGTACAATTGTAAAGACACTCCTTCCTTTAGTATTTCTCAATGAACTATGCATTTAAGTGGGCTCATTTCTTACATATGTGCCATATGTAGATTCCTTTATTCCTTTAGGATCCAAGAGACAAAAGGCTAGGACACTAGCTGATGAGGGAAGGAGGGAGTAATGGAGTTATATAAAGATCATCGCTGGTAAGTGAATCACTGCTATTGCCTTTAACTTATGCTTAGGCAAAAACACATGCATCTACTACATCACAAGTAAACATACTTCCAGTCTCTATCTCTCTCACTTGTACTCTCTCAAATCCGCAAAAGGTATAAGAACATAAGATCAATCTTCAGACATATAAACATTTTATTTATGTAGATATTGGTGCCAGAATTATGACTGCCACTCACATGATGGTACCTAAAAACTGAACACTTGAACAGAATGGAGACCACTGTCTTGAAAAATAAAGGAACATTCATATCAGGTGCATGTGTATATTGTCAGTGAAAAATGTCCATAGGATTAAAAACTCAGGGACACAGACCAGACATCTCTCATTTCAGCATTCAGTTTGTGATACAGGACTTATAAGTGCCATATTTAAATTTAAGAAGCTGAAGATCAGTTTTACAGGATGCTTTTTAAATGATTTTTATATGCCAACTATGATGGGAGAAGTAAGGATACTGTAAGGTGCATTTTAAAGCTGCAGATTACACTGGCACATTGACTTGGTGAAGTGTATCCATGGCAACAACACTTGATGCTGCATATACAACGCATTTCTCTCTATCCCAGGATGAAGGCAGACAAAATTGCCCTTATTTATCAAATGTGTACAATCAAGTAAAATAAGCAAACCAAATGATCAAAATGAGCAAATTCCACAGCCACAATTGGTATTAATCAATTTCTGTTTTGTTGTATTGGAATATTCAAACTCGTATCAGGTTGGAGACCTTTTGTAACCTTATTGTAGACCTGAGCACAATATTTTAACAAATATTACATGCTGTTAAAGACATACTGTTCTTCACCCTCATTATCCATTTGGCAGCTTTGAGTCTAACAAAAGCATAGCCAAACACACTATTCTTAGCTATTAGAGTGAATACAATGTGACTGTGGAGGAATTTCACCAAAAAAATTTCAGTAGTTCAGTAATATTTAAGTTTTAAACTAGGTATTGTTAAGCCAAAGAGATTAAATTAACTTTTGTAATTAAACTATACCTATAAATGTACATTTACTGCATTAAATTAGATTTTCTACCATGTTTTTTTTACTCCCGTGGCTAAATCACCAGCGTTCTATTGGGAATGTAGCACAGGGTGTAGAATAGAGTGTAAAACGATATTCTGTTATACCCTATATTGGCAGTATACATAGTGAAGGGGAAGGCCAGCCAACCACATCTTTTAGAACTGCCACTTATGGTGTGTCACAGGGCAGGGTAACACGCTCGGAGGCTATCTACCCACTTCTGCATACTTCTCTTTTGATCTCCTGACAGTAGGGTGAATATTGTCACGCCTACATAACACAAAGTTCTAATTTTCAGTGAGAATAAAGTTGTAATATGACATAATTCTCATATTACGACCTTTTTGTTCTCAAAATTAGACCTTATTAGTATTAGATCATAGAACTTGCAATTGTAAGTTACATATTATTATTATTATTATTATCATTATTATTATTTCTTTATGACTTTCTTTCCCCCCTTTCTCTCTCTGAACCTGTAGGGCACATAGTTTGCACTGCTCCACCTTTTCAGGTTAAGGCTTTGGGCAGTCAATCACTACCTGTCACATGTGTGTTCTCTGCTATACACTTCCTCCTACTAGGATTGCTTGTGCAATGAGCAATGACTAGGGAGAGCAGCTTGCAAAATGGTAGGCCAGGGATCATACACAAAGGAAGAGGAAAATCTACAAGGGACTTGTACACTTGTACACCGAACACTTTATTAGGAACACCTGTACACCTGTTCATTCATGCAATTATCTAGATGAAGAATATACACTCACCGAACACTTTATTAGGAACACCTGTTCATTCATGCAATTATCTAATCAGCCAATCGTGTGGCAGCAGTGCAATGCATGAAATCATGTAGATACGGGCCAGCAGCTTCGGGTAATATTCACATCAACCATCAGAATGGGGAAATCTCAGTGATTTTGATTGTTGGTGCCAGACGGGCTGGTTTAAGTTTCTATAACTGCTGATCTCCTGGGATTTTCATGCACAACATTCTCTAGAGTTTAATCAGAATGATGCAATAAAGGAAAAAAAAATACAGTGAGCGGCAGTTCTGTAGACAGAAATGCCTTGTTGATGAGAGAGGTCAATGGAGAATGTCCAGACTGGTTTGAGCTGACAGAAAGGCTACAGTAACTCATATAACCAACCTGTACAATTGTGGTGAGCATAAAAGCATCTTAGAATGCACAACATGTTGAACCTTAAGGTGGATGGGCTAAAACAGCAGAAGACCATGTCAGGTTCCACTTCTGTCAGCCAAGAACAGAAAGCTGAGGCTGCAGTGGGCACAGGCTCACCAAAACTGGACAGCTGAAGACTGGAAAAATGTAGCCTGATCTGATGAATCTTGATTTCTGCTGAAGCACACAAATGGTAGGGTCAGAATTGGGTGCCAAGCATGAATCCATGGAACCAACCTGCCTTGTGTCAACAGTCCAACCTGTTTTATTGGCACACTTTGTTAATACCAATCAAGCATCCCTTAAGTGCCATAGCCTATTTGAGTATTGTTGTTGACCATATGCATCACCTTCATGGCCACAATTTACCCATCTTCTAATGGCTACTTCCAGCATGATAATGCACCATGTCACAAAGCAAAAGTCACCTCAAACTGGTTTCATGAACATGAGTTCAGTGCTCTTCAGTGGCCTTCCCAGTCACCAGATCTGAATCCAATAGAACCCCTTTGGGATGTGGTAGAATGGGAGATTCACAGCATGAAAGTGCACCTGAAAACTCTGCAAGAATTGCATGATGCAATCATGACAACCTGGACCAGAATCTCAAAGGAATGTTTCCAACATCTTGTAGAATCCATACCACAAAGAATTGAGGCTGTTTTGAGAGCAAAGGGAGGCCCTACCCAGTATTAGTTTAGTGTTTTGTGAGTGTATATACCCAGAAAAACAAGATATTTCAGACAAATGTTGTTTCTGAGCTGAGGAAGCAAAGTGCTTCTGAAGCAGGAAGTGAAACCATTAGATATTAGAAATAATTGATGATGTAATTAATAGTTGTTAAAAGATTCCATACATTCATCCTGTTCTGAGTGTAGATGAGCTTTCTGTTTCTTATCAACAAGGCTAAGTTTCTAGGTTTCTTCCCTTCATAGCTCACATTGCAACAACTAGTCTAGGCCCTAGGAAAGAGAACTCCTTTCTGATGGTAAGAGGGTGCTCAACAAAATGATCAGCTAGTCTCCTCTTGGTTTCTCTGATGTACAGCTGATTGCACCACTTGCATGGACATGCAATAAAAAAATGCCTGCAGTAATGAGCGATTAAAAACTCTAACCAAAGGCCTGTGATTTTTGTAGCTGTATTATAAATTTGCAAGGGAAATGTTTGTATGCAGAAGTACTGTAGTTATTATTTGGCTGATCTTTCACTCTTGACAACCATGTCTTTGATGTTTTTATCTTGTCTATATAATACAGGTTCTCTGAAAAGGCAAGCAGGCTCAGGATCATCCTGGGGGATTTTTAAATACTTTAATTTCTTTCTTTTGTTCATTCATCTTCAGGAACCATATTATCCTGGTCAGGGTCGCTGTGGATCCAGAAACTATACTTAGAACACTGGGAGCGAGATGGGGACACACCCTGAATCGGACACCAGGGCATCACGCACACACGCATTCACACCAGTTTAGCATCTGCCTACTGGCATGTTTTTGGGAGGTGCGAGAAAACCAGAGAACTCAGAAGTAAACCGATGCACCACCATGCCATCCAGTATAATTTCAGCCACTGTTTTATTAATAGGATAAGTGAGCATGAAAGCAATTCATTCTGTCTCAAAAATGTATTGTTTAGAGGTCAATTTATCCATTCACTCAGTAGTGGTAATACTATCATGACTATCTTAGGAAATCCACAGTTCTAAAAATAATTCACATTTCCTTACTTGTGTGATTGTGTCTCTGTGAATGTGTTTAGGTCTCAGTAGCTGAAAATAAGGAATGGAATTTTCAGTGTGCTTTGGCAGAAGGAATGATAGTCGGTATGTTTATAAAAGATAGTGGGTTTCAAAAAGGAATCTTTTGGAATTACTGACTTATCAGAAAGGTTATGTTTGAGCCAGGGTGTGCACTACTCCATGTATACTCCAAGACAGAGTGGAATATGGAGAAGGTAGATATGAACATCTGGAGCTCTTTGAGTGAACAGGAAGCGATTCCAAAAATGTAAGGAACAGTGTGGGTACATGTGCAGTGAATTGTTGGAATTTTCTCTCAACAAATCCAACACAGTGTTTGAGTAAGAAGGTCTCATTTTAATACCCATACTGACACCTCTAATCTAAGAGTAAAATTTAATTAAAGTTGAAGCAGTTTAGTGTTAACACAAGTTCTGATAATCCTAAGAGAATATCAGTGGGTGGATTCTTTTCCAGTCATGCATTAAGAAAATGTTTTAGCGCTCTCAATCCATCTTCATTAGGGATGGCTGTGTATAGAGTCTGACTAGAGTATCTGTGTTATCCCAAGGCCTTAAATTTATACATACAAGGCAAATTCCCAATGAATTCACTTGCTAAATGCTCATTTTAATAAACATGTGCAAAATACATGATCCAGACTTCCTGAAGCTAATATTGCAGTTTTCATACAGTATAAGGACATAAATATCATACATAAGGGAATTTGTAAGAAATGGGTTTCACCTCACTACTGGAAAATGTTGTAGACAAAGGTCACTAAACTAACCAAGAAATAAAAAAACCTCAGCACAAACAGTTTAGGAGCCTGTGATGGTTTGCAAGTGTATGAAATGATTGCACTTTAGTTGATTTGCGATGGCTGGACTATGTGAGGCCTAAAGAAGACGTATTGCTGTATAGAGCTTGATGACATCTGTACTGGAATATGCCTAAATGTGGAGAGGAGCACTTTAGGAAAGGCTAGATTATGGATAGATTATCTGTCTTTATTACATTAAAAAAGATTGAGTGCTTCCCCTTGGTCATACTGACCCAACAGCATATTAAGAAACTGACTGGACTATTACTCTAATGTTTTCCATTGAGACTGGATTGTATTGTAGTGCCCTCCTCTGGATAGAGGACCTCATTGCAATTCAGACATACTGCAACACTACAAAGCAAAAAAATCTACTCAATAATACACAAAGAGCACTCAGAACTTTACCATAACATTCTTAGCAACATGTTTAGGTAGCAACTAACAAAGTAGCAAAAAGCTTGCTTTTGAAAATGAAATTTATGTTTAAAATCACAAGCACTCTTTTAGCATTTACATTCAATAAAGGTATTGTTAGCATCAATTTAGAATTACAATCACAAAGACATGTTCTGAATAAATATCAGTTATAAAGATATAATTATATGAATGCAGAGAACCATTTACCACATAGACCTGGTGGTAAATCGTGCTTTTTTCTGGTGTCTTCATTGTGCAGTGTGCAGAGAACCTGACTCGTACTGTCCAATCAAAATAGCACATGACTCATTGCCCCATGTAAACAGTGAGACCCAGGAGATATATTTTTATTTAGCTGCAAATAGATTGTAGCAATTATTCATTTAGGAATTAATTTTTTGTTGGTTACTAACACTTTTTATATATTTTATATATATTATATTTTATATAATGAAAGGTTAAGGCTCTGGGTTACTGATCAGAAGGTCAGGGGTTCAAGCCCCAGCACTGTCAAGCAGCTGCTGCTGTTAGGCACTTGAGCAAGGCCCTTAACCACATCTGCTCCAGGGACGCCATATCATGGCTGACCCTGCGTTCTAACCCCAGCTTCCTAGCAAGCTGGGATATGCGAAAAACTGCATTTCATTGGCTCTGTACTCGTACTCTGCACAATGACAAAGTTGAATCTAATCTAATTATGTTTTGCTGGGTACTAACACCTTTTTATCAACAAGGCAAGGTTTCTAAGTTTCTTCCCTTCATAGCTCACATTGCAACAACTAGTCTAGGCCCTAGGAAAGAGAACTCCTTTCTGATGGTAAGAAGGTGCTCAACAAAATGATCAGCTAGTCTCCTCTTGGTTTCTCTGATGTACAGCTGATTGCACCACTTGCATGGACATGCAATAAAAAACTCCTGCAGTAATGAGTGATTAAAAACTCTAAGTTTTTAAGGCCTGTTATTTTAGTAGCTCTATTATAAATTTGCAAGGGAAACGTTCACTCCTGATCATTCACCATGTCTTTGATGTTTTTATCTTGTCGATATAATACAGGTTCTTTGAAAAGGTAAGCAGTCTCAGGATCATCCTGGGGGATTTTTAAATACTTTAATTTCTTTCTTTTGTTCATTCATCTTCAGGAACCATATTATCCTGGTCAGGGTCGCTGTGGCTCCAGATCTTATACTTGGAACACTGGGAGCAAGATGGGGACACACCCTGAATTGGACACTAGGGCATCATGCACACACATTCACACCAATTTAGCATAGCCAATCCACCTACTGGCATGTTTTCGGGAGGTGCGAGAAAACTAGAGAACTCAGAAGTAAACCGATGCACCACCATGCCATCCAGTATAATTTCAGCCACTGTTTTATTAATAGGTAAATTAACACTTTTTATGTAATGTACAGTATAATTATGTTTTGCTGGGTACAAATGCCTTTTTTTCTGAAAATTGAATTAATAAAAGGCCTTCTCCTCACGTGTGGTTTTAATTACCATTTTAAAAGTTCATAATGAATGCATAAGGGATGGGTTTTCCACTAAAAAATCATATGGATTAAACCTTATACAATCACATATTCAAAACATACTACTTAAAACCAATTAACCACCAAAAACTTAATATTTCCCACAGAGCTCATCAGTAAAACTGTAGGTAAGGCTGTTAGGAAGAGAATGTGAAAAAGGAAAAAAAAACCAGTCCTACCATCCGGAGCATCTGCATCACATGTCTTGGTGGTGGCAGCTGTGGTGTGGTTTTCCTGCAACAGATGTACTCCTGTCATTAATATATATAAGGATCAGGGATAATATATTTAATGGGCACATGAGTTAAATAGTGATTTTGACAGATTTTCTTTATCTGCTTTCCAACTTGTAAACCTGCATTTTATAAATTTATAAACCCTGAATGCAGGGATAATTTTTTTTTTTACTTTATGTTTAGTTCTAGGAGTTGGACAGGGCTGTATGAGGTAGGTGTGAGAGGCAGGCAATTGCTTAAAAGACATCCTTTAATCAGAACTGTCCGTTTTTCACTGTTAGTTTGTGTCAAATAGCAGCACCCCCTATAGTGTATTGGAGCACAATATTTCAATGGAGCAAAGATAAAAATTTACTAGACATCAAGCTTCTAAAATGTAGAAACCTCTCTCCCAGATTCCCGGCTTCCATGGGAGTAAATTAGCACCTCTTATGTTCTTTTGCTTACAAAAACATTGATTTTTTTTTTTTTTTTTTTTGGTGCTGCCACGGTAATTAACTGATAACAAATGTAAGCACAGACATTATATACCCAATTTAGTAATTTGGTAATTAATTTTTGTTTGATAAATTAAGTGTAAAAATAACTTGGTAGCTAGCTAGCAAGTTTTTTTTTTACAAATTAAAAAGACTTATTTTTTATGATAGACACCAATAATGTCAACCAAATTTTAGAAATTTAAAAAAATCCTTTGATCCTTTAAGGAGAGACTCAGAAGCCCAGAAGGTATACCAATACCCAAAATTATTTTTGAAAGACAAAAAAAGGTGTCCTTTCAGCTCCCTTCACTGCTGAAAAATAGCTTAGACCATTAATTTGATGCTGGTTTATGTTGGTTAATGCAGGTCTAGATGGCATTGTTGGTGCAATTAGCATAGCTGCGCTGGTTGCTTACTTGAAACCAGCACTTCTTGTGCTGGTCATGCTGAAAAGCTATGTTTTCCCTTCTTAAGGAGAGCAATCACTGTCTGAACAAATATACAAGAAAGAATATACAGTGCATGCAGAAAGTATCCAGACCCCTTCATTCAGACTCCTCTCTTACGAAGGCCTTTCTCCCTCGAACGCTCAGTTTGACCAGGCGGCCAGTTCTAGGAAGAGTCCTGGTTGTTCCAAACATCTTCCATTTAAGAATTATGGAGGCCATTGTACTCTCGGGAGCCTTCAGTGCAGAAGAAATTTTTTTGTAGCCTTCCTCAGATCTATGCCTCAACACAATCCAGTCTCTGCAGGCAGCTCCTTTGAGCTCATGGCTTGGTTTTTGCTCTGATATGCATTTTCAGCTGTTAGATCTTATACAGACAGGTGTGCGCCTTCCCAAATCATGTCCAATCAACTGAATCTGCCACAGGTGGACTCCAATCAAAGTGTAGAAACATCCCAAAGATGATCCAGAGAAATGGGATGCACTTGAGCTAAATTAGCAAAGGATCTGAATACTTCTGTCAATGTGATATTTCAGTCGTTTCTTTTTAATAAATTTGCAAAGTTACCACAAATCTGGTTTTTGCTTGTCATTATGGAGTATGGAGTGTAGATTGATGATAAGGCTGCAACATAACAAAATGTGAAAAAATGAAGGGGTCTGAATACTTTCTGAATGTACTGTATACTGTATCATATTCAGACAGAAAGGTTTACAATCGCACATCAGGTATGCAATATAACATACTTTTATTAGTGTCTAAAGAGTGGTTTTATTGTTTCAATGTTCGTCCTTTTTGTGTTGCAAAAGTCATGTTATCTTGAAGCTTTAGGCCCAAGTGCAAAAGTAGGGTATATAATGGTGAGATTATAAACTGGCCAATCAGCCAAAATGTGGCAGCAGCGCAATGCAAAAAAATCATGCAGATACAGGTCAAGAGCTTCAGTTAACGTTCATATCAAACATTAGAATGAAGAAAAAGTATAATCTCTGTGACTCTGATCGTGGCATGGATGTTG
>CM040481.1:9499430-9530220 GCA_022758105.1 Pangasianodon gigas
ATCAAAAAGTGGGTCAGACCAAAAAAAAAAAAAAAAAAAAAAAACAGTTTAGGAGACCAATGACACCTCAACAACTCTTAAATGTGTCAATATATTTCTTCATTTATCTGAAAGGTACCTTCCTATCACCTAGAAAAAAAAATGAATGGATCATATTAGCTTTGGTAATTAATTCATTACCAAAAAATATATTTTCCAAATTATGGTTTTACCATACATGGTCTTGCATAACTATTCACCCCCCCCTTAAACTTTTGGCAGGGTTTGGTGTTGCCTGACTAATATGCCTGAGAGCAAGGTCCAGGGATGACATGCAGAGCAAAAGATGGAATAACAATATGTAATAATGGACTAACCAAAATGACAGTCAGAAAATGAAATAAACAGGGTATGAATGGGGTTTGCAAATTATGGACAAGGTTCTTGTACACTGTGATGGTAAAAACTATAATTCATTCACTTGTATAGCAGAGTTGATTAACATATAGGTACATAATTGGTAAAGTGCTCTTTGACAGACATACACATAAAAACATTCTTATTTTCTTACCTGCCATAGGTATTTTTGACTGCCATACATGACATACTGTGGGGCAAGGCTGTAGATCATGTAGCTGGTGTGAAGTACAATCAGGAGCAGGATCATGCAGAGGAAGAGCAGGGCCTGTGGACGGGTTCTTTGCGGCCTGATCTTGTACAACTGCCCAGACACACACCCCAAAAAAACACAACAATCAGAAATTACTGATGCGATGTTTTTGCTTATGGAACAGATGAAATGAAAAACAGATGAAATCCCAAAGCATAATGAGTGGTTAGCAAACAATCTGTGGAATATTTGGTGTTGTGGCAAAACAGAAGAAAACATTGTGATCTATCACTTTCAGCTGTAGAAGAAATCAGGCAAAGCATTAACACATTCTCTTCATAAGTTAAATTAATTCAGCCATTCATACATTAATTGTAGGCCTGATGTCACTTTTATCTCCTATTGGGTTTAAGCTTGATGACAGGTGTTGTCTATTAGATAGTTGTGTTTTGCTGGCACATGAGGTTCAGTTCAATATAGTATTCACTGGTGAGACGTGTTACAACCCTACCACATAGTGGCTGGCTAGCTGCTCTGTGGCTCAGCAACTCTGAGCTGCAAAATGTAGCAAACAAATACTAGTGGATGATAAAATGTTTTGTGTTTTGGTTCCATGAGCAAACATCACGACAAACACCAGGTCATAAAACAAAAAAAGCTCCCTGTTCACAATTTATGTGTAGTTTATTTTCAAATGAAGCTAGTCTTAAAAATGGGTTACAACGGTTTTGAGCCTGTCAATAGTCCTACAATTTAAAAACATTATCAATGTCAGTCCCAGTTTTCTATGCCTACTTTCAAAGCATAAACTACAACTTTTAAGACTGGTAGCAAACTTATGTCTTATAATTTTAAACTATGCTATTTGTATACCTTCTGCAAGGTAGCTGGGACCAGGAAATCATTAAAATGTATGTTGCAATTTCTATGTCCATTATATAAGTTATAGAAATACCTACTGGATACATGGAATTTTGCAATTAAACAGTCTTGTTCCATTCAAATAGCCAAGAAAAACAGGACAGTAGTCCTGGCATTATATGATGAAGAAGCGTCAAGTCAGGTTTACAGAAATGTACATACAAGTTGGACATAATTATTACTATACTCATGTTTCTTATGGGGCCCTAACTAAAAAGAGAATATGAAATAAATGCAGAAACGTTACCCTTATCCAGAAAAACCATATGCCCATATTACGAATGCCTGCCATGGAGGTGAACACAAAGTACATCGTGATAATGGTGATCAACACATAGTCTAGAGGAAAAACCTGAAAAAGACAAAAGAAATGATCTGTCTCAGACATTCTCTAATGCAACAAACTAACCATATAATACCAATAAACACAGCTGTTGCCAGTCAGCAATGTTTGTGTACAATACTCCCTCATTAGTACAGTAAGCTCCAGAATTCTTACAATGAACAACAAATACTATACAAAATGTATATAAAAATGTATATTCTTTTGTAGTAAAGTAGTGAATTTTTTCTGTTAAACACTATATAATTGCCTGCACTGTCACTATTAATATTTTTCAATAAGTTGTCAATGCCATCAATCTTCACAAGAGACCTGGATCCCTAGCCAGGTATAAACACCAAGAGCTAAAATTTGTACCACCAAAAAGGTAAATGCGAAAAAGTACAAAGTAATAGGCTAAATAGTATGTACAGCATATCTAACTGGAAATTAAGAGACTATTTTTATTTTTTGCTTTCAAAAATAAGAAAAACTAGACATAAATGGCCTATTTTTATGCACCTACATTCTGAAGCAATGCATTACCATGCCACAGTTCTTATGATTTTTACAGCATCTGTAAATACAGCAAATTCACTGACGAAATTGGGTTATATGGTAGACTGTTTGAATTTCATGTTAAAATGATCTAATTAGCATCTTTGGTACCATTTTGATTCTCCAAAACTTCATGGCTAATGATGCACATTTTTGATAATCTGAAATACAAGCTGACATCTATCGCCTTTAGTGCAGATAAATATTAACCGTTTATACCACTATTTATGTTATATGAAATTAAAATTTAAATCAAGTTTCTGAACAATTTCATGTAATAATTTAATACTATATTCCACAAACATGGCAACTAATCATTGTGCGACATGTTAGAGATTACAAGGATTAGGCTCTAAATGGATTCTGTGGTGAAACATACAGTCAGGTCCATAAGTATTTGGACAGTGACAAAATTTTCATAAATTTGCCTCCGTACACCACCACAATAGATTTGAAATGAAGCAGTCAAGATGTGATTGAAGTGTAGACTTTTAGCTTTAATTCAAAGGGTTCAACAAAAATATTGCATTAACCGTTTAGGAATTACAGCCATTTGTTTACATAGTCCCTCCATTTTCACAGGCTCAAACGTTATTGACTGCCTGAAATCTGGAACCCATGGATATCACCAAATGCTGAGTTTCCTCCCTTGAGATGTTTTGCCAGGCCTTTACTGCAGCTGCCTTCAGTTTCTGCTTGTTTGTGGGTCTTTCTGCCTTCAGGTTTGTTTTCAGTAAGTGAAAAGCATGCTCAATTTGGTTGAGGTCAGGTGACTGACTCAGCCATTTAAGAACATTCCATTTCTTTGCCTTAAGGAGCTCTTGGGTTGCTTTCGCGATACATTTTGGGTCATTATCCATCTGTACTGTGAAGCGCTGTCCTATCAGTTTTGCAAATTTGACTGAATCTGACCAGAAAGTATAGTTCTATACACTTCAGAATTCATCTTGCTACTTCTATCAGCAGTCACATCAATAAACACCAGTAACCCAGATCCACTGGCAGTCATACATGTCCATGCCATAACACTTCCTCCACATGTCTGACAGATGATGTGCTATGCTTTGGATCATGAGACTTTTTTTTTTTTTTTTTTTAAAGAGTTTTTTTTTTTAAAGCAAAGTCTAATCTGGTCTTTCTGTTCTTGAGTGTTACCAGTGGTTTGCATCTTGAGCTAAACGGTCTATATTTACATTCATGAAGGCGTCTTGATTGTAGACTTTGACAATGACACGCCTACCTGCTCCAGAGTGTTCTTGACTTTGGCTAGATGTTGAGAAGGGGTTTTTCTTCACTGAGGAAAGAAATGATCTGCAATCATCCAATTTAGTTGTCTTCCGTGGCCTTCCAGGCTTTTTGGTGTTGCTGAGCCCGCCAGTGCATTCCTTCTTTTCAAGAATGCACCAAATTGTTGATTTGGCCACTCCTAAAGTTTCTGCTATCTCTCTGATGGGTCTGTTTTGTTTTTTCAGCCTAATGATGGCCTCCTTCACTTGCATCGACACCTCTTTAGACCGCATATGGAGAGTTCCCATGAACAGCTACTAAATGCAAATTCAACACTTGGAATCAACTCTAGACCTTTTATCTCCTTAATTTGTCATGGAATCACGAGGAAACAGGCCACACAACTGCTTATCAGTCAAGTGTCCAATTACTTTTGAGCCTGTGAAAATGGAGGGACTATGTAAAAAAAAAAAAATGGCTGTAATACCTAAATGGTTTTTGTTAAACCCCTTGAACTAAAGCTGAAAGTCTACAATTCAATCACATCTTGATTGCTTCATTTCAAATCCATTGTGGTGGTGTACAGCGGCAAAATTACAAAAATTGTGTCACTGTCCAAATACTTATGGACCTGACTGTAGTTATTACTAATTCAGTGCACTGCAGGTACTCTTATTTCATAATTTAGGAGAAAACAGTGATCTTCATGAGGTCTGCATCGCAAACCAGAGTGGGCAGTCTGCATACTAACCCTTATATTTTATACTAAATTCAATAATTCCAAACTGTAATGTTCTATTTAAAGTGATTATTAAATAATACTTGTAAAATCAACTTTACTTGAACTGTTTCCTTACTCAATGGCTGGATACACAGCCATGACCCGATTCTAAAACATCAGCATGTTCACTTCACAAAAGCAGGATATTTCTATATGATAAATGGTCAAGTACTTCCACTGATCCAGGATTAGATACTATTGTGTTTCTTATGATTCACTGTTAGTATTGTGTATATAGTGGACAACTTAGCTAATAACTAATCAAGTATCCCCTCACCGGTTGCAATGCCAGCAGCAGCTCATTTAAGGGGTTTGTTAGGTTTGTTCCAAAGATTATAAGGCCAGTGCTCATCCCAGATGAATACAGGGCTTTGTCCAGACTGCAATAATATAAGCACAAAACATTTCACCTTTAATTTAAAGGCTACAATGTAAGACTAAACAAAATTCTACTTGAGAATAAATAACTGGAGCAGGCCATTGTTTTCCATGTGTACATGTAAAAAAAAGCTTCAGGTATTAAATTCAGTTAAGGATCTTATAGGTGCAGAAATCAATATGCTCCACTGATCAACCTTTATTAACCCCATGTCTTTTAGTCTGCAAACCTGCTAAATACAGACAATTATTTTGGGGTGAGAAGGTGAACCTATAGTGGAGCTTGTAATATTAGCTTAAGATGAGAGTGCTTACTTGGAAATGAACAGGGATATGAAGAAGAGGAGTGCCACCAGGATGAATAAAACTCCAAGAAAAATCTGAGGGCAATGGCAAGAAAAGACTTTCAATTCCAGCTTTCGTTTATTAATGCTCAACCATATAACCAGGCCACTCTGGAGCAACCCAGGTGTTAGCTTTGCAGGGAAATGCAGATAGGTCCATCACCCTGCCTTTAAATGGCCTCTAGTATGACGTACAAAAACAAGGAATAAAAGTTACAGCATGTGCACAGAGTATAAATTTACAAATAACCATGCAGGGAAGGACATTCATAAAGGCTGACTGTATGAGGTAAAGAAAGGATACACACACACAAAGAAAGAAACCGAAAGAGTGACATGAGACAGACAGAACAGTAAATCAGAAATAGAGGTCAGCTGAGTTATGGTATACACACACACACACACACACACATACATATACACATAATTATTAGGCAAGCCAGTATTATGATCTGATTATTATTTCTATGCATATTATCCAAGTATTAACCATATAAACCTGAATGCAAACTGGGTATAATTATTTTCAGGTGAAGTTTAATTGTTTAATGAGGGAGCATGTGGCTTAAAATGATTAACACCCTATATAAGGTGTGCACAATTATTAGGCAGCTTCTCTACCTCAGGAAAATGGGACAAAAAGAGATTTAACTGAGACTGAAAAGTCAAGAATTGTAAAATTCCCATCAGAGGGATGCAGCACACTGCAGACTGCAAAACATTTGAAGCGTGACCACCAGACAACCAAACGCTGGTTATGAATACTCAACAGGGTCGCAAAAAATGTGTGGAGAAGAAAAGGTACAAGTTGACTGCAAAAGACTTAAGAAGAATAAAACATGAGGTTACCAGGAACCGGTTAGCCTCCAGTGCCAGCATATTTCAGAATTGCAACCTGCCAGGAGTGTATAGAAATACAAGGTGTGAAGTGCTCAGAGACAAGGCTAAGGTAAGGTAGGCTGAAACACAACGACTGAATAAGACTCACAAGTTAAAGCATCATGACTGGGCCAAGAAATACCTGAAGACTGAATTCTCAAAGGTTTCATGGACAGATGAAATGAGAGTGACTCTAGATGGACCAGATGGGTGGGCCTGTGGGTGGATCACTAATGAGCACAGAGTAGTAGTCTGAGCAAGGTAGAGTAGGGGTACTGCTGTGGGCTGGTATCATTAATTATGAGCTAGTTGGACCTTTTCGGGTTGAAGATGGACTGAAAATCAACTCCCAAACCTACTGCCAGTTACTAGAAGGCCATGATCTTTATGCAGGACAATGCTCCATCACAAGGTACACCACTTCTTGCCTAGCCAGAAAAGGCATACAAAGGCATCAAGATGATAGAATGATGACTTGGTCTCTTTCCTCACCTGACTTAAATCCTATTGAGAACTTCTGGGCTATTCTCAAGCGTGACATTTACAGTGAGGGAAGACAATCCACCTCTTTGAACAGCATTTGGGAGCCTGTGGTGGCAGTGTCAGCTAAAATTGATCATGAACAGATCAAGAAACTGACAGACACATTGGATGGAAGGCTCATGGAGGTTATTGAAAAGAAGCGTGGCTATATTCATCGCTAAATAGTTTTGAAGGGCCAAAATTGTTTTATGTTATGTTAGTTATTTGTTAAATAATACTTTAAGACTGAAGAATAAACAACTAAGTCAAAAAAATTATTTGAAATTTAGTTGCCTAATATTTGTGCTCACTAAAAGTTGCCTTATAACTGTGCATGTTAATAATTTCCCCTAAAAAGACAAATCTAATTTTTTCTTTGTTAAACGTTCTATTTAGTTGTAAAATAAACATTTAGGATCAACTGAGACCATTGTATTTTGTTCACCAATAAAATTAAGCTGAGAAATACCACTTGCCTAATAATTGTGCACGCAGTGTGTTATGTGTGTGTGCATGTATGTATATGTACACACATACACCGATGAGCCATAACATTATGACCACTAACAGGTGAAGTGAATAATATTGATTATCTCGTTACAATGGCACCTGTCAAGGGTTGAGATATATTAGGCAGCAAGTGACGAGTCAGTTCTCAATGTTGATGTGTTGGAAACAGGAAAAATGGGCAAGCGTAAGGATTAGAGAGACTTTGACAACGGCCAAATTGTGATGGCTAGATGACTGGGTCAGAGCATCTTTAAAACGGCAGGTCTTGTGGGGTGTTCCCGATATGCAGTGGTTAGTACCTACCAAAAGTGGTCCAAGGAAGGACAACCGGTTAACTAGCGACAGGGTCATGGGCGCCCAAGGCTCACTGATGCTCGTGGGGAGTGATGGCTAGTGCGTCTGGTCTGATCCCACAGAAGAGCTACTGTAGCACAAATTGCTGAAAAGTTAAAGCTGGCTATGACAGAAAGATGTCAGAACACACAGTGCATCACAGCTTGCTGCGTATGGGGCTGTGTAGCCACAGACCTTTCAGAGTGCCCATGCTGACCTCTGTCCACGGCCAAAAGTGCCTACAATGGACAGGTGAGCATCAGAACTGGACCACGGAGCAATGGAAGAAGGTGGCCTGGTCTGATAAATCACATTTTCTTTTACATCATGTGGCCGGGTGCGTGTGCATCGTTTACCTGGGGAAGAGATGGCACCAGCATGCACTATGGGAAGAAGGCAAGCTGGCGGAGGCAGTGTGATGCTCTGGGCAATGTTCTGCTGGGAAACCTTGGGTTCATGTGGATGTTACTTTGACACATACCACCTACCTAAACGTTGTTGCAGACCAGGTACACCCCTTCATGGCAACGGTATTCCCTAATGGAAGTGACCTCTTTCAGCAGGATGATGAGCCCTGCCACACTGTAAAAATTGTTCAGGAATGGTTCGAGGAACATGACAAACAGTTCAAGGTGTTGACTTGGCCTCCAAATTCCCCAGATCTCAATCCAGTCGAACAGCTGTGGGGTGTGCTGGCCATCAAGTCTGATCCATGGAGGCCCTACCTTGCAACTTACAGGACTTAAAGGATCTGCTGTTAACGTCTTTGTGCCAGATACCACAGCACACCTTCAGGGATCTAGTGGAGTCCATGTCTCGACGGGTCAGGGCTGTTTTGGCAGCAAAAGGGGGACCGACACAATATTAGGCAGGTGGTCATAATGTTATGGCTAATCGGTATATATACACACACTGAACAGCCATAATATTAAAACCACCTGCCTAATATTGTGTAGGTAGTCCTTGTGCCGCCAAAACAGCTCTGATCCGTCAAGGCATGGACGCCACAAGACCTCTGAATGTGTACTGTGGTATCTGGCACCACGACGTTAGCAGCAGATCCTTCAAGGCCTGTAAGTTGCGAGGTGGGGCCTCCATGGACCGGACTTGTTTGTCCAGCACATCCCACAGCCAAGGCAAAACCTTTGTCATGTTCCTCAAACCATTCCTGAACAATTTTTGCAGTGTGGCAGGGCACATTATCATGCTGAAAGAGGCCACTACCATTAGGGAATACCGATGCCATGAAGGAGTGTACTTGGTCTGCAACAATGTTTAGGAAGGTGGTACGTGTCAAAGTGAAATCCACATGAATGCCAGTACCCAAGGTTTCCCAGCAGAACATTGCCAAGAGCATCACACTCCCTCCGCAGGTTTGCCTTCTCTCCCATAGTGCAGCCTGGTGCCATCGCTTCCCCAGGTAAGTGACACACATGCACCTGGCCTTCCACATGATGTAAAAAAAAAAAAAATGTGATTCATCAGACCAGGCCACCTTCTTCCATTGCTCTATGGTCCACTTCTGATGCTCACATGCCCATTGTAGGTGCTTTCGGCAGTGGACACGGGTCAGTATGGGCAGTGTGACCCGTCTGAGGCTACACAGCCCCATATGCAAGCTGCGATGCACTGTGTGTAACTGACACCTTTCTATCATAGCCAGTATTAACTTTTTCAGCAATTTGTGCTATAGCAGCTCTTCTGTGGGGTCGGAACAGATGGGCTAACCTTCGTTCTCCACACACATCAATGAGCCTTGGGAGCCCATGACCCTGTTGCCAGTTAACCGGTTGTCCTTCCTTGGACCACTTTTGGCAGGTACTAACCACTGCATACCGGGAACACCCCACAAAACCTGCCGTTTTGGAGATGCTCTGACCCAGTCGTCTAGCCATCACAATTTGGCCCTTGACAAAGTCACTCAGATCCTTACGCTTGCCCATTTTTCCTGCTTCGAACACATCAACTCTGAGAAATAAATGTTCACTTGCTGCCTAATATATCCCACCCCTTGACAGGTGCCATTGTAATGAGATAATCAATGTTATTCACCTGTTAGTGGTTTTAATGTTATGGCTGATATATATACCGAAAAAATTTTATATATACACCAAACAATTTTCTCAAGCAAGAGCATAAGGCTTGAGACATGGCATCTCAATTAAGCCATCATGTCTAAAGGAACATTGCCTCAATGCCACCATGACAATTAATTAGAATTCACACTTCCCCCTTTCACACATCAGCAGAGGATCAGGTACACTTAAAGGAACACTAAGAAAAGAACAAATAACTGTTTGCAAACCTTAAAGGGATGGAGGGCCCTGCTCACTTTAGTGCAGCAGTTCCTATCGGCATTTTCAAGGTGATGGCCCCGGCGGCGCAGCATCAAAAGCTTAGCCTCCAGCTCCTGCAGATTCCTCCTGTCTCTCAAAGAGAGTGGCCTTCCATCTTCACACTGCACACAAATAAAGAGGTTAAAGTCTACCACCTCAGTTACAATCACAAGTGGTTTTATTCATGCCACTATTGCAAACTACACTGACTTGTGAACAGATATGAGATATGAGATATAAGAGGAAGAACGACAACCTCAGCATTGTGTTTACCACTTTTGCCTCCCACCTACAGACACCAACACCCAGCCATCCACGCACCTTGGCTTTGAGCTTCTCTATCTGTTGCTCAACCTCCCCCATGTCTTCTGAGTTCTCCAGGCGTTCGTAGAGGACACTGCGCGTACCTTTAATCAGGTTCAGGGGTAGCACGGACATGCCGTACGCCTGGCCAAGAGAGTGTTGAAAAGCAATTACACACTACTTATGGGCATGATGGAAAGCCTGCACAATCCCAAGCTTCTCTTCAGTCCAACACAAAGCTGCACCGTGGACATTTCTGGCCATGCAGAAAACCTAATAATGGATATTTTAAAAAGCACTGCTTTTTTATAATGGAGAGCTTTATGTTGTATAAAGTGGTACAGCATACAAAAATATGTGTATATGTGGTATGTGTATAAGTATATGGTATGTTAGCAGAATTACAAAGTGTGAGACAGTGAGGAAGACCATAACAGAAAAAGAGCAAGCAAGACAAACTGATTAGTGTGTATATCTTTACTTGTATGAGTGCAGCCCCATTTTAACAATGATTTTGTGTACAGATTCTAACTCTATCTCTGAAAACAACTGGCAGCTAAATTTTGCTCCCATGTGTCAGCAATCAAACTGGGGAGGAGGGAAAAAAGCAAGCACACTTTTCACAGTCACTGGACAAAAAATTGAAAGGAAAATAAGGAAAAACTGACCTAACAAAATGAAAGGCAGGACAAACTAAATGAAAGGCTCAAAAGGTTCAGGTATATAAATGCCTTAAATCAGATGTTATTTAACAACCTAGTGAGCATCAATAGGCAGTTCAACCACAAATGAAGACTCACTGTCTGTATAGAAGACCCTTGGGTCAGGAGTCTGCAAGAAGCCAGCATATTAGATTTATGAACTTAAATTAAAATAGGGAACCAACTTCAATATTCCTGCACTGAAAATCAATAATAGTAGAGACATAAGAAGACTGAGGTGTGTGTATACACACACGCACACACACACCTTTATGTCCTTATCTCCCCAGCTATCATGAGGCTCTTAAAACCCGAGTATGTGACGCACACCCTCTTACTCCTCCACCCTATTCCTTATTTCACCTTTATTTTTTTAATTTAAAAAAAAGAGGCTAGGTGTGTTATGTGCTGACTGCAAAAGCAGACCAAAGAAGATATACTTGTCATATACATATAAATATCCAAAATGAATTATTCTTATCTTTTGTAATAAATGAAATTGTTCTTGATCTTGATTAACAGTAGGCAGTGCCCATCCTTATATCATATAATTAATGGACTATCCATCAGAAAAAAAACTTGAAATCATTTTGAACTTGATAGGTGAGACATAGATGCCAGAGGCTACATGCTAGCATTTGGTATAATTAAATTAATGTGTTTTTTCAGCACATCTCATTAAGTCTAATTGTCATCTTTATGTCAAGAAGGTGGGCACTTTGAATGGGGTGCTCCATAAGGCCAAGGCAAGAAGGTAAGTGATTCATCCACCACAATAGTATGTAGACTATGGGCTCACTGCATGCATGTGAGGAGCAGTAATGCAGCTACAAATTACACTCACAATGTCTATGACATTAGCATTAAATTTATTAAAGCTGTAGCTCATCACAAACTGTGCTTGGGGCCACCTACTAAAGGCACATTCAAAATATGTTAATAAATTCTTATGAAGAGTTTCCCAGAGTGTTTTGATGTATGTGTTTGTGACGTACAGTCAGGTCCATAAATATTTAGACATTGACAAAGTTACTGTTATTTTAGCTGTCTACCACAGTATATTGAAATTAAATAGTCAGTATGAGCTCAGTGTGCAGACTTTCAGCTTTAATTTGAGGGTATTTACATCCAAATCAGGTGAACAAATTACAGCACTTTTAATATATGGTCCTCCCTTTTTTTAAGGGACCAGAAGTAATTAGACAAAATAAATTGTCAAATTAAATTTGTATTTAATGTACACAATGTCAGGAATGTCATTTCCTGCTTGTTCTTGGGGCGTTTGCCTTCAGCACTTGAAATGCAGCTCAACTGGATTCAGGTCACGTGATTGAACATTCCACTTCTTAAAAAAGTGTTTGGGTTGCTTTCAAAGTATACTGCGGGTCATTGTCTATCTGCAATATAAAGCACCGTCCAATGAGTTTTTAAGTATTTGGCAGTGTCTGAGCATAAAACATAGCCCTATACACTTCAGAATTCATCATGCTGCTTTTGTCAGCAGTCACATCAACAATAAATACAAGGGAACCAGTTCCATTGGCAGCCATACATGCTTATGCCATAAGATGTAACTTGATCATGAGCAGTTCCTTCCCTTCTCCATTCTCTTCTCTTTCCAATAATTCTGGTACAATTTGATCTTTGTTTCATCGATCCATACAATGTTGTTCTAGGATGTTTTGGCGAACTCTAACCTGGTCTTTCTGTTTTTGAATTAATGGTTTACATCTTGTGGTAAACCCACTGTATTTACTCTGGTGAAGACTTCGACACAGATATGCCTACCTTCCTGGAGGCTGTTCTTGATCTTGCCATCTGTTGTGAAGGGGTTTTTCTTCACCAGGGTAAGAATTCTGTGAACTTCAAGGGTGAACTTTTTTGCTATGTTTGCTACCTTTTTGCCCTCATTGTGCTTAAATCCTTATGTACTTTTTTTATATCCATTATATGGATTTGTGCAGGTCAACATCCATCTCTGTCTTATTTTGAAAGTTATTTGGTTTTCCTAAGGTAATAGATGAAAAAAATGAATTTTATATGTGGGTAACCTCATATTTATACTCCATGGAAAAAGGACATGGATAAAGGCAAGTAAGGAGTTGAGAGCCAATTAAAAATATTAATGTTTTTTCAAGAATGAGATCTTATTCACTTTTATGCAAAATATTGCTTAGGGTGTCAATGGTTTGTCAATATATTTTGAGACAAAAATACTATTATTTAAAAAAAGGTTATTCTAATGAGAATGATTTTTATTACAAAGATAAATAATTTCTCCTATTGTTTGAAATAAAATGTGCAATTATTTTTATAAAAAATTTTTTTAAAGGTGGCAATAATTCTGGAGGGTAATTCTGGAGGGTAAAAAACAGAAGGGGAATGTGAGACAAGTTAAAGGGGGAAAGCCCACGATTCTGAAGTGGTGCCTAAGATACAATTAATTGATTTCTCCCCATCAATATGCTGTTTACAAGAGAATTATTAAACTTTGAGAAATGGATTAATTTAAAATTCTAAGAACTGTTTTTTTTTTTTTTTTTAATTGTGATGTACCACACTAGCAAAAAGTTTAGAGGATACATAATTTGTACTTAATGTGTGCCTGATGTGTGCAGAAATACAGTCTTTATTACCGGACTTTGCAGATGGTACAAAAGCATTTACGTAAGTTGAGCACGTCACAATTGTGATCAGGTCCACAAGTGTAAACGTTTTTAAAAGCTCTTTACTTTCAGCTACAACAATGTTATACAGAGTTTACCTTTCAGCCAGATGTTTGAATCAAGAGCAAGTGGCCACATTGTCGCAAAGTTAGATGATAAATTAACCACGCTTGGACAAGTATGAAACTCCATATGGAGCCCATTACTTAAGATTCCATTAGGTTGATCACAGATAACAACACATCACCCAGTGTGATAAATCATCTGTCACAGGTATGACATGAATAGGACAGGATTGGTAATGATGCATGAGTGGAAGAGTAGTGTTTTCATCAAGAAAAAGACAAAGATCTTAGAGTGAAAGTAAAGGCAGTGACAATGAAAAAGTCCCACAAACCGAGGGCTGCCACGGCCTTCTTATTTCATGCATTCCTTTGTGATCACCCCAGTCCACAGCACACATATCCAAGGCTGTTTGCAGTCATTTTAAATGTTCTTATGTATTTCAGTAATATTGGCACATATGTCCTTGAGAGAAAAAAAAAAGATTTATAGTAATTTGTGCCCTTCCTCTTGCAAGGTACAGAGTCAAGCCATGCTTCCAATTCAAGTCACGCAGTAGACTCCTCTGAGATGCTTCATACAAATCCACCCACGCCCTTTAATTTTTAACACTTTAAAAGGTGCAGACAGTACTTTAGACAAGCAGAGAGACTTTAACATTTCTGTGTGCAAATCAGCATTGTATTGGCTCAGAAGAGCTCAGAATCTGCATTGTATCGGCTCAACAAACTTACTGTGTATGTGATCACTGCCACCATGCCAATCAAAGTCAGGGAGCTGATGGAGAAAGACAGCGCCACCACACCATCTGTATGTGTTTGGGAGATAGATAGTGAGAGAGACAAAGAAAGGGAAATGTATTAGTGAACATGTAGTCTATATTAGGTTCAGGTTCTAGTACTGTACCAGTTATTCAGTGTGCTGTGTCCCCATATGCATATACAGTCAGGTCCATAAGTATTTGGACAGTGACACAATTTTGGTAATTTTGCCTCCGTACACCACCACAATGGATTTGAAAAGAAGCAGTCAAGATGCGAATGAAGTGTAGACTTTCAGCTTTAATTCAAGCGGTTTAAAAAAATATTGCATTAACTGTGTATTTCAAATCCATTGTGGTGGTTTATAGAGGCAAAATTACTAAAATTATGTCACTGTCCAAATACCTATGGACCTGACTGTATGATTGAGAGAATGTGTCTGAGAGGCATGTGTGTATGTATATATATATATATATATGTACACACCGACAGTGACTGAGGCACAAATACAGAGGGCACAGAGCCTGTAAGATCATAAGCTAGATAAGGAACTATGATGGTAAGTGACCGGCATCATTTCAGAGAAATTTTAGCCCACTCTTCTTTACAATATTGCCTCAGTTCATTGATGTTTGAGGGAATTTGTTTACACACAGCTCTCTTAAGATCCTGCCACAGCATCCCAATGGGGCTGAGGACTGGACTTTGAATTGGCCATTCCAACACCTTGATTTTTTTTCTTCTTTAGCCAATCAGATGTCGATTTTGCTGGTGTGCTTGGGATCATTGTCCTGTTGCACGACCCAATTTCAGTCCAGCTTAAGCTGCTGGACAAATGGCCTCACATTTATCTCAAGAATATTCTGTAAACAATCCTTCTCACTGTAGAATGGTGAATTTTAAATAGTTTGGAGATGGCCTTATAACGCTTCCCAGATTGATGAGCATCAACAATTGCTTCTCTGAGGTCATGGTTGATGTCCTTTCTTCTTGGCATGATGTAGACACACACCTGATTGCTCCAGATCACCAAACTGCCGAACATTTTACTTTTATAGAGGTAGTCACACTTCTTGATGATTAATTAATCTTTCATTCGTAGCATTTCATTAGTACCACTTGGCTGCTAATTGCTCTCTTCAAGATTGTAGAAGTGGGTGTACTTATTTTTCCCCCACACAGTTTCTGAATGTTGGTTTACTTTTTGTGAAAAAATGAGTACATTTTGAAAGCACTTGTGTTTTTGTTATCACCTGAGGTTATTTGTTTGTGTATAGAAGTTGGTGAAGACCACACAATTGTTATTTAGGCCCTGATAAATAAAAATGTAGAATTGAAGGAGGGTGTGCTTTCTTTTTTAACATGACTGTACATACACTCAACAATGCAATGCAATGAATAAAACCATACAGATGCAGGTCAAGAGCTTAAGTTAATGTTCACATCAAACTTCAGAATGGGGAAAAATGTGCTCACAGCATGGCCATTGGTGCCAAATGGGCTGGCAGGTTTGAGTATTTCAGAAACTTTTGATCTAGTGGGATGTGCATTTGAACCTATACAATTTATACAGAATTTACACAAAATGGTGTGAAAAACAAAAAAACATCCAGTGAGTGGCAGTTCTGTAGGCAGAAACACCTTGTTAATGAGAGAGATCAGAGGAGAATGGCCAGCCTTGCTCGAGCTAACAGGAAGACTAGGGTAACTCACATAACCACTTTTTACAACTGTAGTGAGCAGAAAATCACCTCCAAAAGCATGGATCCATCCTGCCTTGTGTCAACAGAGATTGTCTTCTTGGCACACATTGGGCCCCTTAATACCAACTGAGCATCTGACTGCCACAGCCTAAGTATTGGTGCTGACCACGTACATCCCTTTATGGCCACAATTTACCCATCTTATAATGGCTACTTTCAGCACAAAATTGCATCATGTTACTTGTTACAAGGCCAAACTGGTTCCAGAAACATGACAATGAGTTCAGTATACTTCAGTGGCCTCCCCAGTCACCTCCCCATACTTCAGTGGCCTCCCCAGTCACCAGCACTGAATCAAATAGAGAACCATCGGGTAGTGGGTACAGCATGAATATGCAGCTTACAGATCTGTGTAAGTGTCTGTATGTGTGTGTGTGTAAATGACACCAAGAGCCATTCTATTTATGGACCATTCACGACAGGAAGAGTCCATATATTTGCTGCTCCTGCTTAAGACTTTGCAGGATTAGCTACAGTATACTGTGTCTGTCATTGGAGGAGGTTCCCAAGGTTGCATGCCACAGGCTGAGCACTAGGCTTGGGCAATATAAGAATTTAATCATCTCTACAGAATTTTATGGTGCCACAAACCCACTGACCTTTACTCAAATTATATTATATAACCACAGCTGCCCTGCAGTAGGAGTATGTGTTATCACACATAAATATGCCAACAGTCTTTTAAAAAAAATAAAAATTAAATTAAATTAAATTAAAAAAAAAAAAAAAAAAAAAAAAAAAAAAAAAAAAAAAAAAAAAAAAAAAAAAAAAAAAAAAAAAAAAAAAAAAAAAAAAAAAAAAAAAAAAAAAAAAAAAAAGGGGGGGGGGGGGGGGGGGGGATGAACCAAACAACATATCAAACTGGAACTCTGCACATAATAACTGACACCTGGAATCCCTGCCCCTTCCCCCATCTCACATGCTCTCAGCTGTCAAGGTAAAGGGCATTTGAGTGAGTTCATTAATATAAAATAAAATCTTTCATTGTATGTTCAACTTAGCTAACATTATTCAAGTATAGTGTATAGTTAACATCAGATAACTATATTTAAGGATAAATATAGAATAAACCTAAAGAGAAAAAAAGACAAAAACAATGTTAATAGAGATAATAGTTTAAAAGCAATTAAATATGCTAATTTTTTTTTTTTTTTTTTGCTCTCTTGTGCTGGTAAATGCTCAGATGTGTTCAAACACATTAAGCAACAGATGAACAGTGGAAAATGTTGGCTGCGTCAACATTAGACAACCTGTTTGTAAAGGGATTATATCAAAATGTACTTTCTCCACTTTACTGCAGAATCACCTAAAAATCCACCATCCTGCTTTCTTGATTGCTACTGCCGGCAAGCAGTTCCCGATTGCGCAGCTGGTAATATTATTACACGCTCCCCTCCTTCAGAAATGATAGAAATGTTAGTTTTCCTGTCTTCTTTAGGCTATGGATTATGGACAATTAAATCTTTCATTGCGATTTTTTAAATGGTCAAGTGGGGAAAACTCAACATTGCGCGAGCCTACTGAGCACACAGAGGAAGTGGCTCTTATCTCAATGCGCCTGCAGCCCCTGGGGCCTGTCTCTGCCAAGGACCCAGATGCCACTGGGGAATGTTTATTAAGTAAGCTCTTAACTGTTCCACTCTGCCATACAAGCAGGTTATGATAGCCTTGTGTGGATAAACACCAATACATCAATCTCAGCCATTGGAATACCAGAGGACTGTAAAGAGTTCAGAACAGTGTATAGGGAGTGGTGAAGAGGACTGCTTTAAACTTCTGGATATATACTCTGGAAAGTGAATTTTACTGTGCATGTCATAGTTTTTGTTTCTAGTCCAGGCTCAGATTGTATATAAAAAAGGTCTCTACATTAATGATAGTAGATAGGTGAAAATTAAGGGAATTAGTGTTGCTGGATGGCTGGAGTCTCATGCTCTTCTCTGGGTGGGCCTCAGCAGAAGGAAAAATACAGACAGTAAGAGAAATTGGCAGATTTGGCAAAAGAGTGTAGATTTTGAGCTCCAGCAGTATAATTAAGTGGAGACAATTCCCACTTTGATCCTTTGATATGATAAGATCTCAAGCTCTCCCCTTCATAGGAGTGCTCACAAGCTTTACACAAATCCTGCATGGTAATGGAAATGTCCCTCTCAAAAGAAAGAATAGCAGAGTAGACATGCTGTAGAAAGTTAGTTTAACTAAAATAGTTGCTTAATTCTAAATTACAGAGTCATTTTCAAATCATTACCAAAGTGGTAGAGAATTGGGGCACGCCACTGAGCCATAGCCGTCAGGCTGACGGCAGGGGGCTAGTTGCCCATAGTAACAAATAATTAACAATGTTACAAATCCTGGTAGAGTTACTCAGTGAAGTCACTGGATTAGACTGGCATTTCACCTCAGGAATTGATGGTCCAAAGTCACCACCTCGGCTAAAAAGTGAGTGTGGACCTCTCCAAAAGAGCTCAACCAAAGAAATATAGCACACACACGCAGTTTGATATATCCATACTTAGTGACAACAAATGGAGGGGGCAAGGAATTCCATGTACACAAGAGTGTGATGCTGAGGGGGAAAAAAGCTGTACAGTGTAGTGACACAGCAAGTAGACCAGAAGCTTTGCGTTCTCTTGCAGATGCTATAATACATGGCATATTAGAGTGGTGCGTCTATGACAAATGTCAGTATTTCCCAAATACTAATGGTATTGAAGGGATTGTTCGGACAGCCATCTGTACAAATGCATACACACAACACCTATTTCTCAATCTCTTGGGAATATTCATGAATCCAAACAAATGCACTTATATGATTAATATTTGTGGACAAACAAAACATAGCAGGATCAAGGCACCAGAATTTGCCTGAGAGGACTGCTGACACTAACATCAACAGCAGGGACAGCTTTCTCCACTTGCTGACAGAGGGTCCAGGCAACACAATGGGACTTGCTGACATTGATTAAGCTAAATGTCACTGCTGCCAACACAACGTGTCACCTCTGCCATTTTCCTCATCCTGACAGCACTCGCTTTTTCAGTCAGGCCTGACAGCAAAAACACTATGTGAGTAGAGCAGTTGTAGTAGAGGTTTACAGGATACTGCAGCTAAAATCTCTGTGGTTTCCCTAAGTATGCATCAGGCTGAACAGGCTCTTTGACACACTATGAAATGGTCACTTTATGGTAATTTAAATAGATAAAATTGTGCTTACTGCTGCTGTCCAGCTCCTTGAACAGGTATTGCAGCCTGTCCCATTGGGTAGAGTTCTGCTTAGGTGGAGGCAGCAATGGTGCAAAGGCCCTGTGATGGACAAGATCAGTAACAATTCAGTCATCAGTAATTCTGCCATTTAAATTGCAACTAACCAACATGCTCCTGCTGGAAATTAACAATATCACTTTGATCATATTTAATGAAGTATTTTAAGGTAGTTGAAAATATATGCAATATACAAGTTGCCAGTTTATTTACTTTATTAGGTACAGTGGATGTAAAACGTCTACATGCCCCTATTAAATTACACCTTTTTATGATATAAAAAAAATGAAACCAAGATTTTTTTCCACCTTTAATGTGATATAGCAACCAACAAAATCTAAGTGGTTTCATTTCCTTAATT
This sequence comes from Pangasianodon gigas, assembly GCA_022758105.1. Lineage (NCBI taxonomy): Eukaryota > Metazoa > Chordata > Actinopteri > Siluriformes > Pangasiidae > Pangasianodon > Pangasianodon gigas. The sequence goes on from CM040481.1 coordinate 9,519,011, forward strand.
TAAGTCCCTGGTCACGTGTAGCAAGTGAAGATATTCCATGTGTGGAAGGCGAGCCCAGCTTTATCTGTTTGTCAAGTACGGACAAGAGAAGCTAATGTGCATCAGAGAAAGATGTTTTGTTCCCCTATTCCGAAGTCAGATAACAAAGGCTATAAAGGACTTAAGGTTTTAAAGGACTAAAAAATAGGCTAAAAGGAAACACATATTACAAAGGTACCACTTTTTCTGACTTCTTCTGACATTTAAATCATCCAACTGGATAGCCATTGTGACATATGGAAACTATCAGCAGTTACTATTGTGAATTACTGTACAGCACCTATTGTACTATTGTCTCAAGCCTAACTGGTCCTCAAAAAGTAACTAACAAGCACTAAAATCTGACATTTCAAAACTTTTCATAAAGAAACACATCAGGAGAACATCAACCCCCAAACAGATGCCAAAGTCTTTCAAACAACAAAGTCACAGGCAGACATTAAGCTGGTGGATCTTGCGAGACATGGACTTACCCAATCAAAAGAAGTGCAGCACAAATGGTGACAAATGCAACTGTGTACTTCACTGCATTTTTTGCTTGCTGTAATGAAAGAAGCAATTCATTTGCATTCAGTTAAAATAATATTATATATTTGGGAATTTATCAAGTTTGAAATGATTGGAATGGAACTGCACATGAACATATTTTTACTGGCAATTTAAAATTTTTAGCTAGATGAGCTAACTTCAGTAAGGCTGAATTGCTAACAAAAGAAGCTAAGCTAAGAAAGGCTTTGGTGACTACATAGCTGAGCTAAAGCAGCTCTGTGGCAGGGCTGAAGTGACCACAGGTAAGGGTTAAACGAGGGTTACATGAACGCTGCTAGCTAGCTAGGTTAACTAACTTGGTGCTAGCTGATTGAGCTATGCTAACAAAGTCTATAAAAATCATTGTGTCATGAATTTTCTCAGTATCTAGCATGTGAATGTAAGATATAGATGTTATAAAAATGGGGTGAATTATACACTCACCATCCACTTTATTAGGATCACCTGTACATCTGGACATTCATGCAGTTATCTATTCGGCCAATCATGTGGCAACAGCGCAATGCAAAAAACCATGCAGATATAGGTGAAGAGCTTCAGGTAATGTTCACATCAAACATCAGAATGAAGAAAAAAGTGTGACTTTGAGCGTGGCCTCGAGGTTGGTACCAGATGGGTTGGTATGAGTATTTCTGAAACAGCTGAGCTCCTGGGATTTTCACTCACAACAGCCTCATAGTTTACAGAGAATTGTGCAAGAAACAAAAAACACTGAGCGAGCGACAGTTCTGTGGGCGGAAATGCCTTGCTGATAAGAGAGGTCAGAAGAACATGGTCAGATTGGTTCAAGTTGCCAGGGAGTCTATAGTAACTAAAATAATCACTCTTTACAACTGTGCTGAGCAGAAAAGCATCTCAGCATGCAAAAAACATCGAAGCTTGAGGTGGATGGGCTACAATAGCAGAAGCCCACATTGGGTTCCAATCTTGTTAGCCAGGAACAGAAATCTTCAGGTAATGTACACATCAAACATCATGGGCACAGACTCAACAAAACTGGACAGTTAAAGATTAGGGGAAAAAAAATCACCTGTTTTTTTTTCTGTCTTTAGCTGTCCAGTTTCAGTGAGTCTGTGCCCATGACAGCCTCAGATTTTTATTCTTGGCTAACAGGAGCGGAACCCGATGTGGTCTTCTGCTGTTGTAGTATATCTTCCTCAAGGTTTGATGTGCATTCTGAGATGCTTTTCTGCTCACCACAGTTCTAAAGTGTTTATTTGTGTTACTTCCTTACTTCCTGTCAATTCAAACCAGTCTAGTCATTCTCCTCTGATCTCTCTCATCAACAAGGTGTTTCAGCTTGCAGACCCTCCGCTCACAGGATGTTTTCTGTTTTTTTGCACCATTCTGTATAAACTCTAGAGACCATGTGTGTGAAAATCCCAGGAGATAAGCAGTTTCTGAAATACTCAAACCAGCCTATCTGGTACGAACATCCTTGCCACGGTTAAAGTCACAGAGATCACACTTTTTCTTCATTCTGATGTTTGATGTGAACATGAACTGAAGCTCTTGACCTGTATCTGCACGATTTTTTTTTTTTTTGCATTGGGCTGCTGCCACATGATTGACTGATTAGATAACTGCAGGAATGTCCAGATCTTCCTAATAAAGTGGACGGTGAGTGTAGAACACATTTTTATAGGTTCACCTGTGTTCAAGCCTACTTTGCAAGCAGAAGGTTGCTAATGTGGATGAATTGGCCCTTCTTCCTTGCATCCCTCCATCTTTACATTATTAAATTCTTGCCTCTTCAGACAGCTGAAGCTTATAGTATATAAAATCTATCTATTTTTTCCTTTATACATATCATGCCTCCTATGGTCTAGCTCCTGTTGCTTTACTGAGTGTCGATGGAATCATTGAGGGATCAACCCTAGAAAGATGCTGTCTCATAGTGAATATACTTGCAGGTAGAAGACAGAGATGTGTAATTTTGGTTATTCTCACAGATTGAATTCTTGACAAAAAATTATCACCAGCAGGTCTTTGGCTGTATGACAGAGCCTGCCTTGACTCTCTCACTCAAAATGTGTTTAAATGAAAGGTAACTGAACATTGCAATGAAGTGTAAAATAATTTAAAAGTTAAAACCTCACTGAAGTGCTACAACTGGCAGCATTTTTGTAAACCTGCTACAAAGAAAGCAGCTTTGTGCACACTGAGCTTATTTCATTGAGCAAATAATCTTTATTTGTTTGTACACAATGAGAAGAGTTCATAATAATCTGAATGATACAATTACAAACTCATGATGAGAAAGCAAAGAGTCATGAGTTGTGGCAGTGTGAACTGAAGCCTGACATGCACAATAAAGATATATGATGGCTCCATTTCTGGAAGGATTAAATGTTTGTTGTCTGGCACTGAACTTTAATTGATGTTAACACATTTAAAGGAGTTTTACTCGATACTCAATGCTAAAGTATACTACTTCCGGGTTCTGTGCACTGCCTTCAGAAAAACAGCATAAACCTTTAGAACAGTATGAAAGTAAAACTGAAAAATAACCAGCTGTAAAACCATCAAAACCCATGGTCAGATGTGCAACAGTTTTGTGACATGTTATATTTTAAGGTAAATACAGCATTTGTCTGTTAATTATTTCTGGTTTCTTTTGGTTTTTCATTTGTACAATAAATGATAATAATAAAAAAAACATTTCTTTTGTTTAAACTCAGGAACGATCAAAATAAGAGAAAAGCATGCTTTTATTATATATTTCAATTCCTAAATGATTACTTTTAATATTTAGTTTATATAATAAATAGCATTTTTTCAGTTGTACAAGGACAGTCCATTCAGTCCAAGAAGGAGAGAACAGATCCTGTCAGTTGAGGCAGTAATCTTACCGAGCACTTGCTGATGTTATCATCTTTCTCTTCATAGTAGAAGTAAACAAATGGAATCCAGAAGAAGACGCAGAAGAGGATGATGGAGTACAGAGCTGTTAAAAAATTCAAAATTCAAAGTCACTCATCTCTGGTGGGTATGAACTTAGTGGTTAATGGCTTCTTTAAAGTGAGTCTCAACAACACAGGCACAAAAGCAGAACACCAGCAGTTATAATAACCATTAACTCTGCTACAACGATTAGCCTGGAAGGTTCATTAATAATGCTGAATGTATATAGAAGTCCAGATACAAGGTTCTCCACTCAGTCATTTGACAACTGAATATGACATATTTATTTGCGCCATCAAAAAATAGAAAGCCAACTAACATAACACCACTATTACATTAAAACAAAGGACTCATTCCATGCGTAGCCTGTGTTAACGCTTTCCCGAGGCCACTCTTGGGCCTTAGTTTATCAGATTATGGTTGAGGGTCTTTGGGTGTTATCCTTTGGCCCAGCCATTTGGTCTTGGCCGAATGCCTAAATCAGTAGGTTTGCCAGGGTTCCTCTTGGGCTGAGAAGGTTCATGCTCTGGTCAGGGATGTCCTAATGTTTGCCCTCAGGCAGGCCATAATTAACTTGGCTCCTCAGGGTCTGGTTAGTGGGGGTCCATTGTTTTATGGTTCCTGTGGCAAACTAAGTGGAGTTCTTGTGCAACGTTTGGTCCAGGTTAATGTGGTTTTGTTGCTGCCTGTTCACTTACTCTTGCCTGCTGGATGTATGTACTAAAACATTCAAAAGCCTCATATACTGCTGCAAAGATTCCTGCAAAAAATCACTGATTAAAGCCAAACCAGTCATTACACACTAATCCAATGCCATCTTGTATAGCAATGTCTAGTCAACAGTCATTGTCTTTCACCGCTGGACTAAATAAAGATTACTTTAAAAAATGTATTGGACAAAAGCAGCAGCAGAAAATATAGGCTATGAAATACCACTGTTACGTCACTACTTCTGTAAAAGGTCTACATTAAAAGTCTTTGTAAAATATTTACCCACAGGAGGAAAGCATCCTCTAATGGGCTAAATGCTAATACTACATGGAATTACAGATTCATGGAGAGTAAATTATCCGCAGATGCAGGAAACATTCTAAAGCCAGTGAATAGCTCTTACGAGGATAGGCTCTTTAAAATAACTTAAGGAAGGATATAAATTACAAAGACATGCTTGGATGCACAAATGGATTCAGCAGCATAATTTGAAAATCAAAACCATACAAAGAAGGCAACTGGACTCTCCCATATAGGTGGATGACATGGAATCATGACTTTTAGAAGAGATGAAATTGCATTTTGATTGCCTTTCCAAATATGCCATGAATACTGTCACATTACATAGAAGTTGTGGTTTTATTTTACAAGCTATTTAATTTGCTGTTCAAGGTGGCATTTTACTGACCACTGGGAGTGCCCCACTGTTTAATTTGCCATTGCTGTCCAGTGGCTAAATACACTCAACAGCCACTTTTTAGGAACACTTTTACACCTGCATATTCATGCAACTATCCAAACAGCCCATAAAATGGCAGAAGCGCAACGCATAAAATCATGCAGATACAGGTCAAGAGCTTCAGTTCTGATAATCAAACATCAGAATAGGGAGAAAAAAAAAGTGATCTCAGTGACATTGACCGTGGCATAGTTGCTGGTACCAAGTGGGCTGGTTTCAGTCTTTTTGAAACTGCTGAGCTCCTGGGATTTTCATAAACAGCAGTCTATAGAATTTATACAGAATGGTACAAAAAAACATCCACTGAACAGCAGATCTGTGGACAGAAAGTCCATGTTGATGAGGTCAGAGGAGAATGGCCAGACTTGTTCAAGCTGACAGCAAGGCTACAGTAACTTAAATAACCACTCTTTACAATGGGGGTGAACAGAAAAGCATCTCAAAATTCATAACGTGTTGTGCCTTTTGAATACATGTCTTTTTTCATTTAAGCCATACTGTGCATATTAGATATTAAGACTTTAACCTGAATAGGTAAAAACAGGCACAGATTTTGCTGGTGTACTAGATCAGCTGAAGTTAGCCTGCTAGATATAATGACATTATAATGACCTATACTAATGAGTTAAAAAAGAAATCAACATTTTCAAGACCCTAATTTTCAAAAATTTCACCCCCTTAGTAATTATTCCTCTTTTTCTGTGTTGCAAAATCAAACTTAAGTATATTAGAATGGGATTCTTTTTTCTGCTCCATTTGAAGTGACTCTCTACAGAAATAAAATGTAATGAATTATTGAAATGTCCTCAGAATTATTTAAAGATAAAAAATAAAATAAAATCTAAACACTCCCCAGAGTCAATACTTACTGCATTGTCCTTTGCAGCAATTATACCTTTGAGTTGTCTTTGATGTGGCTCTATGAGCTTTGCACATTTTGGTTTTGGCATTTTCTCCCATTCCTCAATGCAAATTTTCTCGAACTCTCCCAAATTAGATGGTGAACATTGGTGGACAGCAATTTTCAGGTCATGCCTCATTTTCTTCATTTGTATACAACACATTTGGCCTTCGAAAGCAAATTGAGTGCAGGCTCTTATTTACAGCACCAGTGAAATAGCCCTGTACTGCCGTCATTGTAGTTAAAGACACTGAACATTTCAGGAACAATCACAACAATTTTAGTTACATTTTTATAGTGCCATGAAAGTCATTTTAAATTAGTAATAATTTAAATGGGGTGAGTTCTGGATAGGTAAGGTTTAAAAATGGATGCACTTCCAGTCAATGAATGGAGTGATTATCTGTATCAAAAGACTGATATCCCACATCGGCACAGAAAACTGCAGGAAGGAATTAGGCTAAATTCACTAAGCTGCAACACACTCTCATAGCTCAAGAGAGACCTGTATGCCTACAGACACTGACAGTCCCATCACTCCAAGCTGCCTATACCCACACACCTCATAAATAGTTCCTAGCACCATAAGGAAGTTCTCTGTTCACTTCTAGGCAGTGTACATGGTAGCATTAATCATAACAGCAGGAATACTGATGTAATAGGGGATTAGACTGAATTGTGTTGCTACAGATCTTACATTACTCTCTAATCTGATCAAATGCACCTAACCAGGGAGGGATTTTTAGCATAAAATTTCCCTTACACAGAGACTGGAACGTTAAAAATAGACAGCTATGGCCCAGTGTTAGTTATTTTATAGTTTTCCACCAAATGTGATGTGGGGCCAATTAAATATATACAACCTCATTTCCAAAAAAGTTGGGACGCTGTGTAAAATGTAAATAAAAACAGAATGCAATGATTTGCAAATTGCACAAACCCATATTTAATTCACAACAGAACATAGAAAACATAACAAATGTTTAAAATGAGATAGTGTACTGTTTTATGAAAAAAAAAAAGTTAATTTTGAATTTGACGGCTGCAACACGTCTCAAAAAAGTTGGGACAGGGCCATGTTTACCACTGTGTAGCATCTCCTCTTCTTTTAACAACAGCTTGTATACGTTTGGGAAGTGAGGAGACGAGTTGTTGGAGTTTTTTCGAGTGGAATGTTGTCCCATTCTTGCCTGATATAGGATTCCAGCTGCTCAACTGTCCGGGGTCCTCTTTGCCGTATTTTTCGCTTCATGATGCGCCAAATATTTTCAATTGGTGGAAGGTCTAGACTGCAGGCAGGCCAGTTCAGCACCCGGATTCTTCTGCTATGAAGCCATGCTGTTGTAGGACGTGTGGTATGTGGTTTGGCATTATCTTGCTGAAATATGCAAGTCCTTCCCTGAAAAAGACGTCGTCTGGATGGAAGCATATGTTGCTCTAAAACCTGTATATACCTCTCAGCATTGATGGTGCCTTTCCAGATGTGCAAGCTGCCCATGCCATGTGCACTAATGCATCCCCATACCATCAGAGAAGGTGGCTTTGGAACTTTGATAACAAGTTGGAAGGTCCTTCTCTTCTTTAGTCCGGAGAACGCGGCGTCCATGATTTCCAAAAAGAACTTCAAATTTGGACTCGTCTGACCACAGAACAGTTTTCCACTTTGCCTCAGTCCATTTTAAATGAGCTTTGACCCAGAGAAGACGGCGGCGTTTCTGGATCATGTTCATATATGGCTTCCTCTTTGCATGGTACAGCTTTAATCTGCATTTGTGGATGGCACTGCGAACTGTGTTTAACGACAATGATTTTTTTTGAAGCCCATGCAGTGATATCCATTACAGAAGCATGCCTGTTTTTGATGCAGTGGCGTTTGAGGGCCTGAAGATCACAGGCATCCAATATTGCTTTCCGGCCTTGTCCCTTACGCACAGAGATTTCTCCAGATTCTCTGAATCTTTTTATGATATTATGTACTGTAGATGATGAGATGTTTAAATTCTGCAATTTTACGTTGTGTAACATTATTCTGAAATTGTTTCACTACTTGCCCACGCTGTTTTTCACTGGTGGGTGAACCTCTGGCCATCTTTACTTCTGAGAGACTCTGCCTCTACAAGATGCTCTTTTAGATTAGTTTTAAAATGTTCCTTCAGCTGTTTCTTGTTAGTATTATTTACTTTTCAGGCCATCCTTCCAAATTGAGCACATAGTCAAAAAGGGCAATTGTCAGAGAAGTGTCCAAGAAGCCACCTATGACACTGCAGCAGTTAAAGAGCTCAATGGCTGACATAGGAGAACCTGTGCAGACTTCAACAATATCATCAGCTCTTCAAAGATCTAGCCTCTATGGAAGAGTGGCCTTTATGTTAGCCTTTCTCCTTCTGGCCACTCTTCCATAGAGGCTAGATCTTTGAAGAGCTGATGATATTGTTGAAGTCTGCACAGGTTCTCCTATGTCAGCCATTGAGCTCTTTAACTGCTGCAGTGTCATAGGTGGCTTCTTGGACACTTCTCTGACAATTGCCCTTTTTGACTATGTGCTCAATTTGGAAGGATGGCCTGATCTTGGTAGGTCTTGATTGTGCCATATTTTTTTCCACTTGGTTATAATGGATTTCATAGTGCTCCTAGGAAGGTTTAAAGCTTTGATGATCTTTTTATAACCTTATCCAGCTTTTTCCCTCCTAACAACTTCATCTCGAAGCTGCAAGGATAGTCGCTTGAACCTCAGTAGAACTTATCTGATCTGCCATTTTAGCTGTGAGATCTCCCAAAGATATTCTGCAACCATACAATTGGACACAGGTGGATTTGAAATTAACACAGGTTTATCTTGTTTAAAATATTTATTGAGTGCGCAAGAAAATTAAATACTAGTCCTAATTTAGACTGTTAAAAGAAAGGTGTGGGTGTATATCAGTTAAGAAGTTTTTAGATTTTTTTTATTTTTAAATAATTCAGAGGACATCTAAATAATTGATTTAATTTATTTCTGTAAAAAATCACTTGAAAAGGAGCAGAAAAAATCCCATTCTAATATACTTAAATTTGATGCTGTAATAGAGCAAAAAGATAAATAATCACTAGGGAATGAATACTTTCTGGAGGCACTGCATATTCCTAATCTATTATTAATATTAGCCCTTTACTCGTAACATTATAACATTATTTTAATTATGTTATCTAATTATTATTTAATTTAATTATCTAATTGTCATCTGCCATCTTACCATGCAGCAAGCAGCAAAATGTACTTCAGCTATGCTGAAGATCATGAGACCAGCTTTGTGTAGCTCTACACATTCTTGCATGGAACACATAAATCCAATAGAAAAACTCAGCTTCCTACTACAGCTGATTAAATTTTTTAATAAAATGAAGTAAATATATCTAGTATAACACAAAGTTTTTAAGTTATATTCTAATCTTGACAGTTCACTCAAGGATAACCATGATGAACACTGTATCAGTAATGTTCCCCTATACAGTCTGGTGGACGGTTCTGAGTTCTGAGAACCTGTCCTTTTAGTCAGCACATATACAGTATATTACATTTTTGGGAAAGATTATACCGTCCCCTCTGAAAGTACTGGTATGGCAAGGCCAATTATTTTGTTTTTGCTATATGGGTTTGTGATCAAAAGATTAATGAAACAGTAGATCAGAATTTCAGCTTTCACTTCCTGATAGTTACATCTAGATGTGTTAAACAACTTAGAACATGGCACTTTTTGTTTGAACCCACCCATTCTTAAAGTGATCAAAAATATTGGAACATGTGACTGACAGGTGTTTCTTGCTGCCCAGACACGCCCTATTAGATTGACTGTTGAAACAATTAATAGCTCTGAATATCTACTCTTGGTTTTAGACCTGGGTTTCACCTGCGAAGACTGCATTTGTTGTTAAAAAGGATAAACATTTTATTTTGTTGTGAGTTTCCAAACAACACGGATAGCAGAGATATTCTGATGTGCTTCTGATTCATCAGACCAGGCCACCTTCTTCCATCGCTCAATGGACCAGTTCTGATGCTTTCGGCAGTGGACAGTGGTCAGCATGGGCACTCTGCAATGTGAAATGCAATGTGTGTTCTCACACCTTTCTATCATAGCCAGCATGAACTTTTTCAGTAATTTGTGCTACAGTAGCTCTTCTGTGGGATCGGACCAGACGGGCTAGCTCCCCATGCGCATCAATGAGCCTTGACCGCCCATGACCCTGTCACCGGTTCACCAGTTGTCCTTTCTTGGACCACTTTTGATAGGTACTAGGAGATGCTCTGACCCAGTCAAAGTCGCTCAGATCCTTTGCTTGCCCATTTTTCCTGCTTCCAACACATCAACTTCAAGAACTGACTGTTCACTTGCTGACTAATATGTCTCAGCCCTTGACAAGTGCCACTGTAATGAGATAATCAATGTTATTCACTTCACCTGTCAGTGGTTTTAATGTTATGGCTGATCAGTGTATGTATTCATACAGGGCCTTGTGCATTTTCACAGGAAGAGGAACTGCCTTCATTACTTAAAATGGCCATGTAATGCAAATAAAAGCAAGGATACCAGGCAGGGGAAAAATGTCTATGCAACACTGAGGCAGTGACCCTGCTAAGTGACAATAAAAATAGATTCTATAATTGATTTTTACATGTAATTCCCTGCATAAACAAAGGGATTCTGAAACACTGTTTACTTTACTACTTTTGTACAAGCATAAGGACAAGAAAATATACTTCAAAATACATTACAACCTTTGACCTTCTGATATACTTCCTGTCACTGAATTTTAAATTCATTAAGTCTTGCAACAAAAATCTGTCTATCCTGCTACTTATTCATTTGAGAAGACAAGTGGGGGCCATTTATAGGTCTCGAACCTGGCTGATGAGTTCTGTGCCCATGAGGAACAGTCTGGCTTTTCTATGTAAAAAGGTTCACAGGCATATGCAACAAAAATTACAAAAATTACAAAAAATTTTAATTGGTTAAAAATACAGGTTTCACCCAGAAACATTTTCAATATATTTCACTGACACTTTTTAATGTATCCTTAAAGTATGTGGTCGAAACTTCAAAGCTAGGTAGTTCTCTGCTAAATATATTACTTATATTGCACTTAATTGTACAGCCCTCAGGTATTTGGCATAAGGCCAATAAGGGAACTACAGTCAGGTCCATAAATATTGGGACAGTGACACAGTTTTGGTAATTTTGCCTCTGTACATCACCACAGTGGATTTGAAATGAAGCAGTCAAGATGTGACTGAAGCGTAGACTTTCAGCTTTAATTCAAGGGGTTTAACAAAAATATTGCATTAACCGTTTAGGAATTACAGCCATTTTTTACAGAGTTCCTCCATTT
>CM040481.1:9545031-9583018 GCA_022758105.1 Pangasianodon gigas
GTATTTTATGTACAGCCGCTCGACTAATGACAATTGTAGGTTAATTTAATCGCAATTAAAACTGAAAGGAAAAGGAAAATTTGTTGTCCAATAAGGTAACTCCGATATGTAAACAAAACAACCTTCGCCTTTATATGCCTATAACGCATCCTGTTGACAAAGTGAATTTGGACAGATAGGGTCAACTTGAAACATGAAACTAGAAACATGCTTCATATAATGTTTAAGCCAAAATATACTTCTCTTACCAGCAGTACAATAGTGAAAATAGACCACCCTAACACGGATTCAGTTAGCAGTCTTGTAGAAACCGCCATCTTCATTCCACTTCCTGCAACAGACAGCACCAGCAGTCACGTGATCGAGTCCACAACTCAAACACGGAAGCAGAAAAAATAAATTATAAACTGAAAGAAAGTATCATAGGTATAAGCGCCGTCTAAGGGGGCATTTGGCTTCCCAAGAAGACAAAAAGCTGCACAGCAAACATTTATGGCAAAACAACCTAAAAAAAAAAATCAGTAATCATTTACTAATAATTGATCATTCCTGTTCCTATATCCGCACTTATGACGTTTAAACAGTATCATTAATTGAGAACGCCCGTTGTGAGCGTGCTTAAGACGCCAGTCTCTACTGCTGTGATCGGTCACTCTCAATCAATCCCCTTTCTTCAAGGGACGGACCTTGATCTAACTCAGTGTTGTTGTTCCTCTTTCAGCTGCTCCCGTTAGGGGTCGCCACAGCGGATCGTCGGTCCGCGTATTTGATTTGGCGGGGCGGGGGGGGCGGCAAGATGGCGGCCAAGGTCGATGATCTCTTTTAATTACGGACGTCTTAGGGGTGTTTTTTCCAAATATTTGTGAAGGGAGAAATTCATGATCAAAATTTATGGACTACTTGTATTTTATATTGGATTGTTAACCAGACGATAGGCTCTGGAATCGTTCCCCCTCGGTCGTATATTGATTTCCTCTCACGAAATGAAACCGAGTACAGTCAACAGCTCTGGTGGTGCCATTAAACGAAAAGAGAAGGCTGCTTCTAAAACATCGAAATCTGTAGAGACACACCTTCGAGAAAGATCTTCAGCGTATGCCAGATATGGATGACACGCCAGAAAAACCTCATCCCAAAAGAGTGAAAGACGAACCGTCGCTTCTTGAGATGCAAGAGAACATCGTAACTCTCTTATCCAAAAAAATTAATGAGAGTTCGGGGCACCTGGAGAATCTGAGAAAATACGCTCAGCATTGGAACCCTGAAAAAGTCAATTGACTTCGCGCTGAATGAAGTTAAGAACTTAAAAGACGAAATGAAAGCTGTGAAGGAAATAACTAAATCACACGAGCAGAAAGTTGCTGAGCTTGATCGAAGAGTCAATGAAGCTGAAAGATATCGGCGGAAATGGAACTTGAGGCTGCATGGTGTTCCCGAGAAAACGGACAAGGATCTCAAGCATCTGGTGATTGGAATCTGCAGTTCAGTTGCTCCAGAACTAAAGGATAGATGCCAGGTCGATGTGGACATTGTTCATAGACTGGGTCGGAAAGAACACGGCAGAAGCCCAAGAGCAACGATAATTCAGTTTACGAACAGGTCTACTCGGGATCTACTCTGGAAAAGGGCGAAGAACTGTGAATTCCTTCAAGCGCAGCATTTACGGTTTACAGAGGACTTGACTGCGCTGGATGTGGAGAGACAAAAACTCCTGTGGCCCATGGTGAAAGATGCCAGAGAGAAAGGTCGTAAAGCTTTTTTAGTGGGGAGTAGAGCCTTTGCTGATGGCGTTGAAATTTTCCCCAAATAAAAGTTTGGTTCTGATGGTTTTTGACCATAGAATAAGCACTAATTGAAAGACAATGGTCGAGGGGGAATGAGGAAAAAAAAAATACAAAAGAATAATCTCCCAGGTTAAATTGTAAATTAATAGGAATTATGCACCCTTTGAGTTACATATACCTTAGCTCTTAAGAATTTTTTTTTTCTCTCTTTCTTCTGTAATTGTGATAGTTAAAAGTTCATGTCGTTATCATTTTGTTCCTTTAATGTCAGGGGTATTCGAGATTTAACTAAACGAAAGGCTGTTTTTTTGTATTGCAAGAGATTTAATGTAGATTTTTATTTCTTACAAGAGACCCATGCTTGTTCTTCAGATGTGAATTTTTGGAAGTCACAATGGGGCAGTGAAATTTGGCATTCTTTTGGAAGTAATCACTCAGCAGGAGTTGCAATTTTAAAGGGTTCATTTAAAGGTAAAATTGTTAATAGCAAAGTCCACAATGGGGTAGGTGGATAATTCTAACAGTATCCTTGGATGGGAAAATGTATTTGTTAGGTACTGTATATGCCTCAAATATTAAAAAATATAATGTTGATTTGTTCTCTGATATTGAAAATGAGATTGATAAGGTAAGAGAAAGATTTCATGACATTGAAATTATTCTAGGTGGGGACTTTAATATTGTCCCAGATGTTAAGATAGATAGAATTCCTATTCCAATTAGACCATCTACAACTGATTCAGAGCTATCTAGATTTTGTGAAAATTTAGGGGTAATTGATATATGGAGATATAAACACCCACTTGTGAAAGAGTGCACATGGAGTAATAGGGATGAATTCTAAACAGTCAAGAATTGACTTTTGGTTAATTTCTAATTCATTAGAACAAAATACAAACAGAGTGTCCATTGAACCATCAATATTGTCTGATCACAAAATGATTTATCTTCTCATTAAATGGAATAACGAAACTTCTTTTAAAGGCTCTAAGACTTATTGGAAACTCAGTAATAGATTATTGGAAATTGATAGTTTTAAACATGAAATTAAGAAGATAATACAAACATATTGGAATCAAGCTAAACAAACAAATTTATACTGTAAAAATTGGGAGCTTATGAAGTTTCAGATTAGACTTAGTGCAGTTAAAAAAGGCAAAGAAGTTGCAAAGTCTAATAAATCAAAGGAAGAGGAAATTATTAAAGCTATTTGTAACATTACTGATAATAATACTGACAGGAATTCTAATTTGTTAATGAATCTGCAGGCTGAGTTAGATAAATTATATATAATCAAGGCAAAGGGAATGTTTATTAGATCACGAAGACGTTGGTTAGAAGAAGGGGAAACTAATTCCAGATACTTTTATAATTTGGAGAAAAGGAATGGAGATTATACATCTATTAGAAAGCTTAATATTAATGGCCATGAAACACAGGACCCTACTATTATTTCAAAATATGTCTAAAATTTTTATGTTAAATTATATTCCAGCAATGCATGTTCCGTAGACAAAATAGATGATTTTTTAAAGCCCCTAAAACATAACATAGATAATGTAGATGAAGAATTTAAAGCCCTTTGTGATAAGGAAGTATCCAATTTAGAGATTAGAACAGCTATAAAAAAAACTTAAATTAAACAAGTCCCCCGGTAATGATGGCTTAACTGCTGAATTTTTTAAAGTATTTCAAGATGATCTAGCTGAATTTCTGTTAATGGTCTTTAAGGAATCTATTGATCAGGGTGTTTTGCCTCCTTCTATGACACAAGGTCTAATATCATTAATTCCAAAGCCTGATAAGGACCTATTATCACTAGATAATTGGCGACCTATCACCTTAATTAATAGTGATAGTAAAATTATTGCTTCTATATTCGCTGAAAGGTTAAAATCAGGATTAGAATCTATTATTGATGAGGTGCAGTCAGGTTTTATAAAAGGAAGACATATTTGCAATAATATTAGACTTGTATTAGATCTCATAGATTATAATGAAATTATCAGTGAAAATAGTTTTATTTTGTTTGTCGATTTTTACAAGGCCTTCGATACAATCGAACATGACTTTATTTTTAAAACCCTTGAATTTTTAGGTTTTGTGGACAAATTTCAAAAAGTAATCAGAACCCTATATAATAAGATTAATAGCTCTGTAAAATTGGCATATGGAACTTCTCATAGATTTGAAATCAAAAGGGGGATTCGACAGGGCTGTCCTATTAGTCCATTGCTTTTTTTGTTGGTTACACAAATTATGGCCATTCATATTAAAAAAGATATTTTTCATGGTATCAAAATAGAAGATACAGAAATTAAATGCACACAATTAGCCGATGACACTACCCTTTTCTTAAGAGACCATACTGAAGTTGAAAAAGCAATTAAATGCCTGCAATTATTTTCATCTGTATCTGGTCTTTCCCTGAATATTAATAAATGTGAACTTATGGCTCTAGGTTCCTGTAACTTTCCAGCAATATGCAATATTCCAGTGAAAGAAGTTGTCAAATATTTGGGTATTAAGATATCTAAAAATAAGGAAGTCAGGAATGAATTAAACTTTACACCTATCATTCAATCATTTGAAAAGAAACTGAATTCTTGGCTGATGAGAGATATCTCTTTAACTGGTCGTGCGTTATTGGTTAAAGCCGAGGGTTTATCTAGGTTGATTTATACTGCTCAAGTGTTAGATATACCCCCCTCATTAGTTAAAATGATAGACACCAAACTTTTTTAATTTATTTGGAAGAACAAATCACACCAAATTAAAAAAGAAAATATTTGTAGGTCAAAAATTAATGGAGGATTGAATGTTTTGGATTTTAAGACCTCTAACATGATATTCAAACTAAAATGGCTCCAAAATTATTTAAAAAATAAGCAAAGTATATGGTATACAGTACCTAACTTTATATTTCAAAAAGTAGGTGGTATAGAATTTATACTGAAATGTGATTATGATATTAATAAAATACCCATTAAACTTGCAAGTTTCCACAAACAAGCATTACTTTCATGGACTCTTATGTATAGTCATAATTCTTCCCCCCATAAATGTACTATCTGGAATAATAGATACATAAGAATTAGAAACAAATCAATATTTTTTGAAAATTGGTTTGAAAAGGGAATTATTTGGGTTAAACAGCTGATCAAAAAGGATGGTGTTTTATACAATTATACTGAATTTGTTCATATTTATAACTTTGTAGTCGATCCTATCCAATATTGTTTGGTTTTACATGCAATTCCCAAGGAAATTTTGAGACTATTAGAATGTAGTAATAATTATTCTTTACAAACAGTTGAAGAATTTACTTCTTGTATTATGTTGCAAGGCAAGGATTTCACAAGTTCTGGATGTAATAATATTTTCTTACACTCCCTTCTTCAATCTAAAAGTATACTTGCTGTTACTACTCACTGGAATTCTCTATTTAAAAAACGTCTTGATTGGAGTAAAATTTGGATGACACCTCACAAGTATTGCATCACAAATAAAATGAAAGAGGTTTCATATAAAATTCTCCATCGAGTTTACCCAGTTAAGTCACTTGTGGTACAGCGTTTTAAAGTGAACATGGAAGATATTTGTGTTTTTTGTAAAATTTCCCCTGAGACTATTAATCATTTATTTTGGGAGTGTCCCAAGACCCAAATGTTTTGGAAAGAACTCAATATTTACTTACAAAGAAAAGCTATGACTCTTGTTAACTTTGAAGAAATTGATGTTATGCTAAAATGTTTTTCATTTGATGGTGATAAAAACCTTTTATTTATATTTGATTTAATTATTATAATTGCCCATTACTATATTCATAAAGTTAAATGGAATGAAAAAATGCCAAATTTTGAACAATTTAAAATTGATGTTAAAATATATTTAGACAATATCCAAAAGCAAAAACTTGAAAGCAATGAAAACTATACAGTTGTTTAATAGATACAATTTTTTTTTACGCAAAATGCTTTTCTTTTTTTTCCCTCCTTTTCTTGTTTTCTCTTTTCCTCTTTTTGTTTTACCCCTGACATGTATGGTTATATGTACTCTTGTATGTAAACTGTGTTTTGTTCTTATTAAAATTCAATAAAAGATAAAAAAAAAAAAAAAAAAGTATTTGATTTGGCACAGGTTTTACGCCGGATGCCCTTCCTGATGCAACCCTCACCAATTTTATCCAGGCTTGGGACGGGCACTGAGAGCGCACTGTTACACGCAACCCCACTGGCTGGACAAGTTTCTTGGCCGGGAATCAAACCCTGGCATTCCAGTTCATCCCAAAGGTGTTCACTGGGGTTGAAGTCAGGGGTCTGTGCAGTCCTCAACTCAAGTCCTCAACTCAAGTTCTTCCACACCCACCATGGCAAACCATGACTTTATGGACAAGGGCCACTCACTTTGTGCACAAGGGCCTCAGAATGCTGGAGCAAAGTTTTTTGTTTGAGTTTTTTCATTTGTATATCCCTTGTATATCCATTCAAAGTCTTAAAATTGTGAAACATTGTTTGTAGTTTAAGCTTGTTCTCATTCTTGTTTTGTGTTAGTTCATGTGTAAGACTTTGGGATGCACAAGCAGCAAAGATCACCCATCACAGGAACCATAAAACAATGGACCTCACTCACAGACTCTGAGAAGCCAGTTAATTACTTGCAGCTGCCTAGTCTCAACTGTCCTGTGCTCAGTAGGGCAACCATTAGAACATCCCTGACCAGAGGATGTACCATCTCAGCCAAGAGGAACCCTGTCAAACGTATTGATTTAGGTCATTGGCCAAGACTCGATGGCTGGTCCACAGCATAACACCCAAGGACCCTCAGCCATAAATCCGATAATCTAAGGCCAAAAGGGGGGTGACTCACCCAGGGAGGCCTCAAGAAAGAATCAACACAGACTGGCCTTCTGGACTGAGACCCTTTGTTCTTTCGCCCAGGAACGCAATTATCACCTTGTTCTCACCACAAGTCACACATTCCACAGAACTCAGCTTTAACAAATGCATCAGGTTACCTTACATCTCCTGAAAGGACAATGACTCTTAATGACTTTCATGGTTTGAAAAAACTTATTGCCTTTTTAATGTCACCAGTTCATTATGATGCTTTTGATCATTTAACAGGTATCATAGTGTTGATGATATCAGTATCAACAGGTATGTGATGTTTGGTATGTTTGTGATCTTTATTTAATTTCTTAATGGTTGGGATAAATTAAATTTGAGTACAATGTATTACATCCATGTTACAAGATTCATGACCAAAGTTCTAACTTTACCTTGTAGAAAATTAGAAAAAGAACATAACTCAGAGCCCAGTATGGTAATTAGTGTCAGAGGAGGAGAATGCAGTTTACACCCTGCCCCAAGAGGGTCAGCCCACCTAGAAAGGGTTAAAACCACCTGACACAAAGGAAACTCAGAGTTATCTCCTATTAACATCTTCCGGCAGTTCTCTTCTATCAACTTCTTCCAGGGGTTCTCTTCTATCAACTTCTTCCGGGAGTTCTCTTCTATCAACATTTTCTGGGAGTTCTCATCAACCAAGAGCTCCAGAAGTTTTCGCCCCTCAAAATCACAAGATCACACCCCCTTCTGAGAGTCCGCATCCAGACTGGTTCCTGCAAAGCTTCCAACTCCCACCTTTGCACCACCAAGAACCACTTTTTCTCTCAACAAAGTTCCTTTGCAACCTGCCTACAAGACTCTGCCGGGTGCGCGCCTCACGCCATTCACCATCCTGAATGTCTTCCGAGACACCACTCAAAAGCAACCAGACTGCTGACGAATTCACATTGCTGGGAAAGCTCTCAGACAACAACGCCACAAGGGAATTCTGGCCAAAAAGACAACACAAACGCAAGTACAGTACTTCCAGTTTCTAGCTGAACTGGTACTTTTAATATAAAGTTTAAAGCCCTTCTAAACGAAACGAAGGTTAAACTGATAAGTTGATGGTTCGTTCAGGTCATGGGCTGAGAAATAGCATACAGTCTTAGAAACTCAGGATTTCATTCATTCTCTGCTCAAAACACTTCTCTGTTTGACCTTTGTGTGTGTGTGTGTGTGCGCATGTGTGCATGTGTTTTGTGTTAGCTTAGTTTCTGTGTCTTAGAATAGTTTAATAAAGTCTCGTCTGATTTTTAAATGCAAGTGTCTTGTGTCTCTGTGCTTATAATTTACTGCCTTATACTGCCGATCTTGTTACTGTACTCTTAATATGGTGTTTCACTATATTTAGAATATTATTGCTGGTGGCAACAGAGTTAATATCCCATGCACAATTAATAAATACACTAATTTCAACTTATCGCTGGATGAATAGTTGATCAGCTATTAAAATATTAAGTTTGCAAAATGTCCTCTCTAAGTTGATCTGTAATTTCCTACTTATTTTCCTGAAGAATGCGGTCAGCTTAACCTAAACAGCTAATTTCCAACACTAGTTATCATAGAAATTAGTTATCTTAAAAATGGATATTATGAATTTTCCATGACCCCGAGCCTTGGCCACCCTACCTAATGTAACATTTGAACATTTTGTTATGTTAGTAACATGTGTACAGTATGTGTAATGTAAGTGACTAAAAAGCAAAGGAATATTCTTTGCTTTCACAGCACTGATTTACTGCTCTGCTCTGTTGTTATAGGAAAATAATCCATGCCAGAGTATTGAGATGATTTTGTGTGCGCAAGCAGTGGTCACATGAACGGCATTGTTCACACACTTGCCTGCGTAGCTCATGTACATCCAGAAGCTTTAAAAGCAGCATTTAAAAGATGGCATGTCCGAGCCAAAACACCCCCATCCATTAGGTTTTCAAGTTAAACTATAAATATAATAATATTTATATTTTAATATATATATATAATATTTTATGCACAGCAATGTTAAACATACTGACAAGCTTTGTCTCTCTTTAAACTCTGAGAGCAGCGTCATGATTGCTGTCATGGGCTGGGTCTCAAATCTAAAACTCTGACCTTAGACTCAATAATATTTACTACTCTAGAAAATCCAGAAGACTGGTACACAAAACAGACCTTCTGTTAGGGTTGACGATGACATGAGAGGTTTTTAAAATTTAAACACTAACTGTAATAGGAAAACTGGTTAATTTTAGTACTCAATAATGGTCTAGAGCTGTATATAAGTATGTGATTTAAGCCAGAAGTAAGATGCTGCACTGGCATAGTTCAGCAATAAAAATGGACAAATTTCCCTGTCCATCTACCTCTGCTATACAAACTAGTGTTCTGGTCTGTTCAGCCTGCACCCTATTAATTTAAACATGACTAATCTAAATGTGACTCCCAGTAACATTTCAAAGTAGTAGCACACAATATCTTCAATATTTCTTTGATGTATTTTAATCTGTAAAATAAATGAACGAAACAAAAGAGGAGATTGTGAGTTTCTCTCGTGACTCCATTTGTAAATCAAGCAACCCCACAGTAGTTTGGGATCCTCTGTTTTACAGGTTGATATGGAAACTTGTTAGCCATGGTTGTTTCATTCCTGACCTGCCCCCTAGTGGTTATAGCTTATGATCATTCAGACACACAAAAAAGTATTAACATGAGTATGTGAATAATGCTGCTTACATAGCATATACTGTATACACTCACTGGAAACTTTAATAGGAACACCTGTACCCCTGCACATTCTTGAAATTATCCAATCAGCCAATGATTTTCACACATAACAGCCTCTAGAGTTTACACAAAATGGTGCAAAAACAGCCAGGGGCAGCAGTGCTGCAGGAGGAAATGCCTTATTGAGGCAGATGGGCTACAACAGCAGAAGACCACTTTGGGCTCCACTGCTGTCAGCCAAGAACAGGAAAAGCCTTGATGCATGTCTTTCTTGTAGCCTGATGGTGGGTCCAATTGAGCAGTGCTAGAGGCTCAAAGGGAGCGTGGTCCAGAGCAGAGTTTGATGAGTGCTTAAAAGTAGGTGGACATGGACAACATTTTTGTCTTTGTATCATCAGTGTATTAAATCTGATGTGGACAGCTACAGGAAGCCAGTGTAGGGAGCACAACAATGGGGTTGTGTGGGAGAACGTGGGTAGATTGAAAAAAAGATGCGTTCTTGATTAGTTGCAGAGGTCGGATGTCATGCAGGGAAGACCTGTCAGGAGCAAGTGGCAGTAGTCCAGTCTTGAAATGACAAGGGACTCAGCAAGCACCTAATTGGCCTCTGAGGATAGAAATGTCCAGATCATCCCTCTGTTTTAGAGGAGAAACCTGCATTAGCTAGTCAGTTTATCGATATGGGGCAAGAAGGATAGTTGGTTGTCCATGGGTACACTAGGTTACATGCAGCAACAGATGGTGAGATCTGAGAGTTGTCATGGGAGATCACAAGATCTTGGGCATGCATTTCCAGGGATGTACAGCAGCTCAGTTTTGCTGGGATTAAATTTCAGCTGATGAGCTGCCATCCATGATGAGATGTCTGCCAGACATGCTGAGATCCATGTAGAAACATGAGTGTCTGAGGGAGGAAAGGAGAGGATAAGCTGAGTGGCATCAGCATAGCAGTGGTATGAAAACCTGTGTGAAGATATGATCTCACCAAGTCCTTATCAGTTGTATGCTGGTGGTCCACATTGTTTTTTGGCCTGTTTGCAGAGCTTGGGACTCCACAGAGACGGGAGTTTTCGTCTGAGCATATACTTGTATTTTACTGACATCTACAGGAAAGGGAGGAGAACATAATATTACAAAAGATGTTTGCAGTTAAAGTGTGTTAGAAAGGATTACTGCACAATGTCTAGTGTTCAGTTTTGCTTGTTGCTCTGGCCTGCTTAGTAAACAGTTCTAATTCTAACTTAATGTTTTAAAATATGAAGGTGCCTTGTGACGTGTAGAGAATGCCAAATCTACAGAATATAATTTTTTTTTAAATGTTATTAAATATGAGGAAACAATAGTGTGACAAATGTTAAAGCAATGTCCGTACAGTTCTTAAAGATCCATTCCACCTTGTTGATACCTGTACGAGGGACTTTCAGAAGTGCACCAAAATGAAACCACTTTCTAAACATTCAAAGATAGTCCCTCTTTAAATATCAGACAACAATAATATTCTTGGCAACAAGAAGAATTCCATACCCTGAATAAAGTGAAGACACCTGCATAGGCCTGATGGTGCCACTATGATGCAGAGTTTTATGTTTTGTGTTGTGTGTATTTATTGTATCTTGTCAACTATCACTGTAGCCCAGCCACTTAAGCCTTTGTAAACCAAAGTTACAGCAACTGCCTAACTATGATCATAATTATAGTAATTTTTCTTTATGATTAAATCTGTTCTCTTATACCCTGAGTAATATTTAAATGCATGATATCTAAATTATACTTTCATAAAACATACAAATACAAATCCCTTTAGCTGCTTACATTAGGCTAAATATAGTATAGAATTTGAAAGTGTAACGATTTATAATCCCACTATCCAGTGTCACCCAGAAGAAGATAGTTTCCCTTTTGAGGTGACTGAATGCTCAGAGTCAATGTTTCACTACACTCTAGATAATGTAGCTCCACTTAAAAGAAAAATAATTAGAGAGAAAAAACTAGCACCCTGGTAACAATCACACAAGCACCTTAAAACGGACCACTAGAAAATTAGAACGTAAATGGCGTCAAACTAAATTGGTAGTATTTCAAACAGCAAGGAAGGAGCTACAGAAAATCTCTCAGTGCAGCTAGATCAACATATCTCTCCACCCTAATAGGAGATAATAAAAATAATCCTAGATTCTTATTTAATACTGTAGCAAAATTAACTAGGAATAAGACCACCACAGAAGCATGAACAGCATCAATATGTAGTAGTGATGACTTCATGAATTTTTTTATGTTCACATCTACGTAGAAGTAATATTCCTGAAATCTGTCAATCAGGATTTAGGCTTCATCATAGCACAGAGACAGCGCTGGTTAAAGTGGTAAATGACCTACTACTGGCCTCTGATCAGGGTTGTGTGTCCTTGCTTGTGTTGCTTGACCTTAGTGTAAGTTTTGACACCACTGATCATACTATTCTCCTTGATAGACTAGAAAATGTTGTTGGAGTTAAGGGAATGGGCCTCTCCTGGCTCAGGTCTTATTTGACTGATCAGTTTGTGTGCACAGAGTAGCATGTTCCACCCATTCTTTGGGGGTTTCCTCCAGGTACTCCAGTTTCCTCCCCCAGTCCAAATACATGTGTTGTAAGCTGATTGGCATTTCCAAATTGTCTGTAGTGTGTGAATGTGCGTGAAATTGTGCCCTGCGATGGGTTGGCACCCCGTCCAGGGTGTCCCCACCAAGTCCCCTGGGATAGGCTCCAGGTTACCCCGCGACCCTGTGTAGGATAAATGGTACAGAAGATGGATAGATGGTATTAGCTTCCACTGTGACCTTGGTGTGATTATTGACTCCAGTCTTTCATTTGAAGCTCATGTAGATAATATAACTAGGATAGCCTTCATTCATCTCAGAAATATTGCTAAGATAAGAAATACAATGTTACTACATGATGCAGAAAAACAGGTTCATGCTTATGTTACCTCTAGGCTGGATTATTATAATGCCTTGCTGTCTGGATATTCCAGTAGCTGCATAAACAAGCTCCAGAATGCAGCAGCCAGAGTTCTTACTAGAACCAGAAGATATGACCACATCACCCACATCTTATTCACACTGCATTGGCTCCCAATTAAAATTCCGCTTTGATTACAAAATACTACTATTGACCTATAAAGCACTGACTGGTCTCATGCCGCAGTACTGGAGCGAACTTCTGCTCTTTTATGATCCACCACACCTACTCGAAAAGGTGCAGGCTAGTCATAGTCATAGCTAGTCATAGCCAGTATTGTCAGTGTCCCTGCTTACACTCTGCACACAATGTATATTTTCTTTAACAATTATGTGACAATGAGCATACATAATAATCTGTGTTATTCTCTCTCTCTCTCTCTCTCTCTCTCTCTCTCTCTCTCTCTCTCCCTCTCTCCCTCTCTCTCTCTCTCTACTCCTGAGATACCAGTGATCCTGACCCCTTCTTCTCTCCGGACCTGCCAACCACTCCTACTTTTGTTGGAGTTCTCATCACCTGAAAATCACTCACTGCTGCTGAGGATGGCCTCACATGGACAGCCTAAAGATCAGTGAGATTACTGTGGATCGTACCGGATAGAAACCATAAAGATGGCAGTGGACGTTCTTCCTTGGATAGCCTTAAGACTGCAATTTCTAGGCACAGTTTTGCAGTCAAGTTTACATCATTGAACAGCTGATAATTTCAACAAAATAGATTTCAAGTTAAAACAATAATGAATTCAGAAATGACACTGATGCTTATTCATATGTTACTCGTAAACTCATAAGTTCCTAGTTAAACAACTGCACTTTTTGACTATATAGTATACAGTTATAGATGGTAAATTATTTACAATCACATTATCCAATGTCACCCAGATGAAGATGGGTTCCCTTCTGAGTCTGGTTCCTCTCAAAGTTTCTTCCTCTTTTCATCTCAGGGAGTTTTTCCTTGCCACTGTCACCTCTGTCTTGCTCATTAGGGATACACTTATAAATTAAAATTTATTTTCAGAATTTGCATATTTCTGTAAAGCTGCTTTGTGACAATGTACATTGTTAAATGTGCTGTACAAGTAAAATTGAATTGAATTGAATGCAGCTAATGAATGCTATGCCTACACCTAAATCTAACCCTAAACTTAACCTCAGTAACCAAAATAAAACCTTTTGACTCTTTTAGTTTTTTCCTCATGGGGACCAGCCAAATGTCTCCACAAGGTCAAAACTGTCAGATGTTCCTATCCTTGTGGGGATATACAGTATATATGTATATACATATTGCTCTAAATAGTATCCTTACTAAATTATTTCATGTATATGTAAACTTACAGTGATTTCTTATACTGAGATCAATGTTTGAATGAGATTATAGGTGAATGTTAAAAATATCTGTGACGAGGAGGAGGGAGGGGCCAGGCTGTGAGGACGCACACCTGGCACTGAGTTGTCTAATCAGTGGGAGAGAGTAATAAAGGAACGTCTGGAAATGCCTGAGGAGGGAGAGAGAGAGAGACACATGAATGTTTTATGTTTGCCTTATGTTTGTGGTTTCTGTTATGTTTGAGTTCTGTTTATTAGTAAAACTTTGTTTGAGTTCACTCGGCTCCTGTCTCCTCCTTGCCCATCCGTGAAGTTTGCTACTTTGGGGCCGAAACCCGGGAGGGAAGAGGGATACGCTGTCGGAGAGCCCTCGCTGCTGCGGGAGGATCGCAGCGCCCGAGGAAGTGCGGTGCTGGAGCGGTTGCCAGAGGACGGAGGAGTTGCTGCTGTTGACCTGAAAAGGGTAGGAGTTGCTGCCATCCGACTGAAAAGGGGAGGAGTCATAGCTGTCCGCCAGGAGGTCCAGTGCCAGCGCCCGGTGTCATGGGGGATCGTTTCCCGGCTGGCCGAGGACCAGATTACAGAATGTCTGGGAACTGGGGAACCAGTTTTTCTTTTCTCTCTCTCTTCTCTCTCTCCCTCTTGCTCTGTCTCTACTGCTCGCTCCTTCTCTCTCCCCTCTTCCTCCTCTCATTTCTCCTTTCAGTCCGAGGATGCGGGGCCAGCCGGCCGAAGGACGTAACCAAGAGGGCAGCACCGCTCCTCCCGAAAGAGGAGGAGGAGGTGTACGTCAGGCCGGAGGCCTGAATCTGGCCATGGAGGAGTGTGACGAGGAGGAGGGAGGGGCCAGGCTGTGAGGACGCACGTCTGGCACTGAGTTGTTTAATCAGTGGGAGAGAGTAATAAAGGAGCGGCTGGAAATGCCTGAGGGGGAGAGAGAGAGAGACGCACGCATGTTTTATGTTTGCCTTACATTTGTGGTTTCTGTTATGTTTGAGTTCTGTTTATTAGTAAAACTTTACGCTTGAGTTCACTCGGTTCCCACCTCCTCTTAGCCCATCCATGAAGTTTGCTATGATATCATTTAATAATTTGATAAAACAGCACAAATGTTTCTTTAAAACTATTCAAAACTTTATTCAATAAAGTCAGCATTATTGGCAAATGCAAATGTCATTAGTGAATTTGAATTTTCCATGACTTCATGTCCATTGTTAAAAGTGCTATATAAATAAAATAAAATTGAATTGAATTGACTATCATGCTCCAGTTTCAGCATCAACATTGAGAAATTTTTGGAAGCTGACTGTTAAGTTTCAGACATAATTTCCCCTCAGAGTTGGCCCAACTGGCACTGTAAATTTTTATTATTAATTTTTTTATGCCATTCAGTGTGTGTGAACAGCTCTTTTGTGGATAGTGACTCACTGTCAAGAATGCCTGTGCCCCAAAACAAACTAAAGAATTCAGACCCATGTGTCACCATTGCAGTTCCTTCACCTAAAAGGAGAACCAATTCACATACAAAATCACAGCTGGAGTACAGGGTGGATAATCTCTTAACAGTTGTGGCCTGCATAGAAGCCAGTGCATTTGCTCACAAGCACACAACCTGCTATGAGTACTTCCCAAACCATGCTGGAAGACTGCCCAGCAGATGAGAAACTGGAGTCTACCAGGTTTACTAACTTTGAAACTGATAGGAACTGACTTTATCTAAGAATTTTAACAGTTTCTTATTATAACCAAATGCCAAGGACCCAATATGCACTGGTGTCAGAGTCTCTGTGACAAGATAGAGGGCATTGTTTTGTCTCTCCCTGTGACCTACACAATACCCAGGAACACCCACTACCATACCTGCAACCACTGATGAAGGTATTCCCATTTAAAGCTAGTAAAATGTTCATTTTAAGCTGCAACCTTACTAGCAGAGTTGAACTCCACCTTGGCAAAAGGTACCTTATACCTTAAAATAAAACAGTTGTCTGTTAGTGTTCTTATATATTATTAGAGTCTACAATATGCATGTTTTGCATAGTTCACTCCAAAAAAAATTAATTTAAATAAATTATTTATGTGGTGGTGGGTTAGTGGTTACCACGTTTGTCTTGCACCTCTGGGGTTAGGGGTTTGAACCCTGCCTCTGTCCTGTGGCCCAGTTTGCATGTTCTCCCCATGGTTCAGGGGTTTCCTCTGGGTACTCTGGTTTCCTCCCCAAGTCCAAAGTGCAGATTGGTTTCAGGCTGATTGGCATTTCCGAATTGTTCGCTGTGTGTGCGATTGCGCCTTGCGATGGGTTAGCACCCTGTCCAGGGTGTCTCCTGCCTTGTGCCTCAAGTTCCCTGGGATAGGCTCCAGGCGCCCCCTTGACCCTGTGTAGGATAAACAGTATGGAAAATGGATAGCATTTACTTGGTTCTTCTGCACTAAGCTCATCAGCCATGTCAGTGGGACCAATTATCAAGGCCATTCATCAAAAGGAGAAGGCAAAGTGCATGCTGGATGTAGATATAGCTGTAGCTTTAATGAGCAAGCCAGAAGCAACAGTTGCAAGAAAAACCTCCCTGAGATGACACAAGGAAGAAAACCTTGAGAGGAACCAGATTAAAAGGGAACCCATCCTCTTCTGGGTGTCCACTGGACAGAGGGATTATAAAATTATTAGACTATACAGTTGTAGCAAAGTAAAACAGTACAGTTGTAGCAAAGTAAAACAGTTGTAGCAAACAGTACTTTCTGCTGAAAAGGATATGTGTTTGCATATTGTGAATAGGACAGTACTTATGGGTACAATTCTACAGAAGCAAGAATGAGTTTTGGGCATAAACCTGTCAGAGAATTTTCCCTATTCACCAAATAGAACCAGCATATCATCTTATAAATCAAAAAGAGAGACGTTAATTGTTCCTCTGCATAGGTAGCACACCTCAGCAATATGTAGCTCTGTTATAGTGAGATGTAAATTATAGAACAATTTCTCATAGGTTACAAAATAATTCATTTTCATAGTTGTATAGATAGGTCATATACGGGTTTCTACATCTGCTTAATAGGCAATAAAAGCTTCAGAAGGTGGGTCAGTATAACCTTAAGCTTAATCTGCACAGGAACACTCATTGATAGAATCATATAAAACCAGTGGTTAAAGAGATAACACAGAGAAGCAAAATTCATTGTTTTTGTGAAGTGCAACCTTTAGAGCATCCATGTGAGACCATCCACAGCAGCGGAAGCTCACAAGTGCAGAAAGCTCCAAGCATCAGGATTAATCCGGCTGGTCTAGAGTGTGAGAGGAGCCAAAGCAGTAGAGATATGTGAGGATCTGTCACTGTCATTGCATCAGGTGGCAGTAGTACAGTGCCATGCAACCCCCTTGAACTTTTCCACATTTTGTAGTGTTATAACCTGGAACTCAAATAGACAAAATGACCATATGTCATGAATCTACACAAAGTAAAGTTTGGAAAATTACTTAAAATAATAAAATAAAAATGTATAAGTTGTGACTGCGTAAATATTCACTTCCATTGCAATTAAACCCATAAATTAGTTCTGGTGCACACAGCTGCCACCAGAAGTTGCATTGTTGAACAGAGTCACCCTGTGTGCAAGTGTCATGATCTCAGTAAACAATAGGCAAGCATAATTCTGAAGGATCTGGAGAGATGCACAGCTCAGATGGGAGAAGCTGTACACAGGAAAACCATAGGCTGTACACTATGACTAGCAAGAAGAAAACAATTATTGAAAAAGCCATATGAAATCCCATTTGGATACTAGAAGAAATCTGTTCCTGTCTACAAGAGACTTGATACTGCTGTAGAGGTTCACCTTCCAACAGAGCAACAACCTTAAGTATACTGCCAAAGCGACACTGGAGCTCTCAAATCCAAGAACCTGCATGTGTTAGAATGGCCCAGTCAAAGCCCAGATTGAGGATCTGTGGCAAGACTTGAAAATTGCTGTTCACCAATGGTCTCCCTCCAATCTGACAGAGCTTTACCAATTTTGTCATAAAAAAGGGCAAAAATATCAGGATACTGTTTGTTGATCCTAAGTTGTTTGTTTTGGATAGATCACCCATGTATAAACTTACTTTGTCTTGTCTTGTCTTGTCTCTGCCTTTGTCTAGCCCTGTGGATTTGATGTTATATCTGATCTCTGGTACAGTATATTGACCCTGCTTTGCCTTTTGACTATGTTTTTGGATTGTGATTTGGATTGTGTTTATCCTGAGATTTACCTGTTTTCATATCCTGATCTGTGTGTTAATAAAACCCTTGATAATTAATCCCTACAAGGTGTCGGAGAGCCCTGTGTTACAGAAGGCTTCGCCTAGCCCCATGGATCCAGCAGAGGTACATGATCTTCACTCTGCTGTCATAACTCAAGGTCAGTTGCTTGGAAGCCATGCCCAGAGAAGGGATCATCTGGGTCTGTAGTGGGGAACAGAGGGCACCACCAACCCCTAGGTATACACATCTGGGAATACACATGAGTAAAGTGTATTCCGCCACCCCAGAAGTATCACAATACCATGTCCCTCTAACTTTTCCTGAAAAATATGATGGTTTGTCTGGAAAGATTTCTTATGTGATGTGCCATCCTGTTTGCAAGCACACTCTCACACATTTCTAGGGAAATTGCAGAAAGTTTTCAATGACCATGAATCTGGAAAAGATGCTGAAGAGTGACTGTTTTCGTTAAAGCAAGGTAAACAATCAGCTGTTCATTATGCATTAACATTTTGCACTGGATGCAGATGGAACAAGCTAGCACTGAAAATGTTGTTCAGACAAGACCTCAATGACACACTCCAAACTGAGCTACCATGCAGAGATGACTCTCTCTTGTTCAGTTATTCTAACTATCCAGACAATCTGGATAGCTCAGGGCCCATAAACGTCAGCCAGCCAGATTGCCTCTTGGAAATCCCCACAGCTAAGTCTTCCCTTCAATGAAAAGCAATATTATAGACGATTTGGTTTATGTCTGTATTGAGTAAATAAGGGACACCTTTGAGCAATGTCCACACTGAGACCCCAAAAACAGGTGAGCCAAGCCATTAAACCTACGATGAAGAGTAAATCCACTGCTTGGAGCCATGTATGTTTTAATTACTGCCTCTCTCTACAATGTCATTCCACCCATATTGAAAACTTTGAAACCCAAAGTGATGTGAAAATTCCTGAACCCTCCCCTGATCTTGCGGAGGTCTTCAGTAAGTCCAAAGCTACCCAGCTGCCATCTCACTGTCCTTAGGATTGTGCCATCAACCTCTTGTCAGGTATTACACCCCCTAGGGGACAATCAGAACAAGATGCCATCCTTTGTCATACCAGCGCTGAACTCCAATTCATCATGAAGGTGGATACCTCTGAGAGTGGGGTAGGAGCTGTATTTTATCAATGACAAGTAACCCAGCCAAAGGAAACTGCTGAAAGAAATTACGACATCGGCAGTGGCTGTATGATGCAAAGTTCACGTTCCTTATCCTCACTGACCAATAAGAACCTTGAGTATGTCAACTCTGCAAAGTGACTAAACCCTTGCCAAGTCAGGTGGGATTTAATTTCAAGTTGACATATAGACCTGGATCTAAGAATGGTAAAGCCGATGCCCTATACAGAATATCCAGAAAAGTTCACATTCCAGATAAAATCCAGAAACTATCATCTCTATGTCTTGTACTGCAGACCGGGTATGCTGGGAAATCATGGAGGATATCCACCAGGCTCAGCGAATTGTTTCCACACCACAGGAACGTGACAAGAGTCTACCTGCCTCAGTCCCTCAGTCCATGTGGGACAAAGTTATGTAATGGGTACACACCTTCAGTACAGGTCACCCCAGCATCTCAAGGAAATTTGGTAGAAAACCAGCTCTGGGGGAGAACTTTAAAACATGATGTAGAGCAGTATGTAAAATCTTGTTCAGTTTGTGCACAGTCTCGGACTTCCAGCCAGCTACTCACAGGACTGCTGTAGAAGTGGGGGGTGTGCTCGAGTGCTGGTTTGCAGAGCCGGAGAAGGTGAGTGGTAAGGAGTTCACACCTGTGAGGAATTCTACTAATGAAGGTTCTGTGTTGTAGTGAGCAGAGGCGAGGATAAAAAGGAGAGAGCCAACCAGCACAGAGCCATGTGTGTGTATGTATTTATAAAATAAAACCACTGAAAAGTGAAAGTAAAAGATAAAGAATAAAGTGCTTTTTGAGTTGTTCCAAGCCTGCCTCCAGCTTCCTCATTCCTTACCCGAACCTGGGAAGCATTACACTGGTGCCAAAACCCAGGAAAACTGAGGAAGAGACACCATCATGGATTCCTCACCGCTGGCCAAGATCATCACGTCCCTTGCCAACCTCCAGCAGACCCAGCATCAGGCCCTCGTCCAGCTGTGCTGCGAGCAGGAGCAGAGCATCAAGACCTGCTCAATGCCCAGGTGGCGGATCGGCAGGTGCTCCAGGGCCAGGCGGGTATTCCAGCTGCGGCCGCCATGGCCATGCCCCACATCGCCCTAGCCAAGATGGGTCCTCAGGATGACCCGGAAGTGTTCTTGGAATTATATGAGCGCTCTGCAGAGGTGTGGTGGTGGTCTGGTGCCCAGTGGGTGGCCCGCCTATTGCCGCTCGTGACCGGAGAAGCCCAACTCGTGGCCCAACAGCTGCCGGTTGGCAACATGCTGGAATACCCCGACCTGAAACTGGTGATTTTGCAGTTGGTCAGCCGCACCCCTGAACAGCACCCTCAGCACTTTCACTCGCTGACCTCTGAGAGCTCAGCTGCCAGTTAGCTTTCACCCAGATGCTCAGGGACACCTGCCCGAAGATGGTTTGTGGCTGAGGGATGCGGCACTGTAGAAGTTTTCCCCATGCGAGGTATTGTACAGGCGGAAGCCTTACATTGGTAAGGACACTTTGAGATTACACAGCGGGTCAGGGATGTCGACTATGAGGTAAGGCGCATGGATAGAGGCAGAGAGCGGCAGGTTTATCACCTTAACATCCTCAAACCATGGAGGGAGGCGGTTCCCATGGCTTTGGCAATGGTTGTACCAGAGAGGGAGGAGATAGGACCGGAGGTAAATCTAAAAACGGCGGCTCAATCCACCCCAGTCCGTTATGGAGACCACTTCTCTCCGTCTCAAGTCACGGACGTTCCCAAGTTGCAGGCGAAGTTTTCCAATGTGTTCTTGCCTCTACCTGGTCGCACTAATCTCATAGAGCACCACATAGAGACACCCCAGGAGTGGTGGTACGCAGCCGCCCCTGTTGTCTACCCGAGAATGTAAAACAAGTGGTCGGGATGAGCTCAAGGCCATGCTCAATATGGGAGTAATTGAGGAGTCCCACAGTGACTGGTCCAGCACGGTAGTTTTGGTTCCCAAAGCGGATGGTTCGGTCAGGTTTTGTGTGGACTTTAGAAAGGTCACCGCGGTGACTAAATTAGATGCATACCCATGCCTTGCTTTGACGAACTGCTCGATCGGTTAGGTGCAGCTGCATTTATTCAACACTGGATTTGACAAAGGGATACTGGCAGATCCCCTTGACCCCAATATCTCATGAAAAAATGGCCTTTTCCATTCCATTTGGGTTACACTGCTTATGCCGCTGCCTATGTAGATGATATCATTATCTATAGTAATGATTGGCAGCGGCACATTCAGCATTTGAGTGCTGTCCTGAAATCGCTGAGACGAGCAGGACTCACAGCCAACCCAAAGAAGTGTGGGATTGGACGGGTGGAAGTATGGTATCTGGGCTTCCACTTGGGCCACAGGCAGGAGGCCTGCCCGAGACCCAAGACCAAAAAGGAGGTGAGACAGTTTCTGGCTGGCTGGCTATTATCTTAGATTTGTGCCTAATTATTCGGATGTCACCAGCCCTCTGACTGATCTTACTAAAAAGGGGGTTCCAGATCTGGTCCAGTGGACGGAGGTGTGCCAGCAGGCTTTCACTCAGGTAAAAGCTGCACTCTGAGGTGGACCACTTTTACATTCTCCTGATCTCTCTCCTTTTTGTTTTGCAGACAGACACGCCGGACAGAGGGTTGGGGGCCGTGTTGTCCCAGGTGGTGGAGGGAGAGGAGCACCCCATGCTGTACATTAGCTGCAAGCTGTCCGTGCGAGAGACTAAGTACGGCACGATAGAGAAGGAGTGTTTGGCCATCAAATGGGTGGTCCTCACCCTCCAATACTATCTGTTGGGACAGAGCTTTCACCCTCTGTTCGAACCACAACCCGCTCCAGTGGTTAGAATTAGAAGCCTTACAGTTTGTCCTTGACAATCTTGTAAGTTCTGAGCTGTTTGGGAAGGCCACAAACTGTTATGGTCAGGTGTCCACATATTTTTGGCCATATAGTGTACTTTTACCATGTAGATTGTAGCATTGCTTTAGCTAACTGCATCAAGAGAAACCTATTTTAAGGACTAAAGATTTTTTTATTTATATTTTACCCATATTTATTTTGTCCTTTTATAATCATTGTCATAGCCGTTCCAAAAGTAATAGATCCTATAAGGTTCTGATCCCATTGTAAGGTCCCACGTTGAATTCTTTCCACTGAGTACTGCTTCTTTTCTAGATTATTAAATTAAATACATTTAGGATTTATTACTCTACAGACAACCTCACAGGAGTATCAACTTTTTACTTACATATACAGCACATGCACATACTTCTATGCATGTGAGTTTAAGTATAATGAGTCATCTTTTCACAGCATCAAACTTTACACTGGACAACATCAAAGCACCACCTAGTCACCTGTGTTCATGTTTTTCATGTGGAATAGAGCTACTTTTGAAAAGTGTAGCCATGCTGATGTGTCTGATACATATGATGTTTTGATAAATTTGTCTGAAGGTTGGGACATTTTCCAATATTATATTGATTAAATATGCTATTAAAACATGCACTACGACTACAGAAAGTCTTCTCTTATTCACAGGATTCTTCTCAATAAGCTCTATTCATTACTATATGAATGTATTTGAGTCAGTGAAACATCCTCATACTTATTCTTTATATATGGAAAAATATGTCTGGTGGCCTGGAAAAACCCACTGGAACTCCTTGTGGCTGAATTCTGGAAAACAGCAAAAACTATGAAAAATTGGGGTTTTAATGACAGTAATATTCTTGTTTTTGAATTGCAGCAATGTAACAATTGTAACGATGCAGGTGCATTGCAGAAATGTCAAAACAGAGAACTCTAACACATTATTCAGATAACAGTGACAAAGTTTTAAATGTTTAAATGACTAAATAAAAAGACATTAACAAAAAGAAATCTAATCCTGAGCTTTGGGCTACTGTCTGTGCACAGTTTTACATGTTTTCTCCATGCTCGTGTGGGTTTCCTCTGGGTTCTCCAGTTTCCGCCCACCTACCATCAACATGCTTGTTAGTGACTTTAGCTGCCCATGAGCATAAATGTATTTACATGGAACCCTGTGATAGGCTGGCATCCTATCCAGGGTGTAATCCTACCTCACTTCCAGTGTTCCCAGGATATGTTCCGTATCCACCATGACCCTGACAAGAATAAAGGGATACTGAAGATGAATGAAAGAATGAATGGAATGATTTAGAGACAGAATACAGAATACAACAGAACCCACTGAATTAATCACCAATTTTCCTCACTGATGTAAGCATGAAAAGAGATCAGTGGATGAGGATGATTAGGTAAATGATGATAAACAATGATGAGGATCATGTTTAAATGCCGCAAGTGACTTTTACCTCAGGTGATGAAAAAGAAGCTGATGTGGATGATACTGATAATCTAAGTGATAATTCATTTCCGATTTTAAGCTTCTAATTCTTTAACATTTGGAAGGAATGTAGGAATGTTGTTTTTTCATAAGTACATTAGATTACAAATCTAAAAGTAGTTGGGACATTTTTTTTTTTTTTATACCGTGGAAGTGGAATGCAACTTTTAATATTTTCCTTCTTCTTTTTTGGGGTAATTAGATTTTAATATGTTATAACTTTACTTCTGGTTGGGATATGTACAAAAGAGAAAGTTTAGGAATTTCTGTAATTTTCAGAACAATATAATATAGTAGAAAACCTGTAACTGTACGTGTGAAATATTTTCCTAGGCTGCCACCCATATGTAGGGTAGCATTACAATTTTTAGAACCTTGATGAAATAACTATTAATGAAAATGACATGTTTATGCCAGTAGTTGTTGTAGTTGAACTTATAATACTGTATAATTATGACATACTTTTAAATATTACCAGTGACAGTTTGAGATGAGGCAGGCTCCTTACAATATGAATGGTCCACCATGTAATGCTCAACATGGCAGCTGTATTATGCAAGTCTCTCCAGTAAAAAGAGCTAACCAAAGACTAGCAGAAAACACCTTGCTTACCAGATTATTAAACTGATGCTTCAGTAGGTATAATGGACTTTACTTCTTTAGTGCTGGAGAAATGTACATGTGCAGTAGCTGGCACACTCTGAAAAAATGTTTTTTTTTTTTTGTGAAATCTGAACCAAAGGCTTATTGTTTACTCCATTTTTTTAGAGTTCAACAGCTAATCTGAGTTTGAAAGTTTATCCTTTATCCTTTATCTATTATCCATTGTCCGTTTCTGGTACATGGGTTTCTCTCTGTTTAAGAAGATAGGAGCCTGGAGTTATATGACTAAAAATAACTGCCAAGATGGCTGCTGAGACCTTTGTTATTACAACAATGGTCTTGTTATTGAACTTTAAAATAGTGTATAGGGTTTGAAATGTGCATTGTTGTAGGAAACGTAATGATCCCCTTGCGCAGTATTACTAAGAGAAACCGGGAGAATTCCTGGTGGGCTGCAGGTTGGTGACACAATAAATTTAATGTTAGCGTTATAACATATTGCAGCGTAGGCGGCAGGCAGCTGTGGTCTGAGCTGCATGCTCATGTACACAAATGCGCACACACACACACACACACAGGTAGCCTATCAGTCATACCCCTGCCTCCCCATGCAGGAGGCAATGAATCAAGATTGAGATCCCTAATTGATCGATTGATTCCAGGCTGGTGATATGACAAATGTATAGATTTACAGTTAGGGCAGAGAGCCCTCTTAGCCTTTAATCAATATGGACAGCAAAAAAAGGGGGAGTGGAAAAGGCCAGATTAAAGAAGAGAGAAACACATTAGAGGAAGACGTAAGTAAATGCACCAAACGTACAAACTTTTTTTGCGACAGCAACAAGCCCAGATGGTGCACACACTGTAGCACTGCATAATACACGCTACTCTAGCAATGACTGTTGTACAATCATCCCAGTGCAAATAATATAAATGTAAATCACCTACAGAGAAAAAGTCATAGTAGATACTCTACTGCTTTAAATGATGAGAAGCTTATAGCTTGACAAGCTACAATTTCTAGGTAGCCCATCATTCTGTCATCTTCAAGCTATGTTCACTTTAGTGTTAATAATTTTAGTGTCAAAGAATTTTCAAAGCATTGCTGGGATATTTATGAGTGACTGATTTGTTAGTGTCAGAATTGTTATAGGATAGGCTAATTCCAATGATAATAAAATGGCGCATGTTCAGAAATCCTGCATAAATGTATTATGTCATTTGACAGATGCCTTTATCCAGAGCGACTTACACAAGTGCTTTGATGTCTCTATCAATAAATATATCCTCATACTAGTTCACTAGGTCATGGACTAAGAATACCATCAGTCAAAAAACTCTGTTGGGGAGGTAATATAGTAAGAAAAGCACAAAAAAATACTCCAAGAGATAGTGGGACCAGTCAAGCAGTGCTAGAGGATCAGTGGGAGCGTGCTACAGTACAGGGTGTGATAAGTGCTTTGAGGTAAGTGGGTGCTGGTCTGTTTTTGGCTTTGTAGCCAAGCATAAGTGTTTGGAATCTGATGCGGGCAGCTACAGGAAGCCAGTGGAGGAAGCGTAGCAATGGGGTGCTGTGGGAGAACTTAGGAAGGTTGAAAACAAATCATGCAGCTGCAGTCTGGATCAGTTGCAGAGGTCGAATGGCGCTCAGAGGCAGACCTGCCAGGAGAGAGTTGCAGTAGTCCAGTCTCAAAATGACAAGGGACTGAACAAGCACCTGAGTGGCCTGTGTGGATAGAAATAGATGAATCCTTCTGATGCTGTAAAGGAGAAATCGACATAAATGTGTCAGATGAGTGATGTGAGAGGAAAAGGACAGCTGATTGTCCAAATATTTTTCCCCAACTTTGAGCACAGTGACCGAAGGTGAGATCAGAGAGTTGTACAGGGAGATCACAAGATCATGACATGGGGATGCATCACCTGGGACAACAGTTCAGTTTTGCTGGGATTAAGTTTCAGCTGATGAGCTGACATCCATGATGCGAGTGTCTGAGGGAGGGAACGAGAGGATGAGTTGCGTGTCATAGCAGTGGCATGAAAACCCATGCGAGGATATAACCTCACCAATAGATTGAGAATAGAAAGAGAACATAAGAGGACCAAGTACTGAGCCTTGTGGGACACCAGTAGAGAGTCTGCATGGAGCAGATGTGGATCTCCTCCATGTCAGTTGATATGATCGACCATCCAAGTAGGAAGCAAACCATTGCCATGCTGTGCCACGAATTCCAAGTCTCATGAGGATGGACAAGAGAATCTTGTGGTCAACTGTGTCAGCCGCTGCTCGAAGTCGAGGAGGATGACAGTTTGGCAGATCTAGCAGCATGTAGCTCAGGGGTGGCACCACAACTCCAAAAGTGGTGGGGCAAAATTTGATGCTTTTAATGATATTTAATAAAATCTGAGCTATTAATGATATTTAAACTAGATATCTTGTGCCACAACAAATACTGCAAGTGGAAAATACATCAAGCAAATATTCTTTAAATTAATTTCATTAAACAGTAAAGAACATGTCTGTGTTTGCTTCCTTATACAATACTAAGGTTAAATCAGTTACATTCCACTTCTATGGAAAATTATAGAACATGTTAAATTACATTACTCAAAATATTTAAAGAGACAGCATATTTTTAATGCATTAAAACCCATGACCAACAATTATAAATGTATGAGCTTCCAATTTCAAGCAAAATGTATAAATCTGCAAGTTACTGAGGTTCTTCAGAGACAGGCAAATGTAAACAGATTGAAAACCTTTGCTAGCTGGTGCTTAAACTGATGCTACATGCATAGCTGTTTCCTGGGAACTCAGATCTTGGGATGCTGCTCTGTCATCATCTTTTTGTCTGAGAGAAGGTACATCTGTCATTTGTCTATGAAAACATACAGACTAACTATGTATTTTGCTTTTAGTGCTATATGGAGCCAGGGACTGATTATAATACAATAACATGGTACAACATACCTTTTAATGAATAGTTTGTTTCAACCCCACATGCTTCATTTTGCATTTTACTCTTCAGGCAGCTAATAACAGCAATAAATTAGTTCACAAAGATAGATAGCACTAATTCTAAAATATGTATTAAAAATTGAAGAAATGTTCACATTCCGTAATAGGCTGTTTGTCACTGTAGTAACTGTCTGTTTCGCTAAACATTTTTCCGGCAAGCCTTTATTTGAAGAATGTCATTTGAGGAATGTTCCTGTAATCAATTCAGAATGTGTGGTGAATGGGGGCATGGACGAGCATCAGCTGGGGGTGGAGAGGAGGTGGGTCGAATCAGCAAGTAATGTGTGATGATTCTCACCTGTGTTTTATTAGCCCAATTTGATTTATGTGCATCTATTTGTGCTTACAGTTGACTCCCGGAACCCACGAGTGAGAGACAGGGTGCAAGACCGCTTGGCAGAGCTTGCGAGACACACACACACACCCAAACATACGTACACATGCCAAGAAGCGTGAACTTGAACCTGACGGAGTGAAAGTTGCAACTGTTTTTCTGTTGAGTTTTGAAAGGGTGCCGAAACATGAATACTGAATAAACATGAGCCCGGAGCCCCTCTAAAATTCCAAATGTCTCCAGAGTCTTCCTCTACACCTTCCCACACTGAGGTTCTGCAACATGTTACTTAAAATATCCCCTTTAAGAGAAATGTCCCAGAATTATCTGTTTGAAGAAACACATAGGTAAGGGATCTAGTATACAGGTTGATGATTTTGATGAGGAAATTAGTGAAATTAATTCAGTCTCTCGAATGGGAGTAAAACATTCTAATCATTGATCTGATGTTATCTATGATCTAAGTATGATCTGCAGGGTTAGTTATAAAACTGTCTGGTTTTAAAATAATAGTCTGAATTTTTTGCCTGATATTTTCAAATTTGCCATTGAAAAAATTAATGAAGTCATCACTGCTATATAATGATTGTGTGCATGCTTCTACTGTGGTCTTATTCCTAGTTAATTTTGCTACAGTATAAATAAGAATCTAGGATTATTTTTCTTATCTACAGTTAGGGCGGAGAGATCTAGCAGCACTAACAGCTTTTCTATAGCTCAGAAGGCTCTCCTTCCATGCTATTTGAAATACTACCAAGTTAGTTTGACGCCATTTACATTCTAATCTTCGAATGGTCTGTTTTAAGGTGCGTGTGTGATCATTATACCAGGGTGCTAGCTTTTTCTCTCTAATTATTTTTCCTTTAAGTGGAGCTACCTTATCTAGCGTGTAGCGGAACGTTGATTCTAAGCATTCAGTTGCCTGGTCAAGTTCTTCGAGATCAGACGGTGTTCCAATCATGGTTGGTAACTCTGGGAGATTACTGATAAAACTCTATGCAGTTGCTGATGTGAATGTACGTTTGACGTGGTAGCACGGCAAGGTGCATATGTTATTATTAAGATATATTTTAAATGAGATGAGATAATGATCTGTTCTGTAATAGTTTCATTAACAATAAGCGTTTTAGATATAAGAGATCTAATATTTAACAGTCCTAGCTTCAGATCAAAGGTTTTTATGTTAATTAGGTTACTAAAACAAACGTTCTGAGTACTTCTACATTTTTGTTTAGCTCAGGGAACAGACACAGTCTCAATATGTTGGAACCTAAGTGAAGACTCAGTGCAGCTAGCAGACGGTCGGTTTAGCCTGCTTGTCTGCTCCATGACCTTGGCCAGAGTCCAGAGTGGGTTTCTTCAGGATGGGAATAACCCTTGCTCTCTTAAATGCAGTTGGTACATGACCAGATCTTATGGAGCCATTGATGATAGTAGTGATGAAGGGGAAGAGTCTTGTGAGATGGTCTAAGGCATTGTGGAAGGGATTGGATCCAATGGGCAGGTGGTACGATTGCAGGACAAGATGACTCACAGGATCTCATCTGTTGCTAGATTAGAAAAATGTATCAGTGAAAGAGAAGGGGAATCCTGAGTGTGTCGTGTAGGAGTTGGGATAGGAGTGAAGATCTGGCAGATTTTTTTCAATCTTCCCATCATAAAAGGTGACAAAATCTTCAGCAGTCAGGGAGGATGGAGCAGGAGGAGCTGGCGGATTAAGTAGCGAAGAAAAGATTGTTTTGCAGCTTGCGAGGATTTTTTGCAGAAGTTTCCAGCTTTTTCTTGTAGAAGGCAGTCTTAGCAGAAGTCACTTCAGATAAGAATGTGGACAGTAGAGCACAGTAACAGACAAGATCTGTGTCGAGTTGTGATTTCTTCCGCTTTATCTCTGCTGTTCTGAATTCTCTCTGATGGCTGCGTAACACATCCGTGGGTTTAGAAGATAGAGGGCAGAGGAGGTCCATGGATGAGGAAAGTGAGGAGAGGAAAGTGTCTGAGGCTAACTCCAATGGTAGGGGGGGAAAAGGAGTCAGGGTCCGGAAGGGATGATAGGGTGCAGGAAGCTATGGAGGAAGGGGAGATAGAGTGAAGGTTTTGGTGAGTGGGAGAGAAATACTGATAGCTGGTTTTAGACAGAATAGGGAGGGTGATATTGAACGATACCAAGTGATAATCAGAGATGAGGAGTGGGGTAGCATTGATGTCTGTGGCTGGAGAGGGGTGGCTGAAGACCAGGTCCAGGGCATTTCCTCCCTTGTGTGTGGGAGGGCAGCTGTTGAATGTCAGGGAGAAGGAATGCTGGAGAGGGAGATGGCAAGAGGACTTGAGCTTGTCAGAGGGGAGGTTGAAGTCTTCGAGGACAGTGAGACGGGTGCTGTCTGTAAGGAAGAAACTGAGGAGGGTGTCCATTTCTTCAAGAAAGTCCCTTAGGGGACCATGGGGGACCAGGAGGGCATTAAATGACAATGATTAGAAGGTTGATTGGAGAAGTAACTGTAACTGCACGGAATTCAAAAGATGAGATGTTGACAACAGCAAACCTGTACCACCACCCCTGCCAGTTTCAATATATTTTTATTAATTTGTGTTGTAGTTGGTGCTTAATGTGCAATCTCTTTGAAAAATAAATAGTGTATTTGGCATTGTGGACATCCCAAGTGAGTATGTGGGCTGCATATAGGGGCCACATGCATGGGCCACTCAGATGACATTCCCAGGCTGAAAATAAGTCCCATTTCTGCCCTTATATTAGTGCCAGTTATCCAGCCTACTGCTGAATTTTAACATTTTCGTACTGAAGAGAATTACTTGAAGAAGTTCAATAACTACTAATGTCTGGCTTTCTATGAAAAATAAAAAATAAAAAATAAGCTATTCCGGCTGAAACCAAACAATGTTTCACAACTAGTTGTACTGTGGATGGGGCTCCAGACCACCACAGAAAGTTGTGTTAGACTATTTCTATCTATCTATCTATCTATCTATCTATCTATCTATCTATCTATCAGGAGTGTAACAATACACAAAATTCAAATTCGATATCATTTTGACAGTGGTGTCTCCATATGATACATTTTCAATACACAAATAAGCATTGCTTGAATATGTGCCTTAGGTTTCCATTTTCTATTACGTTCAACATTATAAAAATACATCCATTGAAACATAATAGTGACACAGTGTTTGTGTGAGCCGTTCAGACTTTTAAAAAGATATAATAAAACAAAAACTGTGCGTTATAATGTAACAAAAATAAACATGGCTGATTAATCATTAGGTCTCTGGCCAAGAGTGCTTATGTGTGCTGGTGTCTGGGGTTGCCAGGTCAAAATCCAATTTCCACTCCATCCACATCTCAAAAACTATACACAAAGACCTGAATCTAGCTCAAATACCAGGAAGTAAACAAGAGTGTCTTCTTTTTCTAAGTAGTTGCACTGGAAACAAGTACACTACGGTGTACTCAAGTTTCAGATTTTTTGTTTCCAAACCTGTTCAACTTGGCATAAAAAGAATCTGCAACCTTGTCAGTGTGACTTACAAGGGGGCGTGTCCCAGTCGCTACTGTGATTTCTTGAACCCAGACTGAATCAACTGGGAAATGCTTTAAAATGTCTTAAAGCAGAGTGTGTGCAGAGTCTGTGCCTACTTTTTTACACAGAGTGTTGAATCTATTGTTCGATACGCTGACGTAACTTATTGAGAGCCTAGTACCGAATAGAACGATACATCTTATCGTTACAGCCCTACTACCTGTTTGCCTCAAACACACACGGTGAAACCACATAAATACTG
This sequence comes from Pangasianodon gigas, assembly GCA_022758105.1. NCBI lineage: Eukaryota > Metazoa > Chordata > Actinopteri > Siluriformes > Pangasiidae > Pangasianodon > Pangasianodon gigas. The sequence goes on from CM040481.1 coordinate 9,576,269, forward strand.
GATATGGACTATTAACTCTGGTTCTAAAAGCTATGAAGCCCCTGGACTGATGTTAAATAATATTCAATGTTATTGAAATTCATGCAAGGGTTTCTGTTTCATGCTGAATTCTCTATTTTTGAGCTGCAACCATTTTCGAGAACATTCGGGAATTATGTAGTTTATGAGGTAGTCTCATAGTGTTTCTCATTCATCAGATGAAAATCATTGTTTTCTAAACATTGCTTAAAATATTCCAAATAATTACTCATTTTTCTTTTTTTCATGCATCAGATGAAAATCATTGTTTTCTAAACATTGCTTAAAATATTCCAAATAATTACTCATTTTTCTTTTTTTCATGCAGAATTCAAAGGCTGAAACACATTTTTGCAAATACTAAGTACATTTGTTTTCAGTTGTCCCAGAGATGTGTTTGTAAACCTTTTTGATCACAATGGAAGACACTATTTTTCTGTTGAACCTCTGATGAGCTTTTCTGCTCTTACATTCATTTATCCATATGCTCATTGTATAAACCCCTACATGCAAAATAGACCAGCTAATAGTCATAAACTGACAAACATACTATATATTAATAAACCTTAGTGTTCTGGTATTGCTCTTAACTGGTAATGCCAAAGAAATTGATAACACAAGTGTACTGCCTCAGATTTTAGCTGTCAAATGTAGTTTACAGGTGCAACTCATGTATTATCTATACTCAGTACACATATAAATCAGAGAATATGGAACATGAAAAGAGAAAGCCATTGAGGAGGGAAAGCATGTGTGTAATTATAAAATATTTTGTCATGGTATTTCATGGTAGATAGATAGTATATCATGCTAACTGTTCCACAGTTTCACTTGTTTTTACTGCACTTCTCACTCCTTTTTACACTCCTCAACAAAAGAAACAAACCTGATACGTGGTAATAGCAAAGAATGCCATCAAGCTAAAAGAGATCCAGAGAGAAATCCCAGCAAATTAGGTATTTATCTGAACATCACCTCTGTTATCCTCTAAAGTATGCATAGAATGCTGAGAAATCTGCAAGGTACAATGTATATAAAAAGCCCCTTTTAAAATCACAGGTTTTTGTGATGTAAAAAAATTAAACCAAAATCATGTCAGATCTTTTTCCTAATTTAATGTGATATAACATCCAACAGAATTCAAGTGAAACATGTTTTAGAAAAAAGAAAAAGAACTTTGAATAACGTGGTTGCACAGTACGTTTTACACCTATATTACACCTACATTTTACACCAATTATTTTAATTAATTAAGTAATTGTAAAGCTCCCTGACATGGGGAGATTAGGAGATGGGAGGCAGGCTGGGTTGGAGCACACGAAGCGGCTTTATTTCTACTTTCACTTTTTCCTTTTCCTAGCTTTATAGAGGGGCAACTTCGAATCGCATGCTCATATATACACACACACTGAGCTCTCTTCTCTGCAGTGCCCTCTCTTGAGGTGTTCGTCTATCCCCTCCTTATGCTCTCTGTCTCACTGCAACACAGAACAATAATTAGGAAATTTCCCACAGGTGTGTGCAATCCATGTCGGTCACCTTCTCCCACTCCGCCCTCCATTCACAAGATGGCACTCAACCACTTGATGACCAGACACTCTTTTTCTATGGTGCTGTACTTGGTCTCCTGCACGGAGAGCTTACTGCCCCATCCCCCTATCCAAAACATCCATCTGCAAAACAAAGGGGAGAGAGAAGTCAGGAGAATGCAACAGGGGGCCTCCACAGAGTGCAGCCTTTACCGGCGTGAAAGCCTGTTGGCACGGCTCCATCTACTGAACCAGATCTGGCGCCCCCTGTTTAGTGAGATCAGTTAGAGAGCTGGTGATACCCGAATAATTAGGCACAAACCTACGATAATAGCCAGCCAGCCCCAGGAACTGTCTCACCTCCTTTTTGGTCTTGGCTCTCGGGCAGACTGCAATCGCTGCAGTTATATCAATTTGGGGACACACCTGCCCATAACCCAGATATCGTACTTCCACCCACCAAATTGCACACTTTTTTGGGTTTGCTGCGAGTCCCGTCCCTCTCAAGGACCTCAGGACAGCCCTCAGATATTTCAGATGCCACTGCCAATCATTACTATAAATGATAATGTCATTGAGGTATGCAGCAGCATAGGCATTGTGCGGGCAGAGGATTCTGTCCATTAGTCGTTGGAACCTCGCGGGAGCTCCAAACAACCCAAACGGAAGTGTGACGAACAGAGTGGAAAAGGCCATTTTTTTTCACGGGATAACGGAGTCAAAGGAATGTGCCAATATCCCTTTGTCAAACCCAGAGTCAAATGAAAAATGAGCTGCACCAAACCGATCGAGCAGTTCATCAACGAGAGGCATTGGGTAAGCATCAAACTTAGACACCGTGTTGACTTTTCTAAAGTCCACACAAAACCGGACCTTGGGAACCAAGACCACCGGGCTGCTCCAGTCACTGTGGGACTCTCTGATTACTCCCATATCGCGGATGGCCTTGAGCTCCTCCCGAACTATTTGTTTTTGTGCTCAGGCAGATGATAGGGGAAGCTACATACTACCACCCCTGGGGGCATCTCGATGTGATACTGTATGAGGTTAGTGTGACCAGGGAGAGGCGAGAGCATGTCGGAAAACTCTGCTTGCAACTTGGCAACATCTGTGAGTTGGGATGGTGAGAGGTGGTCTCCACACGCGTCGGGGTCGATTGAGCTGCTGTTTTGAGATTGACCTCCAATGCCACAGGCACCGCCTCCCTCCATGATTTGAGGAGATTAAGGTGGTAAATCCTTTGCACTCTGCCTCCATCCATATGCCTGACCATATAGTCAATGCCCCAACCTGCCGTGTGACCTCAAAGGACTTTAGAGCTTGTGGGAAGTAAAATGAGCACTTGATCTCCCGGTGCGAATTCCCTTAGCCAAGCACCCCTCTTATACAGCCAGGACTGACGCCTTTGTGTCTGACGCAATTTCTCCTGTGTTATGTGACTCAGAGTGTGGAGTTTTGCTCTCAGGTGAAGGACGTACTGACTTTTGCTTTTACTGTTAGAAGGTCCCTCTTCCCTATTTTCCCTAATGATGTCTAGGATGCCATGAGGCTTCTGTCCATATAACAACTCAAAGGGTGGAAATCCCTTGGAGGCTTGCAGGACCTCTCGTACTGCGAATAACGGTCTCTAGCCATTTATCCCAATTCCACGTGTCATCATGAAAGAACTTCCAAGTCATGTTTTTAAGCGTGCAATTAAACTGTTCTACCAGCCCATCTGTTTGTGGATGGTAGTTTAATGGCCAACAATTCATACAGTTCACGTAGTGTTTGTGAAATAAACAACGTGTCCTGATCAGTCAGGATCTCTTTTGGGATCCTGACTCAGGAGAGTAACACGGAAGAGTGCCTCTACAGCACTGCATGCGAAGATATTGCGAAGAGGCACTGCTTCCGGGTATTGCGTTGCGTAGTCCACCAGAACTAGCACAAAGCAGAACGCCTGGCTGCTCTGTTCTAATGGCCTGACAAGGTCCATGCCAATCCTTTCAAAGGGGACCTCAATTAGCGGGAGCTGACATTTGTGACATGCCACGCACCACAAGCAAACATCGCCGCAAATGCCTGGCCAATAGAAACGGGCCATGAGATGGTTTAAAGTTTTATCATGACCCAAGTGCCCTGCCACTGGGTTATAGCGAGCTGCCTGGAATAAAGACTCCCAGCGGCTCTTCAGAACCAGCAATTGGGTCATTTCTTCCTGTGTCCAAGTGTCCTGCGTCACTCGTTATAACGTATCCTGGATTAAAACAAAATAAGGGTGGGAGAGCACGACATTTGGCTGCAGTGGCTGACCATTGATACCTCTCAGATGGTCATATGCGTGCTTAAGGGTTTCATTGTGCAAGTGCTCCAAGGGGTAATCCCTGAGGGGAATTCCCACTGAGAGTGGAGGGGCAGAGCCCTCCTCACTCTCGGTGTCTCCCTGACGTGGAGCTGACGTCGATGGCCCTGGCACCACCTCGCCAGCCAATGCTGCGCACATCCCAGCCCAGCTCTCACTATGGCAGGACCCATCCACGAATATTTCTTTCCGTATTACTCTAAACCCCGCCCAATTGGTCCCCAGGATCAGTGGATGGGTGAGGTGGCGATTAACGACCACCTCCACTGTGCTTTTGTGTCACCGGAATTGAATGGTTATGGGAACTAACGGGTACTCGTGAATATTCCCATGCACACACCTCACCTTCACCAACTGTGCAGTGCCCAATGCCTCCCCTTGAACCAAGTGCTAGTGGACTGAGGTCTGACTACAACCGGAATCCACCTGTATGTGGTATGAACCCCCTTGAACACTTACCTGTATGAGGTATGCCTCAGCTCAATAGGTGGCAGTTGGCAGTGCGTCGGGGATCCAGGTCAATGCTCCCACCTCCATCACAGGGCACTGGTCCTGGAAGAGGACCAGGCTTCACTCCCACACCTGTAGCCCCGGATTCCCCCACATGCGGGAAAGAGGAAGACACAGAGGGAGAGGGAGGGATAGGACGGGATTGAGGAGCGGGTTTCGGGGGAGTGGGCCCCCGCTTTTGGGGAGGGGGGAGAGGGACAGGTTGGAAGTGGGAAGTAGTGGGAACATGAGAGAGAGAGAGGAAGAAGAGGGTTCACCTGCCCCCGGATATGCCACCAGGTGATCTTCAGCCAACTGAATTGCCTTGTCAAGCCGCTGTCCCTTCAGCAGTTGGGCGACGAACTGCTCCAGCACCACAAGGTTGATGATTTCCCCAGCATCGTGGTCCTCAGCCAGTAACCACCTCCAGCAGGCATCCGTGAGCTTCTGGGTGTACACGAACTGGCGGCCGATTTCACTGAATGCCAGTGTGGAGAAGTGCTGGCGATGTTGTTCGGGGGTCCGGCCAACCCGCTGCAGTATCGCCCGGTCATATATACCCACACACTGAGCTTTCTTATCTCCAGCTCCCTGTCTCAAGGTGCTCGTCTCTCTCCTCTTTATGCTCTCCATCTCACTGCAACACAGAACAATAATTAGGAAATTTCCCACAGGTGTCTGTAATCTGTGTTGCTCACCTTCTCCCACTCCACCCTCCATTCACAAGACGGCGCTCAACCATGCCCCAGCCTCCAAAGTAATTAATAAAATAAAATAAAAAAAATTAAATTTAAGTGAAATGTTGCACTTTTATTACATATTCATTGATTCATTCATTTATTTTCAGTAACTGCTTTATCCTGGTCAGGGTCATGGTGGATACAGAGCTGGAGTTGCCACCTTCAGTGAGGGACAATAACCCCCACAGATGACGGTTTTGGTTACAGGCAATTGTAGGAGGGACAATTGGTCCAAGGAGCTCTGTCTTTGCAGTGTCCATTTGAGCTCAGTTAAGTAGCTAACTATCGAATCAGTGAAGTTGGCTTGCTAACTAAGAATTTAAGAAGCTTAGCTTACTAGTTAGTTACCATGCCTAGCATACACAGTGTGTCCCAAAAGTCTCCATATATATGGGAAATTAGCACTTTTTATCAAAATGTCTTTTTGTAGGTTTGACAACAGTGTTGTGTGTGATGTGCTTGCCATATTTCCTGTTAAAGTCCATCGCAACCTTGTGACAGCTTCCTGATCTAGCCATGATAATGATTTCAATACATTCTTCTTTTGTCAAAGGCATTCTAAATGGCTATCTAAAATATACATATACATATATACATATATGGAAGTATTTGGACAATGACAGAGTTTTTGTGATTTTGCCTTTATACACCACTACAATGGATTTGAAATAAATCAGTCAAGATGTGATCGAAGTGTAGACTTTCAGTTTTATTTTAAGAGGGTCCACAAAAATATGGCATTTACCATTTACGAATTACAGCCATTTTAAGCAAATTACTTCCATTTTCAGGGGCTCAAAGGTATTTGGACAATTGAATGACAAGAAGTTAATTGACCAGGTGCGGTCCATTCCCTCGTTACTTCAAGACAAATGAAGCAGATAAAAGGTCTGGAGTTGATATCAGGTATTGAGTTGGCATTTGGCAGCTGTTCGACTGGAGCTACCAATATGAAGTCCAAGGAGATCTCAATGCAAGTGAAGGAGGCCATCATTAGGCTGAATAAACAACATAATCTATAAGAGAGATAGCAAAAACCTTAGGTGTGGCCAAATCAACATTTGGGTACATTCTTAAAAAGAAAGAAAGCACTGGTGAGCTCAACAACATCGAAAGGTCTGGAAGACCACGGAAGACAACTAAAGTGGATGATCACAGAATCCTTTCCTTGGTGAAGAAAAACCCCTTCACAACATCAACAGAAGTCAAGAATACTCTGGAGAAGGTAGGCGTATCATTGTCAAAATCTACAATCAAGAGACGCCTTCATGAATGTAAATACAGAGGGTTTACAACAAGGTACAAACCACTGGTAACATTCAAGAACAGGAAAGCCAAATTAGACTTTGCCAGAAAACATCTAAAAAAGCCTCCCATGTTCTGGAATAAGATTCTTTGGACTGATGAAACCAACATTAACTTGTACCAGACTGATGGGAAGAGAAAAGTATGGTGAAAGAAAGGAACAGCTCATGATCCAAAGTATACCACATCATGTGTCAAACATGGTGGAGGAAGTGTTATGGCATGGGCATGTATGGCTGCCAATGGAACGGGCTCACTGGTGTTTATTGATGATGTGACTGCTGACAGAAGTAGCAAGATGAATTCTGAGGTGTATAGGGCTATA
>CM040481.1:9583118-9598651 GCA_022758105.1 Pangasianodon gigas
AAAAACTGATAGGACGCCGCTTCACAGTGCAGGTGGATAATGAACCTAAACATACTGCGAAAGCATCTCAAGACTTTTTGAAGGCAAAGAAATGGAATATTCTTCAATGGCCAAGTCAGTCGCCTGATCTCAACCCAATAGAGCATGCTTTTCAGTTACTGAAGACAAGACTGAAGGCAGAAAGACCCACAAACAAGCAGCAACTGAAGGTGGCTGCAGTGAAGGCCTGGCAAAGCATCTCCAGGGAGGAAACTCAGAATTTGAGTTTTGAGCACATGGGCTCCAGACTTCAGGCAGTCATTGACTGCCCCATGAAAATGGAGGTACTTTGCTGAAAATGGCTGTAATTCCTAAATGGTAAATACCATATTTTTCTGGAATCTCTTAAAGTAAAGCTGAAAGTGTACACCTCGATCACATCTTGATTGTTTTATTTCAAATCCATTGTGGTGGTGTATAAAGGCAAAATCACAAAAACTCTGTCATTGTCCAAACACTTCTGGACCTGACTGTATGTATATATATATATATAATATGTATATTTTAGATAGCCATTTAGAATCCCTTTGACAAGAGAAGAATGTATTGAAATCATTATCATGGTTAGATCAGGAAGCTGTCGTAAGGTTGCGATGGACTTTAACAGGAAATATGGCAAGCACATCACACACTACACTGTTGTCAAACTTATTAATTAACTTATTTGTTCAGCTAACAAATCAGCACTACAATGTCCTCCATGTTGTAATCATAAAACATTATGTCTTCAACCTGCCCACAAGCAACAAAGTTGTAAGCATCAGGAGTCTTGTATACCTTAAATTTCTCTTTAGTATAAGGAGTTCAGATTTTCTAGGATATATATAAATATATATACTGATCAGCCATAACATTAAAACCACCTGCCTAATATTGTATAGGTCCTCCTTGTGCGGCCAAAACAGCTCCGACCCGTTGAGGCATGGACCACACACGACCTCTGAAGGTGTGCTGTGGTATCTGGCACCCAGATCCTTTAAATCCTTTAAGTTGTGAGGTGGGGACTAGATGGATCGGACTTGTTTGTCCAGCACGTCCCACAGATGCTCAATCGGATTAAGATCTGGAAATTTTGGAGGCCAAGTCAACACCTTGATCTTTTTGTCATGTTCCTCAAATCATTCCTGAACAATTTTTGCAGTGTGACATGGTGCATTATCCTGCTGAAAGAGGCCACTGCCATTAGGAAATACAGTGGCCATGAAGGCGTATCCTTGGTCTGCAATAATGTTTAGGTAGGAGGTACGTATCAAATTAACAGCCACTTTAATGCCAGGACTCAAGGTTTCCCAACAGAACACTGCCCAGAGCATCACACTGCCTCCACCAGCTTGCCTTCTTCCCATGGTGCATCTTGGTGCCATCTCATCTGCCAGGTAAGCGATGCATACACACCTGGCCATCCACATGATGTAAAAGAAAACGTGATTCATCAGACCAGGCCAGCTTCTATTGCCCCATGGTCCAGTTCTGATGCTCACCTGCCCATTGTAGGCACTTTCGGCAGTGGACAGGGGTCAACATGGGCACTCTGACCGGTCTGTGGCTATGCAGCCCCACATGCATTGCACTGTGTGTTCTGACACCTTTCTATCATAGCCAGCATTAACTTTTTCAGCAATTTGTGCTACAATAGCTGTTCTGTGGGACCGTACCAGATGGGCTGGCCTTTGCTCCCCACGCGTATCAATGAGCCTTGGGTGCCCATGACCCTGTTGCTGGATCACCGGTTTTCCTTCCTTGGATCATTTTGTTTGGTACCTAATCATACTGCATACCAGGAACACCCCACAAGACCTGCTGTTTCAGAGATGCTCTGACCCAGTCGTCTAGCCATCACAATTTGGCCCTTCTCAGAGTCACTCAGATCCTTACGCTTGCCCATTTTTTCTGCTTCCAACACATTAACTTCAAGAACTGATTATTCACTTGCTGCTTAATATATCCCACCCCTTCACAGGAGCCACTGTAACAAGATAATCAATGTTATTCCTTTCGCCTGTGTGGTTTTAATGTTATGGCTGATTGGTGTATATGTCCATCCACTGCAGGCTAGACCACTGCTTAGGATCATTTAGCCATTGTCAGGAAGTCAAGCCATAAGAATCTTCTAGAGTTACACCATTTAAAAAATGCTAGTTTAGCCGAATAACATTCCCGATCTTTTTTTGCTTGGCAGGTTCCACTGGGTGAGGGCAACTCATCTGGAGTCCTAATATAGGGAGTCTTTATTGAATAATAAGAGTAAGTGAGAATAAAGAGATAAAAAGTGAATGTATGAATCAAAACTCTCTATTGGAAAAAGGAAGCAAGTAAAAGAGGTATACTTATATACTGTTGTGTGTAAATATCATATGGATTCTCATGTTGTAGAAAGGACAGCAGTTGCTGTGTGTGTTTTAAAAACTAACAAACAGCCAAGGAACTGGTATTGTAGATATTTTGGATACCTGCCCATCTGTGACCGCTGTGATCCAGAACTAAAGCCTGTGCATAAGCATTCATCACAGAAATGGTTGTGTAAATTATTCAGTCATTCTCCTAATTGTAGTCGTTGTAACTTAGATAAGAAGAATGTTTAATAGTATTCATGCCAAGAAAACATCACCATAAAAAGAAACAGAGACCCAGATCAACTAAAAAAGAACAGTTGCAATCTCTGTATAACATCTTCTGTATACAAGGAGGTCCTAGTCCAGATTGTAGAATACATGTTCATTTGACCTCATACAGGGAATTTACACACCCTTGTGGTATAGTGGTAATAAAAGCTAAAGCTCATACAGTACTAGAAGATAGAAGAAATTGGTTTACAGCTAATATTAAAATAATAGAGTTTCATTTGGGAGGTCATATCATTTGGACGAACAATGGAGCAATAAGTCCAGTACAGCAATACAAATTAATAATCCCAAAGGTAACAGGCTCTTAGAAGAGCTCTAAGAGAAGCTGCAGATTATTTTATTAGAGATACATATGATTGAGCGTGTGGCTCTGTGTCTGTGAGTGAGCCTGGGTCTGTGTGTGTTTGTGTATGTGTGTGAGAGTTTTAGTAGAAGTAGTAAGGAGAGTGTTGATTCTGAGTGAGAAATTGACTTTGTAGATTGTTCAGGCATTCTCTTAACTGCTGTCATTGTGTCCCAGATAAGGAGACTCAATTCCTGTTGAACAAATCTATGAATGTATAGGGAACTGTAAACATATGTTTACCTCTAAGTATCATATATTTTATTTTTCATTTCCATATTACTGGGATCATCACTCATTAATACCGCTAGGGTTTGAACATATTAGGTTAACACACACCACAAAAAAGCCCACGGTGAGAGAATTTTTTCCTTTCACAGGAAGGGTACTGAGAAAAGTGATCCAGGAAGGGTAAAAAATAAATATTTGTCAAATGAAACTTTATTTTGTCTGGCATCGGGCTGGAACTCATTTTGGTATTCTAAGCATATACGAGAATAGAAGACATTACTTTTATGAGAGATGTTATTCTTTTGCTTATAGAAGCACATTAAACTAAGAGTTAAAGAAGTGAATGGATGAGAGACTAAATCAATTATTATATGAGACACAGGTATTAGTAATCATTTTTGGAAAGAGCCATTTCATCTAGACATCTTAGGGAGAAGGCAACTACTGATAGAGCAGAAAAAGAATGAATATTTGATGTGGTTAACTAGAATATTAAACCTAAGAGAAGTTGAAGATGAATGGCCATACATAAATTGGAATAGAATAATAAGGGGATTCTGGACAATAGAATATGTAGAGAAAACACTGGATGAGTTTTGTTGCAAGAAACCTTTGCTGCATTTCGCTAGGATACCCATTGATCGTCTGGTTGAACCTTATCTAAAGATAGGGCAAGAAAGGGGTTAAGAAAAAGGAAAAGGTGTCACTGGCAAAGTCATAAGTGAGGCTAGGATTGAGGTATCGCCAACATTAAGAAACGTGTTTTGGGTAAGGTGAAAAAGAACAGCAGAAGGCTGTTTTACATTAGGAAAAGAGTACAATACCTTGAGAGGGTTAGTGGTAACTATTATGCCCAACAGGTATGAGCATAAGGTGTCACTCAGAACAGCGGTAGGAAGGTCTAGAATTCAGGGAAATTAAAAATAGTGCGTGGTGCATAAGCTCTTTTAAAAATAGTGAGTGGTGCATAAGCTCTTTCCTGTAGATTGAATGAACATTCAAGAAGAAAACAGTGACCAGAGAAGAGTGCATATATTACAAGAAGCAAAGGGAATAAGAACACCCTCCTAGAAAGAGAGCCAGTATGAGGATTTACTGGGGAGAAGATATCCTTTAACTGAAGAAAAGAAAAATTCACTGTTAAGAAGTATAACACAGTTTAGAAATCTAGAAGAGGTAAGTGAAGAGTGGCCCTATGTAGATTGGGAAGGAGTAGTGGGAAGATATTGGAAAGTATCAACCCTAGGTGGCACACTAGAGGAACTAGCAGAGTCAAATCAGTTACACTGGGTAATAATACCACTGCCTGTAGATATTTACCTAGATTAGGGAAGCACAACAGGGATTTGAAAGAGGTAAAGGAGTAACTGGGGAGCAGTTAAATAACCCTGAATTTGAAGTTTCAGTAGTCTTAAGAAAGGTTACTTGGCTTTCAGCAAAAAGAGTTTCTTGACAGTGTGAACCAAAGACTGTAGAGGCTCTGACTTTAAGACAAATCTTTTTGACTTTTATTCCGGATTGTAATTGTGAACCATCTCCAAGAAGGTAGGCAGTAGGAAGGAGCAGGATACAGGGACCAATCATGACATCCACATTTGTAGAACTGTTGGGATCCAGGCATCCCTTATGTAAAGAGCTTATAGAAAAATGTTCAAAAAAATGGGAAAAGAGAACTAAAAACATGAAAATAAAATAGACAGAAGGAGGAACATTTGATGTGTCTTTGTGTGAGAAAATGGAAATGTTAATAAAGAACTACAAGGTCAAAGATCAAAGCAAAGGGAGAGAGGAAAAAGGGAAAAAGAGCGAGAAGTATTGGCATTATTCAAGACAGAAAGGGAAAATTGATGGAAAAACATGAAACAGGTAAGGAAAGTGCTGAAAAAGGACAATAAAAAGACAGAAGAAAAGATGAAAGAAATATTCGACAAGCCGCCTCCATATACACCATCCAATCCGTTTGCACCACCTAAAAGCCAACTTCCAATAATTAAAGGAATGGTACAAGCTGAAGGAAAGATAGACTTGGAAAAAGAAAAGGATGATGGAGCAGCTCTCTAGGAGATAAACAAAGAGCAGCTAAGGATAAAAAGGAAGAAATCAGGGGATGCTCAGAGAATCCTACTGGGGAGGGTCAGCTTCCAATTCAAACAACTGATGCTGATCAAGAGCTTATGCTGCAGGTTAAAATAGAGGGCAAAATTACACCCATGATGGTAGACACTGGAGCAACTTACACATGTGTAACTCCAAATTATGCCTCTCACCTCCCCATGTCTGGAAAATTTGCAAAGACAGTAGGATTCTTGGGACAAATGCAGCTAATTCATATGACGGCTCAAGTTTGTCTGCAAACTAAAAATAAAAAAGTGACATTAGCCATTTTAGTGTCATAACAGACTCCTGTTAATTTATTAGGAAGTGATGGTTTGTGAAAATGGAACTTCAAATTTGGTGTTCCCCAGAGGGAGTTTATTTAGACACAAAGGGAGAAAAACTCAAATACTGCTTTCTGAACCAAAGGCAAATGCGTATTGGTTAGCACAGATAAGCAGTGAGGTAAAACAGGTAGTTGATAAATGGGGAAAGTTTATTGAGGCACAGATCCCTGAGGTGCAAATGCCAAAATCTGATTATCACTGTACAATGATATATGATCCATCACGTGATCCAACAATGGAAGAGAGGTGGTTGAATGGCACAAAAGGACAGAAAGTTCCCTTGGTATCATGGTTCATAATCATAAGGAAACAAGGAGCTGCCATGCAAATAGATGATTGTAATGATTGTTATGATTGCGATTTTATTGACAAATGGTTTCAGGTTCCCAACTCTGTCCCATATGTAACTCTTCATGTGGGAAAAGACTGGAAGTCAAAAGACTTAGGCCCAATGATGGCAAAAGCAGAAAAATGCAAATGGGATGTTATAGAACATCCTCTAGTCTTTCTCTCAAAAGACATACATTAAGATTCTGTGCACCACTCTCATAAATCATACATTAAGATTCTGTGCACCACTCTCATGACAGGAATCCCACAGGAAGTGGTGATCATTGAGAAAATACAGATGCACATGACTGAGACACCTGTATGAGAATCTAAAACAGCTGAGCTACTGAGAGTAGCTATTGGTTTATGATTTTGGTTTAGGTACCTATTGGTTTATAATCTCAACATGACACTGATGTAGGTTTAGTTAAATCTGCTAGCCCAATTAGAAGCAGGACTAGATCAGGAGTCCAATTACAGTGAAAACAGCAATACCTATTGCGTCCTGAAGCTGAGACAGGCATTAGGAAAACCACTGAAGGGTTGGGCCAGGCTGGAGTTTTGACTGAGACAGTTAGCTACTGCAATACTCCAATGATACGTGTTGTCAAAGCCAATAAATCAAAATGGCATTTGGTGCACGATTTACGTGCAATTAATGAGCTAGTAGAGGATTGGCCATCAGAAGTTCCCAACCCTCACACATTGCTAACTAATGTCCCGCCTGATGCCAAATATTTTACTGTAATTGATCTTTGCTCAGCCTTTTTTACTGTTCCTCTTGCTGAGGAAAGCAGGCATTTATTTGCTTTTACGTATGCTGGTAAACAACATATGTATACTAGGCTGCCACAAGGCTTCAAACATTCACCACGTGTTCAGTCAGGTACTCAAGGCTGACTTGGAAGACCTTATGATAGATAGCACATTGTTGCAGTATGTGGATGACCTGATGATTTGCTCCACCTCCTTGGAACAATGCCATAGAGATTCTATCAAAGTGCTCACTAAACTAGCCCTAGGGGGCCACAAGTACAATATAGACTGTACTTATAAAAGTACAATAAAGTACAATATTGTCAGCCACAGGTTGAGTACTTGGGACAGTTAATTGCACACAAAACCAAAGCTATTGCACCAGCCCACCTAGAAGGTATAAGTAAAGTGCCACTACCACGGCTAAGATCGCCAGCTGGAGTGCCCATGAACTCCACTAGAGGGCAGTCCACCCTGGACTCTTGTCATTGTTTTCTGGACTCCATTTCCCATGTGTTCCTTGCCCCACATGTGATCTTGTCATGTGCTACCCTTGTCTGTGTGTTATGTTCTGATTTCCTTGGTTGCATGTGTCTTGTTCTCATTGGTTGGTTTTGTCATGTGTTCTCCTTGTCTTGTATAAAAGTCGCTCATACACGCTCCTAGGGGGCTGATTATTGTATAGCCATCCCTTGTTCCTAGTTTCCGTGTTTTCCCTTTCCGTGTTTCCTAGTTTACCTGTGTTTTTGATCCTTGGACTGTTTTCCTTGTTTTTTGATTGTTTGCTGCCTGCCCTGACCAGTGCCTGTGTTTTGGATTACTCTTTTGCCTCTGCCTTGGATTATACTGTTTGCTGGTGCTCGACCCTGCCTGTTTTGACCGCGTGTGTAAATAAAGCCTTGCATTTGGATCCCCAACTCCGTTGTCACGACCCCTATGTTACAGAATAATCAGCCCCACCCAGATCCAGTGGCTTTTTGAGCAATCCAGGCCGTTATCTGTTACGTTCATCTGTTCTGTGAGTTGTCATATCAAGTACCGCTGTGTGATGAGACTTTGTTTAAGGACTTGTTCCGTTTTGGACTCAATGAGCCAACAAAATCATTGTTACTTGGACAGGAATTTAACTGTAGTTTAAGAGACTTTATGGACTATGCACTGTTGTTATGTGGCTCTCTTTTTACTGTGGGAGAGGCAGAGGACTTTGAAACCCCAAAGAATTTTTTTTGGGGGGGCCAACATCGGCAAGCTCCGGCGGCTGCAGACCTTGACCCATCATGGCCACTAGCAGGTCCTGTGATTATGGTGGCCACTCCTGTGTTTTCTGCACCTTCTTGTTCTGTGATCCCCAGTTCAGAGTCTCTTTCCAAGATGGCCGCCAGTCCAGAGCCACTTCCCAAGATGGCCGCCAGTCCAGAGCCACTTTCCAAGATGGCTGTCACACCAGAGCCTCAGTCTTCAGCCATCACGGATGCCACTCCAGTATTCCCAAGCATCGTGGCTGTAGCGTTTGAAGACACCAAGGCGTTCCAGGGGCGTCTGGCGGACCCATTGTTGATGTTAGTGCATGCAGCAGTCATCACAGAGACACTTCCCCTATCCTCAGTGCTCCCTGTAATGGCGGTCGCCATCCTGTGTGTTTGGGCTACACATTGCTCTGTTCCCGCTCCAGTCCATGAATCTACCCCCGAGTCCGCTCCAGTCTGTGAATCTGTTCCTGAGCCTGCTCCAGAGTCCACTCCAGTCCATAAGTCTGCTCCAGAGCCCGTTCCAGTACTCGAATCCGCTCCAGAGCTCACTCCAGTCCATGAGTCTGCTCCAGAGCCCTTTCCAGCTCCCGAGGTGGCAGCTCCAGCTGCAGAACCTCCCAAGTTGTCAGCATCTGCTCTAGCTTCTCCCGAGGTGGCAGTTTCCACTGCAGAACCTCCCGAGTTGGCGGCGTCCGCTTCTGAACCCTCTGCCTGTCGTGTTATGGTCAAGGAGACCGTCTATGAACAGCTCCGCCTGCTCCGCCCTGGTGCCCTTCAGCTCCGCCTGCTACGCCCTGGCTCTCTGCTCCGCCGGCTCCACCTTGGTACCCTGCTCAGTCCGCTCTGCCTCAGTCCCCTGTTCCTCCACTTCCACATGGACCTGGCCCTCCATCCCTCCCCCTGTTTCACATCCGCTCCACCCCCGGGGGGGGTGGGGGGGCGCTATGTTATGATCGCCAGCTGGAGTGCCCATGAACTCCACTAGAGGGCAGTCCACCCCGGACTCTTGTCATTGTTTTCTGAACTCCATTTCCCATGTGTTCCTTGCCCCACATGTGATCTTGTCATGTGCTACCCTTGTCTGTGTGTTATGTTCTGATTTGGTTCCTTGGCTGCATGTGTCTTGTTCTCATTGGTTGGTTTTGTCATGTGTTCTCCTTGTCTTGTATAAAAGTTGCTCATACACGCTCCTAGGGGGCTGATTATTGTATAGCCATCCCTTGTTCCTAGTTTCCGTGTTTTCCCTTTCCGTGTTTCCTAGTTTACCTGTGTTTTTGATCCTTGGACTGTTTTCCTTGTTTTTTGACTGTTTGCTGGTGCTCGACCCTGCCTGTTTTGACCGCATGTGTAAATAAAGCCTTGCATTTGGATCCCCAACTCCGTTGTCACGACCCCTACGTTACAACCACAGACGGTAAGACAAATGATGACCTTTTTAGGTATGATGGGTTTTAGCTCTGACTGGATAGAGGACAATGCAATTAAGACTGCTCCTCTGAGAACAATCATGAAGCAAGCAGGACATCAAAACTTGCATTCACCATTAACATGGAACAGTGAAGCACTGTTAGCTTGTGAGTAATTGAAAAAGGAGCTTCAGGCTACACCAGCCTTAGCCACTCCAGATTATACTAAACTGTTTCATCTGTATGCAGCCAATAGAGCAGATGGGTATGCGTCAGCGGTACTAATGCAGGAAATATGTAGTGGTAGAAAGAAACAGCCCATTGCATATTACAGCACTAAACTAGACAGTGTGGCAAAAAGCTATCCTCCATGCATATGAAAGAGCATCTATCCTGACTATGGGTTATCCAGTGATCGTTTATACACATCACAAGGTACTGGAATTGTTAGAACAAGGGAGATTTGTCCTAACTCAGGGAAGGTGTTTAGCCTATTTAAACATCTCTTTTGACTTACCCTGACATTACTATTAAATGTTGTACTATAGTAAATCCAGCTGACATTGTTCCCCTAGAGCACGAAGGACAACCTCATGACTGTGAGGCAAAGTCATTAGCTTTCACTCAACTGTGACCAGACTTTTAGTCTACACCTATTCCAGAAGCAGATGTTCACTATTTTGTGGATGGTTCATGCTTTAGAGATCATTTAGGTAATCATGCAGGGTACTCAGTAGTGAGAAAACAGAACTGTAATTTGAAAGCAATGTGAACAACCATGCTTCAATTAGCTGAATTAAAAGCTCTCACTACAGCATGTCAATTAGCTAAGAGTCAAACTGCTTTATATATATATATATATATATATATATATATATATATATATATATAAATTATAAATTATATATATGGTACACAGAAGCCACGGTTCGGTACGTACCTCGGTTTTGGGGTCACGGTTCGATACGGGTTCGGTACAACAGGAATAAGCAACAAATCCCCAGTGCTTGCTTTTTTTCTGTTTATTTTGAACAGGCAGTAGTGTTTGGTCACAATCAGCTACAGAACTGAAAAGCTTCTTGTGATATGAAAGTACAAAATAAATAGAATAATGAAAAATAAAACTTTTTAATTAGGAGACTATATATTAAACTTTCAAAGGTTAAGCCCAACCCTCTCCTAAAACAACAGAAAAACATTAAATGTGCATTAAATTTAAGATTCAATAAACTTTAAAACTGAAATCTCTTTTAATGAAAATGCTTCAAAATAAATAAGGCATCAAAATAAAAGGCTTCAGATTTATTCTATTTTCAAGTTTTTCTTCAAAAATATCAGTTTGTCCACATTTTCAGTAGTGAGTGAAGATCGTGTGGCGGTAACAATGTCACCTGCCGTTGAAAGAACCCTCTCGCTTGGGACTGAGGTTGCAGGTATTGCCAGGTAACGCTTTGCCAGCTTGGCTAGATTTGAATATACAGACTCTTGAACCTTCCATCAGGCAAGCGGGTTGGAATCAATTGAAATGCACTCCTTTGCCATGTAGGCGTACACTTCATCCTTCAACTGCTGTTGCAAATCTGACTGGTACTTTTTAACAGTTTTGAAGAGTGGGCCAAAAATTTCTGCCATGGCTGACCTCTTTGATGGAGGGGAAGGTGTTGCCTCTGACTCTGCTGTCACTGCTGATGGACTGGGCTCTGATGAAGTTGATGGACTGGCCTCTGTAGTCTCTCTGGTCTCACCCTGCAGTAAAATGACAGAAAAGGCTAATTAGTGAGTTCAGTGAACATTGTAATAACACTAATATGTTGTAATGAAAGAAAATATAAAGATAGTAAATTATATATACCTGTTGTGCTGTGCTCAGAACTTCTGTGATGAGGATATCTTCATAGATTCTCTGTTGATAGGCTGGATCAAGATGAGGAAGTGTCTTGAAATGCGGATCAAGTGCAGTGCACTTGTTAAGGAAGTCCTCAAGACCAGGGTCTGAAGAATACCTTGTCTGCAGATTTTCACTGAAGGCTTGCTTGATTTCCCTGGCAGTGGGAGTATCATCATCATTTTGTTTCATGGATTCCAAGATAATTTTTTTTAATGGTAAGATCATGGAAACTGAAGGTGTTGTTTCAGTGCTCAGTATTGTTGTGACCATCTTCAGAGGCTTCATAATCTCAATCACACTATCTGCGATGCTCAGCTCATGGTCAGTCAGATTGGCAATATCCTTATTTTTATGGGTTCTTTCTGTTAAACAGCAGATTTCTGTTCAAGATATCGCTCAACCATCTCATAGCTGGAATTCCAGCGTGTGGGCACGTCGTGTATTAAACAATGTTTTGGCAAGTTAAGCATCTTCTGCTTTGTCTCCAATATATGGGCAGCCACTGAGCTGTGGTGGAAAAAGCCAACAATTTTTCTTATTTTTCCCAGCAGTCGAGATACCTGGCTGACTGCCATTCCTTTCTGTGATGCCAGGTTCAATGTATGGGCAAAACATCCAATATGTGGACCCAATCCTGCATCACTGACAGCATTAACAATGTTTCTTGCATTGTCAGTGGTCACTGCAACAGGCTTAAGTTTCCACTCTGCTACTGTCTCTTGGAGCTTCTCAGCTAGGTGAGTGCTTGTGTGCTGTTCATACACTGGCCTCGTTTGTAACACTGGGCTTTTCATTTCCCACTCAGAGTTGATGAAGTGCGCCGTCACTGTGAGATAGCTTTCGGTAGCACGGGAGGTCCATCCATCTGTTGTTAATGCAACAGCGGGTGCAGTGGACAACTCATGTTCAATCACTGCTCTCGTGCGTGTGTACAGAGAAGGGACCACGGACTGCCTTACGTGTGCACAAGATGGGACAGTGTAACATGGCTCGAGCACATTTAATAAATACTTGAACCCGGGATCCTCCACTACTGTATATGCCAATTGCCTCCGCAATAGCTTTGGTCCTGTCTGCTCTCACATCTAAAGGCTGCTTAAAAGCTGCAGGGATTAATTGTTGCACTACTGTAGTCTTTTTCTGCCTAACTCCGGTGACTGGCACATCTGGATGATGTCGTCTGATATGTGTTAGCATATTGGTCATATTTCCACTCACGTACCATACAGCTGCCTTACAACGCCGACACACCGTCATCGTCCTATCTACGACTCACTCTCCTTTACTGCCGTACTTCACAGGAAACCCGAAACTTTCCCACACTATGGATTTAAAACAAGCAGGCGGGTCTTCGAGCTCTTGTGTGCTGTCTGAACTTGCCATTCTTGTTTTGGATTGGTGTGTGGCAGATCTCTTCTTCTGCTTCTTCCTGTTGTGACAGTTAGCGTTGCATTATCACGCGTGCCCCCTTCTGGGCGCCTGTGACTGACTGTATTCATCGTCGGAGTACCGGACCGTGACGCCTGTACCGTGACGGTTCGGGACGAATACATGTACAGTTCCACCCCTAATATATATAATATATACATACATACAGTATATATATGTATATATACTGACTCTGCTTATGCCCATGGAGTTTGTCATCTATTTGGGGCTGTCTGGAAGCAAAGAGGCTTTAGGAAAAGTGATGGAACACCCATCCAACATGCTCAACAAATAGTTCAACTGATCTCTGCTATGATGCATCCAAAGCATTTAGCAATCATTAAATGTCAAGCACACAAGAAAGGCAATGATTTTGTTATCAAAGGTAACAATGCTGCAGATTTTGAAGCCAAGAAGGCTTCCAAGTGCCAGGTAGCAGTAATGGCCCCAGTGGTTCTCATTCAGCCTGAACCTAACTTGGATGATATTGTTCGCATTCAGCGTCAGACAAATGCTTATGAACACTCAGTGTGGCAGCAAAGAGGTGCCACTAGGGATGCAAATGGTATATGGCATTCACATGAAGGGCATATGATTGCGCCTATAGCCCTTCTCACTGTACTAATCTCAGATGTGCATGGTTTGGACCATTGCACCGGGGGGAGGTGATAAGAAAAACAAAACAACAAGGTTACTGGTCTCCATATTTACAGGCAATGGTAGATAATTTTTTATCTGAGTGTGAAGTTTGTGCTCAGAATAATGTTAGGAAAGGAACATCAGCACCAGTAGGACACATGCCAGTACCAGAAGGACCATAAAGGCATCTAGTGATAGATTATGTGGAAAGAGGTACCTGTTGGTGATAATAGACAGATTTAGCAAATGGGTAGAAGCAGTACCATCAAAAGATCAGGCTGCAGGAACAGTGATTAAATTTTTAATAAGAGAAGTAATTCCCAGATTTGGTATACCATCTCAGATAAGTTCTGACAATGGTTCAGCATTTGTTCAGAGAACACTGAAGACAGTGTTGCAGCAATTAAGAATAAAACAGTGACTGGGATGTGTTTATCGTCTTCAATCACAAGGAATGGTGGAAAGGGTGAATGGTAATCTTAAGGCTAACCTTAATAAGATTTGTGCTGACACAAAACTTAATTGGGTACATGCCTTACCTCTTGCACTAATGAGCTATCACATGCAAACTAACAGAATTACTAATCTGTCACCACATGAAATGCTTACGGGTTGACCCAAGCCTGTATTTATTATTATTTTTTTGTGAATCCATTTATTTCTGTAAAGCTGCTTTGTGACAATGTCCATTGTTAAAAGCGCTATACAAATAAAATTGAATTGAATTGAATTGTACCATATCTGAGAGTTCCTTATGATGGACCACCTCTGGAGCAATTGCAAATGGAGTTGAGAACTTATATGTGACAACTAACTGCTATACAGGAAGCTATCTATTCACAGGAACAAAGACGCAGAGGTGCCTTGTCCAGTAGTTCCTGGAGATAAGGTATATCTAACAGTATTCAGGTGAAAGTGGAAAGAACCCAGAAGGGAAGGGACATATACAGTGGTAAGAGCAACCCCAACGAATGGAAGGTAACACCAGTTGGTACTATTTGAATCATTGTACTACAGTACCTAGACTAAGGAGACGAGAGGACGTTCAGACTGCTGAGGAAGAGGAAGGTCTAGTAGCTGATACTTCAGAGGACAGTCATGAAGAGATAGGAGAGTGCTTAGATGAAGGTGAAAGAGAAACAGAGGCAGGCCCAAGTCATGAAAGAGGGGAGGATGAACCAGGACCTGCCTCAGCAGAACCTGAGAGAGAAGATGAGCCAGTTGTTACACCTGGTTCTGACATACCTGCTGAACTTACTGAGGGGGAAGGAAATGAGTTGTTACTAGCCCCTGCTGAACAGGAAAGTGCGCCTGATCATAGTGTTGAGTTTGACACTGATCAGCTTCTTGCAACACCTCCCACAGACTTAAGCCCTTCCACTAGTCAACAAGCAGCATTTTTCACAATCGATTTCTCAGCCCTTGATTGGCCTTCAGGCCTTGACTGGCTCCCAGATGGGTCAGAGGAGTAAGAGATCAACTAGCAATGTTACAGGGAAAGAAGTTGAAAATGGGTACCAAGTAACCATGAATGGGACATTAAATGAATCATTAACCTTAGGCCCTAATATGGTGCAAATAGCAAAGAAAGAGAGATTGTTGAGAGCAGCACAGGACAATGGGTGATACAAGTGGGCTGAGTATACTGCCAATAGCTTAAAAAAGGATAATTGTGTATTATGCACACTATCACCCTTGAGTAAGCTCATAGAGGTAGCGAACCAACATGACTACCGACAGTGTGCTGAATCTAATAGACAGTTTTGTCATGAAGACCCAAATAATAGGCCATACTGCCCACCTGACTGTTTAGCATACTTAGGCAGTCCTAATTACAGTAGACACTATAGTGATCCAGGATGGGGAGAATGGTGCCAACACTTGGATGTTAGAATAAAAACAAAAAGAAATGAAAGCTTTAATAAGTCATATGGGGAACATGATATGAGTAAATTCCAAGGTAACTGTGCTGTAATATGGCATCTAGACACCAGCCTTTTTAAGCACACAGACTTTATTAAGTGGACCATAATTCATGCAACAGCTACAGTAACTACTAATATGACAGTAATAACAAACTTGAATTGCACATGCACAAACCAAACTCTAGCATCGCCCTTGACATTCCCTTTTACTGATCAAACTCAAGCAACAGCAG
>CM040481.1:9598751-9611917 GCA_022758105.1 Pangasianodon gigas
GTGGACCATAATTCATGCAACAGCTACAGTAACTACTAATATGACAGTAATAACAAACTTGAATTGCACATGCACAAACCAAACTCTAGCATCGCCCTTGACATTCCCTTTTACTGATCAAACTCAAGCAACAGCAGATTATTTTTGGCTTTGTGAAGGGACACGCCTGAGAATGACACTACCAAAGGACTGGAAAGGGATTTGTGCTAGGGTACGAATGATTCAGAAAATTACAATAGTCGATTGGGAGTTTGATCAGTTTCTTGAGAAGAGTGAAAAGGGAAATCGTAGGGTCAAGAGAGCCTATGAGAAAGATCCCAATGTGTACATAGACTCAATAGGCCACCCAAGAGAGATACCTAATGAATATAAGGCAAGAGATGAAGTGAAGCAAGTATTTGAATCTATACTGATATGGATTACACCTAACAAAAATACAGAGTGGATCAATTATATTTACTACAATCAACAGCAGTTTATTTATACTGATGCTGCACTATCTGCATTAGGTGAACAGTTAGATGGCACTAGTAGAATGACATGGCAGAATAGACAGGCGTTAAATTGGTTGTTCGCAGAAAAAGGGGGGGTATGTGTTTTATTTGGATATAGTGTTGCACTTTTATCCCTAACAATACTGCCCCTGAGGGAACATTCGCTGAAGCTGTGAACAAATTGAAAAACTTGAGACAAGAAGTTACTGAAAATGCAGGAAAAGATCAACACTTGGGATTGGTTTGAGTCCCAGTTTGGACAATGGGGAGCTGTGTTTACAAAAGTGGGAATAGTGATAGCAATAGTAGTGGTTGTTGGAGGACTACTGTTTTGTTGTGTTGTGCCCATACTAAGGTCCTTTGTGGTTCAAGCTACTGTCAAACAGATGTCTCTCATGAACAATAGCCTCAGAATAGACAAGTGAGCCTGATGACCCTTATCTGGACTGGCCCTCTAAGCCAGATTGGGTCCCAGAACAGGGCCCAGAAGAAATGGACTCCAGTTCCTCAAGTGAGGATGAAGAAGAAGTGATGAGCCATACCCTGGGTGTAAGTACTAGCCTAACCTCTCCCCAAGGGTGACCTCCTAGAATATGTAAAGTGTCTGGGTTGAAGAAGAAGTATTAAGGATAGCCATTGCTTGAGAGAAAGAGAGTTTATACTTTTGCTATTGATTATGTTGTTTGATTGATGTTTGATTATTATTGTAATCAATTCTGAGAATTTGATTTTGTGATTGATTATGTGCACAAGTTTGATACTGATAAAATCACTACTGTATTCTACACAACCGTGACAACCACGGGCAAGTGCTGAACCAAATGCATGCTCATGCTTGAAATACAATAGCTGATTTATGAACTGGGAGTTAGGACAGGGAGACAGGATCTTTTACTCCTTCCTAGTCAAGTGTGGAGGGAGAGGTTTGGTCCTGTACCCCACAAGAGAGCTGTTTCAGGATTTGGTCAACGGTAAAAGAAGGAAGTGATCAGGAATTGATCACTAGTTAGAGTAAATGAAGGAATCGAATTGTGAGACCGCTCTCTTGAGGTAGGTGGGACTTAGTAAGTCCCAAAGGGGGGAATATATAGAAGAATTTTCTTGATCAGAGTATGATTTAATTATGATTATTACATAATCCATCAGGTCCAATCAAGAGTTAAAATAATCAGAAATGATAAGAGATGTAGTACATTGAATCATGAAAAGAGTGTGACTTTATGTTAAATCAGCATTTAAAGCATATGATTTTGCAAGATTATCTGTGTGTGTGAATCAGCATTAAGTTTGTATCTTTTTACCTGTGTAACATTTGTGATTTCTTAAAAAGTGTATTGTTAAGGTTTATGAAGAACATTAATCAATATTAAACATTTTTTACAAAGTATACTTGCTGAGCTTGCGCCACAATTAAAGAGAAGGTACAGGAATAATGAAACAATTGAGGCGAGAGGCCAGGGGTGTGATTCAAAGAAAAAATGAGAAAACTCCACCTTATCAACTCACTGGAATTAGCATTGTATAAAAGCATGGGCCATGACTGTGTAAATCAGATGATCTAGACATCTTGGCTTTGTTGGTTGTTTCAATAAAGTCTGATTTTTGGCATCCAAAACCCTTTGACTTTGGAAAGTTATTTTTCTTTATTCTGAACTGAGAAAGTTTTCCACGACACCTCATGCTGTTTCAGATCAGACAGTCCTACATGGGTGACTGAAAAAGCTATTTCGTACACTGTGCAGTTTTCCTTGTATAAGGCAAAAGCTTAGCATATGTATGAGCCTATCCCCAGAACACTGGGTGGGAGAATTCACCTCAGATGGGACACCAGTCCAACACAGGGTCCACACACATTCACACATACAGGCAATTTACATTTTTGCCAATGTTTTTTTCTTTGATTTGAAATTGCTATAATTAAAAAATGGATCATGGTTTTGAGACTGAAAACAATCAGAAGCGTGAATGCAAATCTCAAAAATACACTTTTTATATAAAGTAGTGGTTACACAAATAAAAGAGTTCATGCACTTTTATTTGATGCTTAGTATATGCCCAGCATAACTATTTAGGTAAGGTTATAGCTATGCTATAACCTATGCTAACTTTAGTTTGCTGGCAATCGCTAGCTAGCTAACACCAAAAGGTGTTTTCTTAATAGGTATTTAGCTATTTCAGAAGAACATTTTAGAGGCACTTTAGATGCAATTAATTATGGTTCACATCTTTGTCTTGACTCCACTTAATGCTACTCTATGCCTCTTCACTTCACTTTACACGATCATCGACCACTCTGAAGCATCTACGTTACCCTAAGGATCACGTCAGGTTCACATTTGGTCTAATTTCCATAAAATCTGAAAAAAAAAAAAAAAGATTTGAATTTTTTAGATTTTTTATTTACGGTTCTGTAAATTCTATGTTTTAAAGGCAAATCTTACTCTTATAAATTTCGAAACAAAGAAAAAACATTAGCAGAAAAGTACATTTATTACATACACCACAGGAAATGTATTTAATGTGTCAGGTCTATAATTTAAATATTCAAATAATTAATTCATATTCAAATTCTTTTGCTGTCTTCCAAGCTCCACAGACGATGGTCTTTAGACATAAACCCTACAGTGTATTCAAATGAACCCACTTTGAATTTTGAACAGTGAATTTTGTCATTCATCCTGGACTGGGCTACAGAAACTAGCACGTATATAGGCTGTTATATGCCTTCATCTCCGCAGATGATGTAGCTGTATGTACTGGTGTAGAATATTGAGTGAGTGGGAGGGTCAGTCAGTGCGACTAATAAGGACACGCTTTCCTCCATGAGCTTCCATTCTCACTTTTTACCTCCAAGTGTGTGTTCTGGACCGAAGGCGCGTTTAAAATAGGGCTTCAAGAGGCTTCGGGGAAAAAAAAAACTTTCTCAGCAGATGTAAGTACATTGCCTTCTTTTTGTTTTGTTTTGTTTTGTTTTTGTTTTCCTAAGGTTGTGTTGCTTCAGCGGCGTATTAGCCTTCTGGCTCCGGTATTTGTCGTGTCATTTATAAATGTGGATGTTTCTTTATTCTTCTGGCGCCTCGCTTGATGTCGGCCTCCTGCGAATTAAACGAAAGTCTTCGATAAAGTCTTTCTGCACGCCTTTTAGGCAGGAACAGAGCACATGTATTCTCACTCGAGCTAATATGTTCAGTTGAATAGTGAGCAGCATAATGCTTGCATAGTATATGTATACAGTATAATACTACTGCCACTACAATTGTACACAGTCATCCGTGTGTAATGCAGGCAGCAATTTTCTTAGGGAAGAACCCTACATGTTCAGAGCACGGAATCTCACTCCGAGCACATATGATAAATACACACGAGCACACATGTTCGCGCGATGTTTATTTATGAGTTTATTTTTTGCCTAGTCAACATGACGAACCGTAGTCTAAACATTCCACACTGTCCCGTTGGTAAGTGATGTGACACCTTCACCAGTGTTCAGAGACGTTCGGCTGATCCCCACGTGATCCATGGGCAACGTCCCAAACCGCATACTACCGTACTAAATAGCAAGTCAAAATAGTACCTCCGTATGGCAACCCAACTAGTACTGTAGTATGCTGTTTGGGACACAGCCACGAGATGTATTTATTAATGGAATATGTGACCTCACATCTAAGACGGATACACAGCTAAGTTGTATCCAGCTCAAGTTCAAAATTCAGGTAAACCGATGGGATCAGGTTAAACGGAAAAACTTTAGGAGGGTGACACACACACACACACACACACACACACACACACACTTGTTTGATTATTAATTGATTTGATTTTGTTATTAATTTGGATATAAGTTGGGAAAATATGGATTTTACATTATCAATAATAAAGTAAATATATTATATATTTATGTATTATATGCAGGTTTAATCAACCTGCTGTTCAAAGGCTAATTCTGTTAAAATACAAAATAAAACATAACTGTGCATGAATAACGTTTGTGTTGTTTTTTTTAATGCGTGATTTGAATGTGCATTTTAAATACTATGTGTCACTGTCGGAAATGTAGTTATTTGATGTAAAGCCATTAATTAATTATCTCATCATTTATCATGTTATCTAAGGTCCCTGAAATGTGACATTGTATTCTGTTTTAGTTATCCAATAACACCTTTCTCATGGTTGAAAGAAGAAATGAGTCACTGGCTAAAATGGATCTTCTTCTGGATAGTAAATGCCATTCCTTTTACTTTTGGCATGGCAGTAAATGATAAAATAGGTATGTATACCTACTCCATCTGGTCCGCTTCACTTACATATCTTTTGTCCATGCCTTACTGTTTTCTTCTTTTTTTATTTCTGTCCTTAAAACAAATGTTTCACAGCAGTGATTAGTTTGCATTTGTGCTTTACAGTTGTGGGTGGGCTTCACACCATGGCTAGTAAACGTATCTCCAAACACCAGAGCTGTTAAATGTAGTTGTTACTTCAGTGGCATCATGTTGCTTAGGTTGCCAACTTTAGCTCACACATGGTATGAAAGAAGGTAAAGCTGACCTCTTAGTTGTGGGGAAGGATTTAAAATGAACAACACCTTTAATTAACACGTATGTGTACATGAGCTATTTAAATAACCAGGGTGTAAATTAATTATTTGTTGTGAAAAAATCTTGCTGCAAGGCATCTACAAGCCCATGGTATGGACTTTCTGACATGAACTTCATGGCTCCATAAATGTATGAAATAGAGGTCACCTGGACAAGTGTCACATGTACACTGCTATGGATCTGTTATCCCCAACTGTATCAGTATTTTCATGTACAGTCTGAACAGTCAGAAAGCACATAATCATATAGAAACACATCACGCTTTATTACCAAAGTCTACCTTTAATATAATTATATTAATTTGAGATACAAATATACATGTTTTCCTGAACACAGGTTAAGCCTTTAATGGATGCCTTACAATAAAAATGATTGTAAGTTGAGAATCTCGACTGAGTAATCATTACACCGTAATACAGCATAAGCAGCAAACTATAATCCATTTGCAAGAAAACCAGTCTTTAATAAATGGAAAAGGTTCAGCACATAATAACTTGACATACATTTGGCCCACCGTTAATATATTTATATGTGGAAAAAACATAAAACAATCCCATATATTTCATTTTTTTTTTTTCTTGAAATGTCTCATATAACATTTATTTTTGTTTTAGGCCATTTATGCCCTCCTTTAAAACTGGAGAAAAGATGGTACGCCAACATGAATGACCGTCATGAGTTTACAGGTATGATTTAGAAATAGTGCAACTGCTATGTCTTGATGTAAATATCCAGTATAGGATGTTTGCCTGTAGTACTATAAATTATGTATATGACAATTAATTATATGTTCAAAACATTTCACAGACTGAATCATGTCTGATTAACTATTCCAAAAAAAGACCAAATTGTGCCACAACAGAAGATGTTTCAGCAGCCTGGGTATTTGACATTTAATCATAAAAGTTTCTCACTGATTTCTAATTTAATAACCCTTAAATCTAGCCAATAATTTCCAAGTGCTCCTCTTGAAGTTGCATTTGTGCAAGATGCTTTGGTCAAAACCCCAGCCAAATGTAATGTATATTATAATATTAACATATTTTTTCTCCTTCTTTTTAGGATATGATTTGGCAGAAAAGTTTGTTCTTCGGAAGGGAACAAGTACAGACAACAGACCTTTCTTCAGACTAGGCAGCAAGCCCCTGGTTAAAGCTACAGAGTAAGTTTTGTTTTATGCAGAATTGGGTATCTGGTGTTTGGTCCTGAATATGAGCTGTGGGCTATATTCAAATTAATTTCACATGTGTATAGATCTACTGTAAGTCTAAGGAGATATACAGTAAGGAGATTCTTATAAGAAGCTGTTTACAGTTAGCAGTGCTATCTGTGCTTCAGGCATGCAATTTGAATATAATTTGTTTGGTGAGGGAGACTTTGTGTCAGAGATGATGTCTGACTTGGAGATGGTGTATTGATGGAGCATTATTCTTAGAAATGATCATTTCATCATGTTGTGGTTTCACAGACAAAAAAATGCATAACCTTTTTGAGATCCTAGTGAAACTGGCATTACCCAGTTGTGACTGGAAGAAGGCCGATCAGTACCAGTAGCTACCTTTACTCAGCAAGTGGCTGACACCCCTCAAATTCTGAAAATGTGCCAGGATAATATTCAGTTTCTGTGCTGCAAACTAATATTTTCTCAGGGTGTAAGTTTGCCTTCGGGTCAACTGATACCCGGATGAATGGCCCACCAGTACAGCATCAGGCTTACTGGCCGGATGATACAGGACGTCCTAATTTGCAGATGTAATATGTACTCGGCCAAGGAGGAAGTTTGTGCATTTTAGCTGTGTAGTACATGACTGAAATTAGGTGGAAAATAGATGCTGTAAATGTAATTCATTTGCAAAAGTTAAAATTAATGACAGAAGAAGCCTCTGTTCACTGTGTAATTGATAATTATGTCAGAAAGCTTACAGTAGCATTTCAGTATTGCTATATACTGGGCTTTTAACACTTGTTTTGTTTATACATAAATAATTTGTAATGTTTTAGATTTAACATGAAATAGGATGAAATCAAATGTTTTTAAAATGCCCTAAGCCATATCAAAGTAAATATATGAGGTGTGTGGATTAACTATTGTTTAGGCTACATTAAACACAGTTGTTCTCATCTTGACCGGGGTCCCTTTATTATGGCCCCAGAACAGGTGATCTGTTGCTTTATCTAAGCTTTAATGGCTTGCTTCCTGTTGTATTTATGTTCCTTCCTGGACTTTAGAAGCTGTCTGTGAGCCTAAAGATAGAGGGGAAAGAAGGGAAGGGGATACTAAGGGCATTTAACCGCCCCTTCTCTTTCCAGCCTGCAATTATGGACAAGCTTTGACAGGTGATGGTGCTTGTCAGCTGGTGATACAGGGGGTCAGGGAGCTCCAGCTTCAAACATTTCTCACTTTACTCACAGGAAATGTTGCTGGGCTCATCTTTCGGGTCTTGGATCATATTTGCTGGCCTTGATTTTGAAATGATACTGTTACATGCAAGAGGAAGACTTGATGGTTAAAGACTTTTGTTGGTTAACAGTACTCTTAGTTAGTGGTGGCCTACAAATCCTTTCTCTGTAAACCATATGCTTTGCTTTTGTTAGAGGAGATGCCATGTGGATGGCTTTTTTATGTATGTTTTTATGGATGTGAATGTTTTTATATTTGAAAGTTGGCAGGCTTTCGAGAATGCGACTGGGTTGATGCTTTTATTGGGCTTTTCTTTTCTCCTTTTTTTTTTTACACAGAGCACAGAGCTTTCACTCATCACCTCAAAAGTACCATGTGCAAACACACTATTTTGCTTTAGGTGCTACTCGGCTGGGCTCCTCTTGTTTCTGCTCTGCTGGGCTCAATCAAATCACTCTCTGTGTGGTATCTCTCTTCACTGCAAGACACGTATATAAATAGAGTCATGTTAATCATACAAAGTGTAAGCTCATTCAATGAATTAAGCTCATTTATGGAATTACTCCTTCTGCCCTCCGTTCAAGAATGACGTGCGACTACACCCTCCACTGCCATATCAGTAGATAAGCAGAATGTTGCAAGTATTTCAGAGAAACTTGATGTGTTCCAGATCAACAGATGAATGTTGCCGTGCATTAATTTCAGATTGTAACATTCAGGAAGCTTGCATTTTCAATAGATTAGTCTATACTTAAAACAGTAGGATATAGAGTGATAGCTCAGCACATCCTGAGATATCTAAGCTTTATGTTACTTTCGAAACAAATCCATTTCTAAAGAGGTTTTTAAAGTGCTTCATGACTGGCCTTCTGTCTACCACATTAACCACTGGCACTGCTACTGGCAACATAACCCTTTCGGTCCCCCTGTCAGACTTTGTCAATAAGTCTTGTTCTATGCTAATATCCACTGGTGCAAAATCTGGGGGCTAGTGTAATAGCTCTAGATAACTAGTTAAAATACAGTGTTAAGAACAAAACTATAACACCTGGTTGTTTCCAATGGTTTAAAACTCAATTTGTTCCTAATTTATTTTGCTATCTATGTATTTTGTGCTCCAGCTTGTCAAAAGGGTTTGGCACAATCTGGATAGTGTTAGCATGCTAGCTAAAACCCACAATGGAGGTTTAGATAAAAAGACAAAAAGACACAGGCCAGGTGAGAAAGGGGTCAAATCACTCACTCTTTCTTGATATAGCCATTTTTTTCTCCTTAATAATACTTTTTTTTATTATTATTGTTTATAACACGCATATGCACTATAACTGTAGATAAAGATTGAGTAAACATTTTAGGAGGGCTGAGATGAGTAATAGCAAGGTTGGAGCACTCTAAATAGAATATAGAATCACCTGTGCTGTGTTGTGCAGTATATTGAGTCCGCATTAATGTACTTAACTAGCAAGGTAGCTCCCCATATTTTTGAATTATGTTACCACTTTTTAGTCTGGTTAATGAGGTTAGTCTTTTGAGTCTGAGCAACCAGGACATGTGATTTTGCAGCACATCAGAGATTTCATTTGCTTGGTTGGCTAATTATTATTTCAACTATGATTCTGTAGAAAACAATAATGAATACAGATAAGATATTGTGATGAAGTTAGAGTAAGCTCATTGTCTTCGCACCTATTTTACTCATATTTTAGTTTAAAATTAACATTATTAGTCTACTGTACAAATATACATAGTTGCTATAGACAAGTGGGGAGTATGGTGGCACCGCAGATATTATTGCTGCATCAGGATCTTTCCATGTTCTGTCCATGTCATTTTGAACTGTAATGAAGCATGCTCTAATAGAGCTCAAATTGACTTTTGACATAATTACTTCCTTCTCATACATAACTGTAGTACTCCCTCATGTTCGATGGGAAATGAGGAAATGGGAGGCAGGCGTGGGACAATTCAAAAGATGCTCTTTATTTCCCTCTTTACTTTCTTTTGCTTTTTGCCATCTTTAACACCATGCTCGCTCCAAGGCTCACACCAACATAAGCACATATACATGCACACACACAGTTCTGTGCAGCTCAGCTCTCACTCCTGTGACTCTTTTCTCTTCCCCTCATTATGAACACTCATTATGAAAATCCCCCACAGGTGCAGCCTCCTCCTCTCACTTCCTACCACTGGCTCTCCCGAATCCACCCTCTATTCACAAACCGGTGCTTGACCACGCCCCTACCTCCACAATAATGTACCTTGCTCTTTTCCAAATTGGAAATAAAGGTATTAATGTTGTAGGTGACATATATGAGGATAGTGGCTTACTACTCTTCAATGACTTATGTACCAAGGGACTTACCCATGTCGTAATTTTTCTTCTACTTACAAACAGTGTCGGAGAATTTGAGGTGTTCACCCAAAAGTCCCAATCACCAATTAATTCATTTCAAACTTATTTATAGAATGTACATCACTGCCAGAAGGCATTACTTAATGAAACTCAGTACATCTCCTAACTGTGACCTCTGCCCTCAGGGTCCATTGGGGTCTTTTGTGCACATATTCTGGGACCACCTCGAGGTCCAGAGATTTTGAAATCATGTGTGTATTACTTTAAGTGATGTCCTAGGCATAAGGTACCCGAGAAAGGTACCCGGCTTTCTCCAGTTATTTCTTCTAAATGATGACTCTGCTTTAGACCTGTCTTTGGAAAACGTATCCTGTGAGCTGGTCTTACTGCGGCTAAAAAGATGTTGGCCATGCGGTGACAACCTCCTCATGCATTGGCTTGGTCACACTGGACCAATTCATTTCTTAGTATTATTCATATGGAGTGGTCCCTGGAGGACTAGTTGTTAGGCCTCCGCGTTCTCACCGCCGGGGTCCGGGTTCGATTCCCAGCCAGGGAACCGACCCCAGCCACTGGTGTTGCACATGACAGTGCACTCCCTGTGCCGGTCCCAAGCCCGGATAAAAATTGGGGACGGTTGCGTCAGGAAGGGCATCCTGCGTAAAAACTGTGCCAAATCATATATGCGGACCAATGATCTGCTGTGGCAACACCTAATGGGAGCAGCCGAAAGAAGAAGAACAACAACAACATTCATATGGAGTGGTCTGTTGCCAGGCTCCATGGTACCAGTGAGAAGACCCTATGGGCATGTTCAGCAGCAGCCACACTAATTAAAAATGGAGAGTAATGACTGTAACACCTAGAGTTTATCTTTGTCATTGGGGAGAGATCTGGTTTTGGGTGGGATTGGGGGTTGAGTGGTCGTCTTTGGGTGGGTTGGGGAATGGCTCTGCAATGTTATCATACTCTTGATTTGTATTGTGACCGCTTTTTTGCTTTATTTTGATATTGCATTTCTGCTTTGTATTTTTAATGCAAGAGAGAAAGAAGGAAATTCAACAAAAAATTTATTTAAAAAAGTGCTCCAGTTGTTTTTGAACAGTTAACAGTGGTGTATGTTTGTTGGTTGTAGGTTGGTGTTTCCGAGTGGGCTGTCTCATGAGTACTCCCTGGTAACTACGTTCCGACTCAGAAAAACTACGAAGAAGGATCGATGGTTTCTTTGGCAGCTCTTTGACCAGGCTGGAGAATTACAAGTATGAGAAAAATGGAGTAGTCACACTCTTCCTGCTTGCATATTTCCTGCTTATGTCAGTGCAATATAACCATGATTGTTACGTGATAAGCATTTATTTGAAAGTCATACAGTATCCACATGCTATAGCTTTTAATGAGTGTTTTTCTTTAATAGGTATCACTAGTAGTGGATGGGGCTACAAAGGTGGTTGAGTTTTCAGCCATGGGCTTTCTGAAGAATAAACTCCACTATGTATTCAAAAACCGGGATTTGCATATCCTCTTTGACCGCCAGTGGCATAAGCTTGGGGTTTCTGTAAGAAGCAGCACTGTGGCAGTCTATATAGACTGTAAGCTGATTGAGACACATGTGACTGGAGACAGAGATGCAGTAGACTTGGATGGACGTGCACTTATCACTACCAGGGTGGAGGATGGACGACCAGTGGATGTGAGTATCTAACAGGAATTAAATGCATATAACTTAAAGTCTTGGACCAAATGCAACATACACACTATATGGCCAAAGGTAGGATGTCTTTGTATTATCTACAATTACAGTTTCCCTTCACTGGAATAAGGGATAGAGCCCAAAAATGTTCCAGCATGACAATGACCCTGTGCACAAAGCGAGGCCCATGAAGACATGGTTTGCCAAGGCTGGAGTGGAATAAATTGAGTGGCCTGCACAGAGCCCTGACCTCAACCCCAATGATCACCTTCAGGATGAATTGGAATGCCGACTGCACCCCAGTCCTCCTCGCCCAACATCAAAGCCTGACCTGACTAATGCAGAATGGGCAAATCTGTGTTTAAAAATCTAGTGGAAAGCCTTCCCAGAAGAATTGAGGTTATTATAACAGCAAATGGGGATGACATATGGGTTGTGATGTTCAAAAAGCACATATGGGTGTGACTGTCAGGTGTCCACAAACTTTTGGCCATATAGTGTATGTGTGGTGGTCTGTGAAAACCTTTTGTTGCTGTGGATGAATTCTGGAAAACAGCCAAAAATGATGTAAAATCTGTGTTTGACCAATATTGAGTTTTAATTTTCTAAAGAAAAGATTAGGTTATAAATGTAGAGCTAGGTGGTGTACCTTTCAGTGGAACTGGAATGAAATCTTTGAATGCAATTTTCTCCTTTTTCACATTTGGGGTAACCAGATTTCAAAAAGCTATACTTCTATAATAAAGCTATACTTAGTTCTGGTTGAAACATATGCAAATAAGACAGGAATTTCAGTTCAGGAGAGTCTGTAGTTTCATAATTACATATAGTAGTGAAATAAATAATCTTGCTCAGTAAAATTGCTCAGCCTAATTCTATGACACAATGCAAAATAAAAATATTGGTCATCTCATTTTATTTTCATGAAATTAAAAAAAATTACTTTCACAGATTGAGCTTCAGGAGATTCTGATCTTTTGTGATCCCAGTGTGGCAGAAGAGGTCAATTGCTGTGATGCATCAGGAGCCATTGTAAGACAGCTTTATCATACAATTATATGTTGTTGCATGTATGTTAATTCAAAAATACAAGTAGTGATATAAAAATTGTATATCAGAATGTCATTTTAGTTCCTGTTACCCTGTTCAACAGCCACCTTTTAAAAGTGGTTTGTGGAAAACAGTCAGTTTACTAATAAAATTGTCATCTTGTTTTACTGTTACGGTCTGTAGTTCTGTGGTAGATGCAGGATTACATTAACAATATACTAAGTCCCCTCCAAAAGGATTGGAATGGCAAGGCCAATTCCCCTTTTTCTGCTATACACTGAAGACATTTGGGTTTGAGATCAAAAGATGGCAATGGTTTGCTTCCTACCTGGAAGATCGGTCATATCAGGTGACATGGAGGGGATCCACATCAGCTCCTCACAGACTCTCCACTGGTGTTCCACAAGGCTCAGTACTTGGTCCTCTCCTGTTCTCCCTCTATACTCGATCTCTTGGTGCGGTCATATCCTCACATGGGTTTTCATACCACTGCTATGCAGATGACACTCAACTCATCCTCTCCTTCCCTCCCTCAGACTCTCATGTTTCTGCTCGGATATCAGCTTGTCTGGCTGACATC
>CM040481.1:9612017-9625756 GCA_022758105.1 Pangasianodon gigas
CATCTCTCAGAGTACAAGGAAGGCATGCATCGAGACTCTTCTCTGTTCTGGCACCAAGGTGGTGGAATGAACTTCCCCTAGATGTCCGAACAGCTGAGTCACTGGCAGTCTTCAAACGACGTCTAAAGACTTACCTCTTCATAAAATACTTAAATTAGCACTTTCACAAAAAAAAAAAAAAAAAAAAAAAAAAAAAAAAATCTCCTCCCCAACAGAGTTTTGGACTGATGGTATTCCTAGTTTGTGACCTAGCGAGCCAATATGAGAATGTATTTTTGATAGACTTCAAAGCACTATTGTAAGTCGCTCTGGATAAGGGCGTCTGCCAAATGCCATAAATGTAAATGTAAATGTAAAGATGAATATGAGACGATAGATCAAAATTTTAACTTTCATTTCTTGATATTTACATCTAGATGTGTTAAATAACTTAGAAAATGGCACATTTTGTTTGAACCCATCCATCATTTTCAAATGATCAAAAATATTGGATATGTGCCTGACACGTGTTTATTGTTGCCCAGGTGTGCACTGTTAGATACACCGTTTTTCAGACAATTAATAGTTCTGAATGTCTACTCTTGGTTTGAGCACTGGGTTTTGCCTGTGAAGGCTGCATGTGTTGTTAAAAAAGATAAACCAACATGAAGTCCAGAGAGCTGTCTATGGGACAATAGCAGGCCATTTTGGAGCTGAGAAAAGAGGGAAAATTGATCAGAGCCTTTGCATAAGCATTGGGCATAGCCAATACAACAATTTGAAATGTCCTGAAAAAGAAAGAAACCACTGGTGTACTAGACAACCAGATATCGAACACGTCGACCAAGGAAAATAACAGCAGTTGATGACAAACATTGTGAGAGCTGTGAAGAAAAACCCAAAAACAACAGTCAGTGACATCACCAACAACCTCCACAGGGGAGGGGTGAAGGTGTCATAATCTGCCATTTGAAGAAGACTTCGAGAAATATAGAAGCCACACCACAAGAGTCAAACCACTCATCAGCAGTAAGAATTGGAAGGCCAGATTGGAATTCGCAAAGAAAGACAGAGATGAGCCACAAAAGTTCTGGAAAAAGATAAACCTCTAACAAAGTGATGGAAAGGCCAAAGTGTGGAGACAGAAAAGCTCTGCTCATGACCCAAAAAATATGGGCTCTTCGGTCAAGTACGGTGGAGTGCAGTGTCATGGCTTGGGCTTGCATGGCTGTTTGTGGAACAGGCTCACTGATGATGTAACTCATAATTGGAGCAGCAGAATGAATTCAGAAGTCTACAGAAACATTCTGTCTGCCAATTTACAGAGCAATGCATCCAGTCCTATTGGGAGGAACTTCATCATGCAGCAAGACAATGACCCAAAACACACTGCCCACATAAGAAAGGACTTTATAAGGGTGAAAAAGTGGAAGGTTTTAGACTGGCTATGTCAGTCACCAGACCTTAACCCTACTGAGCATGCATTTCAATTCCTGAAGAGGAGACTGAAGAGGGAAACCCCTCAAAACAAACAACAACTGAAAGAAGCTGTGGTTCAAGGCTGCAAAAGCATAATAAAAGAAGAATGCAACAGTTTGGTAATGTCATTGGGTTGCTGGCTTGGTGTAGTTATTGCAAGTAAGGGGTATGCAATATTAAGTTTTATTTAAGACTATCCATTCCAATACTTTTGTTCACCTAAAAATTGGGTGGTCTGCCACTGAAGGTGCCATGTTCTTTAGCACATCTAGTTTTTTAACACATCTAGGAAATGAAATTCTGATCTATCGTCTCATATTCATCTTTTGATCTCTAGCCCAAATGTCTTCAGTGTATAGCAAAAAAAAAAAGGATTTGCCTTGCCATTTCAATACTTTTGGAGGAGACTGTATATGCCATGGAAATTGGATCAAAGAAACAGAATTAATCAAAAATGTACTTAAGTAAAAGTAAAAAAGTTGCTACTGTTCCATGTACTCAAGTATTAAAAGTAAAAAGTAAATGTATTTAACTTATGAAATGATGTCATGCTTTCATGTGAAAATAACTTTTATTACTTATCTAAAACTGTGAAAATTAAATTTTTGTTTTAAAGCAACTTAGTAGAAAACATCATTCTCTGATGCATCTCTGTAAGTTTGGTGGTCATATGCATGACTGACGCTATGTATATTAATAATGAATTAATCAGAAGTAAAATATCATTTAAATAACCAATATTGTCCATTAGCTTGACTTTGACCTGATGCCTATCCAATTTATGTTACCTACTGGAAATGATGCTAGTCTAATCTGGCATTAGCAAAGAAAACAGGCTGACTTAGTTAAATATGAACAGTTAATCTTAACAAATTAGCCAAACATCTCAAAATACGTTTTCAAAATATATGCAGTTCATGCCTCTACTGGAGGTAAAGGATACACCTCATTTTGTATGAGTCTTTGCATACTCTGGCATTTAACTGAGGTAGAGCCAGGGGTGCTCATCCTCAAGTTTGACACTGCATTCTGGTGGCTTATCCATCGACAGACGCATGCAGATATCTATTAGCATTATGTAGCATGAGGTCATCGCAGATGATGAGTTGGCATGATTCTTGGTTTTTTCTACCTTGTTGAACTTTATTGGATGCTAAAATATAATGACTGGATGCTAAACTGAACAAATTCTATTGATATATATAGCATATAGTCATTGGCTGGATGAGAGAAGAGACCTTTGTGATTTGTAATGAGTACTTTGAAGGTCTAAATGAAAATCTTATGAATAAAAACTATGTTTTTTTTCTTGGAAAAGTAGGCCTAATTAAGTAAGAATACAAGTATTCAATTTCAATAATATTAATAATAGGTATAAATGCCCCGAAATAATACTTAAGTATAGTAACAAATAACAATTACTTTCCACCCCTGGAATTAATGTTCCCTTTTTATATGTAAGTAGGAGATATGAAATGCTTGCTGTGCTTTAGATTAAATTCATACTTTCATCATATACAAATATAAAGATATGACTTTAACTTGGGTACTGAACTCACTTGGACATGCAAACAGCGGCCCTCATTTATCAAGTTGAACACAAATGATAAAATTTTTTTTTTAAATTGCAGGAGCATTTACACAAGAAATGTGGTATTCATGAAAATCTAGTTAGTTTGGAATATTCATTTATCAAGGTAGATATGAACGGATTTATTCGTAAATCGTTTGTAGGAGCATTTACACAAGAAATTTGGTGGGCCTATTCATGAAAATCCTGTAATTTCAGAAAAACATTTGTATCCTTATTCGTGCTCCTGAATAATTGTAAATTTATGGATAAGAAGACTAATTATACCTTGACTTGATCGACTTCTTATCACATAATTTACATGGATTGCATGGATTTTTATACATGGATTACTATATACTGTCAAGTTTAAATTGCTTATTTTTTATTACATTTATAGAATTTAGCAGACGCCCTTATGCATAGTGACTTATAGAATTGCTTTGTAGTCTCCATCAAAAACACATCCTCATGCTAGTTGAGTCAGGGACTAACAATACCATTGAGAAAATTTTGTAAAAAGTAAAGAACGTGAGCCAACACAAACCAATAACTTAAAACAAATAAAACTAATGATTCAGCTATAACAAAAGAAATGCTACTGTATAAATGAAGGATGGGCCAGTCTGTCGGCCCATAGCTGTAAGCCGTAAACTAATGCAAATTAAGGTCATGCTTATGACGGAAAGGATGTTTAAAGACCCATATGATTTTTTTTGGAGGATGAAAGCTGGCTTATAAATAAGTTACGTTTGCCGTGGCATCTTCTTTTAACGCTGTTCGATACTTCCAGCACATCGGCTAAGACTCTTAAAATAACTTTAAGATAGCAGTTTCCTTGTGTGACATGTTTGGTGTGCACGAGCACCAAACAAAATAACTTCCATTTCTGCCTTTCTGCCTTTTCTTTCACCGTTTAGTAGTTATTTTCTGTCTCCAGCCGTCTGTGCGCTTGACCTTTTATGGTGTTTTGTGGGCATCACTAAATGCAGATGAGTTGTGTCTGGTCTTTACAGGTGTTCAGCATATGCATGTGAGTGTGAACAAAATCAGTGATTCTGAAACTTTTGTAAATCCAGCAGAAAAGTTTTTGCTTGGTTTGGTTTATGCAAACATTTACACATAACTTTAGTAAAAGATTGATAAATGAGGCCCACTATCAGCAAATCCAAAAGATGCAAACAGCAACAATATAACAGTCTCAATGGAGGGATATGACAAATCAAGTGTACTTTGATTTCAAATTCAAAAAGTAAGCTTTGAGTTTCAAGAATGATCAGATTATTATTTTTTTCTGTTTGACCAGTGTGGTGTTAGAGAAACCCATGCTCCTACAGCTTCCCCATTGCTCACAGGTTACCGCCATCAAATGCTGTCCACACCAACCCAACAACCTGCTGATCAATGCCAGTGCCAGGCAGAGAAGGTAAATTTAACTGTCTTTATCCTCAGGTGCTAGGAGTAAGACATGTTAGCTGTCTCTTCTGTGCACTATCTAAAATCTAATGCTGCATGCAAAATAACTGTCCAGTTAAATCACATTTTATGTTAACCCCCATTTCCTGGATAATAACCAGATTAGAAAGGTTTTAGCAGTAATTTAGCATAAATGAGGGGCTGTTTGTTTAAAGACATGCACATAATCACTGGTAAAATTTCACTGATCGTCTGTTATGTGTCTGAATTTGGTTAAAAAAAACTTACCACTAATAGGCTAGTTGTTTGACAAACAAAATTAAGTTGTTTTGTTTAACTTTTGGTTTTCTGAAGGGAGAGCCTGGTCCTCAAGGTGTGACTGGACTTCCTGGGGCAAAAGGAGATAAAGGAGAGAAGGTATAAACTAATATAAACAAATTTCAGTTCAATTCAATTTTATTTGTATAGCACTTTTAACAATGGACACTATCACAAAGCAACTTTGCAGAAATCCAGATATAGATTTAGAATTAGACCCCTAATGAGCAAGCCAGAGGCAACAGTGGCAAGGAAAAACTCCTTGAGATGATATGAGGAAGAAACCTTAAAAGGAACCAGACTCAAAGGGAATTTATCCTCTTCTGGGTGACACCAGAGTGTGATGAAAGAATCATCACTATGAGCATTAGACTCTTTTTTTTTTCTTTTGAGCTTTTAGCTTTAAATCTATGATATCCAAGTGAAGTTATCCACCGAATAATGAATGAAACTTGGGTATAAACTGTCTTGTATGTGACTGTCTTTAGCTATCATTGTTACCATGCAATCAAAAATTTTAAGAAGGCAGTTCATAATACCAATTTCTAAAGTAATTTTTTAAAATTTTTTAACGTTATTTTAAAGCACCTTTAGAACTACGTGTTGACCAAAATGTAATACAAAATTTCTGCCCATTACTTATGTCTGCTGCTATAGCTACTGTATATAACACATAGACACACACAGACAGGTGACAAATTATAGGAAAAACTGGTGGTTCCATTATGCTGTAGGACAAGAGTGTCAAACTGAAATTTTGCCCTGTCCATATCAGCGTATTTGTGAGCTCTTGAAGGGCAATAAACTAAGCCTATTCATTTTTTAACATATTATCTATTCTATTGATTAACACAAACAACCTAGGCTTTGAAAGTAGAATATGATCGGAAAAAGGGATAACAGAAACTATCCTCCGTATATATAAAGTATCATAATGACACTCATAAAATGTCAACAAAGTCATCATGATTCCATGTTTGAATATGTCCTGTAATTTACTTAATCATGTTTTATTAGCTGCCAGCTGCTATGGTCAGACACAGGAACCAATCGGAATCATGTATTTTTCCATTTCTGAATGAAAGCTACGAGCCACTAGCCTCATTTGAAGCTTTTCTGCCGGGTTGTGGTGGCCCAACACCTTACTAAAGCACTTTATGTTGTTTTTTTCCCCTTTGATTTATCACCTGTCTGTATATACATATGGATGTATGTACATACCGTACATACAGTATTCCTCCTTACCAAGCATATTATGAATATAAATAATATACATGAACATTCTGTATTCAGTAAACATCAGCTAAGGATGACAACTTGTATAGTTCTGAGGTGGCCCACCAAAGCCAAAACAGACACAGTGCATCATTCATCCAAGTAAGTGTAATACAATCAGACAAGTCAAAAGGCTTACGTGCCACATAGATATTTGCCTGTGAATTCTCAGGGCAAATGATGGTTTTGTTCCAATCACAGAATCTCAAAGAAAAAGTAGTTACTAGAAACAGAATGCAAGAAATCCATTAGAAAGCACATGTGCTGATATTCCCAGTAAAAACGGATAGCAATTACGGATAGCATAGTAATTACGCCACTTTGAGGTCAGTGGCGTAATTACTATGCTGTGGGTTGTGATGTAGACATTTTTACATTTTAAAAGAGTGTTGTTTGTTTTGGTTTTAGCAGACTCAAAAGGAATTCCTGAGAGGAACAAATCACAATTTAATGTCTAAATGTTATGAGTTTAAGCAATTTGTGCTTCTTTACTATGAGCTTTGTAAATCTATTTTAATATACTACCTTAGATGTGGGCTTTTTTAAGTAGTAGACGCTGCCTGTGATTTTGGCCAAGAACACCACCAGTTTTTCATGTTGAGCCTATCAGTTGTTTTTAGGGGCATTAACAGCAAGTGTCACCACTTGTCAGTATAAGAATGTATGACCAATAGAACAAGCAGATGCCTCTCTAGGGATAACAATGGATAGGTTTAAGTTTTCACAGAAAATTAAACCTCCTTTTTCAAAAGTAATTAAAACAAATAGATCACCACAGACATACTAGACCAGATAATGCCCAAATAAGGAACAATATGGCTAAAAAGGCTTAAATGACAGCTTAGCAGTGCTGGGGCTTGAACCTCCAACCTTCTGATCAGTAACCTGGCACCTAAATGATTAAGCCACCACTGCCCACATGCCTTCTTCTTCTTCCTTTTTTTTTTTTTTTAGCAGTTAGATTAAACATCATGTATAGTTAGATTAAATTTTTGCAAAGACTATTAGATGATATAAGAATATATATAAAAATTATATCATATTGACAAATAAATTTTTAAATATCTAACATCAAGTAACTGGACTCCAGCACAGTCAACCATGTCCAACAAGGTCACTGTTGGCCCAGGGTGTGTATTCTCCCAGTTATCAAGTAATATTATCCTACTCTGCAGCTGCTGGCCACTATGTTAAAAAGATATCCTCAACAGCTGTACTAGTGCATGCCTCCTACATAAATGTTTTATTTCACTAAATGACCCATCTCTCTTTTCCAGGGTGATTCAGGAAATAATGGGTATCCTGGTATTCCTGGGCAGAAGGTATATGTGTTTATAGTTTTTCTTTGGGTGTTTAATAGAGCAGCTAGGCTAAAGCATAAAGATGCTCACTGAGCAAGAAAGAAGTCACTGTAGTTTCTGTGGCTGGGGTGAATGGGGAGCTAAATAGATGGCTAATTATGATTGGTACTTCGGTAGCATCTATCTAGCACCTATAGCAAATATGGTTCTTTTGCAGTTGCTGGTAAATTCAGGTAGTTAAGAGAAAGAAACTAATTATGAAAATGATTTCACATGAACTTTAATAGCTCTGGATCATTAATGGTTACCATATCATCCAAGATGTTTCCAGTCTCTTGGACTGAGATATTCTAAGTGCTTATTAATAACAGCAGGTGTGACGTGCTGACTGCAAATACCAAAATTTATTATGATAATTGGAACTGTGGTTTGCAGGGAAATTGACTGTGGTTGTGTTTTGTGGGTCATTCATTAAGACTAATGATTTTCAGGGTGACATGGGCATTGCGGGCGTGCCTGGCTTAGACGGACATCCGGGGAATAAGGTGAGTATCATTTCATAAACATTTTCCGATAGGGTTTGCCGCTTGCGGGTCCCAAGAGACTTGGCATGTTACCACAGCAACCAAATAACATTTTGAAGTCTAATGGCGAATTTGGCTTACATTGCATCCTGAAATAGCCTGTCATTTGTATACACACATCCTGCGTTGTGTGTATACAAATGACAAACTGTCATGCTGCACTTCAAAAGTGGGCCAACACTAGACTTCAAAATTCCAATCTTGCACCCAGCATTTTTTTTGGCATATCAAATGTGTAGCATCGGAATCTATTTTTCTTCTTCCAGTGAAACTAAAAACCTGTAAAGTGGTACCATCCCACACCAAGTTA
This sequence comes from Pangasianodon gigas, assembly GCA_022758105.1. Classification (NCBI taxonomy): domain Eukaryota; kingdom Metazoa; phylum Chordata; class Actinopteri; order Siluriformes; family Pangasiidae; genus Pangasianodon; species Pangasianodon gigas. The sequence goes on from CM040481.1 coordinate 9,620,250, forward strand.
TTAATGTCAGAATAATTACTAATTAATGTCAGAATTATTAGGATTGTTTTGAGACTTCCTGAATTTGAAACATGACTTTGGTTAGGAGCAGTTAATGAGAACAGTATTGAAATGTGGAAAGGTTTTCAGGTTTTCAGTGGTCTGTTCCAAGTCTGAGCCAAGTAAGCTAGAAGAGCATTACTGCTGGAAGTATTCACTTGGAGAGCAATTATTGATGTAATTTATTTACAAAAAATAATATGATAGAATTAACTACTTCATTAATTCATTCATTTATTCATTCATCTTTAGTAACCACTTTACCCTGGTCATGATTACTGTGGATCACTGGGATCAGTGGGAAAAAGCAGGGATACACCATGGATGAGACACCAGTCCATTGCAGGGTACCATAGACACACACATTAACACACTCATTCACTCCTGGAGGCAATTTAGAGCAGCCAGTCTTTGTGAGGTGGGAGGAAACTAGAACACCCGGACAAAACCCATGCAGGCAGAGAGAACCTACAAAACTCCACACAGACAGTAACCTGAACTCATGGTTGAATCTGGGAACCTGGAACTTCTGTGAAGCAGAAGCAGTACCTGCTGCACCTCCACTGTGGTACCTGGCTGGATTTCAGAAGTGTTCAAATCTAGCAACATGAAACATCATTTCTAAAAATAGCTTTACTTGATTGACGTCATAACATGGTTATGAGCTAAAAAAAAAAACTGCTCAAACAACCAGAACTGGGCAAGGATGAAATGATATGATAGAACTGGTAAATCTAATAATGCTTGAAGGAGTGCACAGATATAAAGTTTCAGATGTTTTCTGTCATCTTGTCTAGGGTGAGCCTGGGTCAGCTGGAGAACAAGGGATTGATGATGAAAAGGTTCATAAGTAGATCCACAGTACTTCACCTTGGGATTCCATGGGAATTGATAGCTGTTCATTATTTAATGTGTGAAAAGCTGATTCCTTTTTTTTTTTTTTTTTTTTTTTTTTTTTTTTTTTTTTTTTTTTTTTTTTTTTTTTTTTTTTTTTTTTTTTTTTTTTTTTTTTTTTAAATTTTTTATTTTTCCTTTTCAGAGGGAAAATACATACAGAGATCAGGGCATACATAATTTCTCAGAAAGAGATAAGAAAATAAACACATACATACACATCAAGTATGCATATACAGAGTATATATGCCCTCAATCTTGAAAACAAATTTCTCATATGTTACATACGCATTATATTTTCTTCCTCTTAACAACAACTATATACAAAAGAACATGGGGAGCTATTGCTTACAATACATACGAAAAGATGCCTTAAAAGAACTGTTACCATTCAAGAAAAATCTGGGCTTACCGGTTTAATATAATCTATCCATTTATTCCAAATTAGAAAAAAATCTTCTATCTGAGTTCTTAAAGAAAAAGATAGTTTTTCCATCACGTATATAATGTGTATTGTATCAATCCATTCAACTGTGGATGACTCTGGCTTCAGCCATTTTTTAGTAATTACTTTTTTACTAGCTGCCAGAAGAATTAACAACAATTTCTTATCCGTATTGTTCCACCCATCTAAGTTTATATTACCCAAATATAGAGATTCACAATTAAAAACAATCTCTACTTCAAAAACAGCTTCCAAATTCCTTTTAATCTCTTGCAAATATGGGGTTAGTTTCTGACACCCCCAAAGAATATGGTAGTGGTTAGCTTCCTTTACCCCACATAATCTCCAGCAGCTAGTACCCTTCCCTTGGTGTTTTTTCTGTGATGGTGTAATAAAGAACGTAATAACATTCTTCCAACAATATTCTCTCCACATGGCTGAGCTTGTAGATTTCCATTGTGTTTTACAAATTTTTCCCCTATCCTCATCTGAGACATTAAAATTCCCTTCTATTTCCCATTTGTCTCTAACATAAAATGTGTTTTCGGGTACAGTTTGGAGAAATCCGTTATATAATTTTGAGATACTCTTATTACATAATTGAGCCTTACATACTGATAAGAACACTTTTATTATCCCTGTCTCAGCGATTTTCAATATTTCTGGTTTGATATTACATTCAATATAGTGCCTTACTTGAAGATATCTATAGAAGTCACTTTGATTAAGCCCATATTTTCCCTTTATCGATTCAAAGCTTTGGATTTTGCCCTTGTTGAAAAAAGTGTAATAATTTGAAATTCCTAGCTTAGCCCAGATTCGAAATCGGTCATCTATTCTGTTTGGGACAAAATCAGTATCAAAGGCACACCATCTTAATATTTTCGAAGCATCTTCCAAACCACCCATTTTCTTTACTTGATGCAAAATTTTAAATAATAAATTGAACCATGGGTTTGTTTCCTTAATCATTCTACTTCTTAGTTTGTTATCAGCAATAAGGGCAGATAATGGAGACTCTTCCATCATCCCTCTTTCTATTTCAATCCATCTTGCTGAATATACTGGACTACTCCAGCAGACCAATGGCCTTAATTGGGCTGCGTAATAATATTGTTGTAAGCATGGGAGGCCTAACCCACCTTTTTCTTTACTTAATAATAATGTTTTAAATCTTATTCTGGGTTTTTTACCCTGCCATAAAAATCTAGATATTAATTTATTCCATTCTGTAAACTGTTGATTCGAAATTTCTACTGGAAGTGTCTGATATAAGTATAATAGTTTTGGTAGAATAATCATCCGCACTGAATCAGCTTTGGAACTTAGACTAAACAAAAGAATAAGATTCCAACGTAATAAATCAGATTTTATTTTTTTATTCAAGGGACCATAATTTAAATCAAATAGTTTTGAATGGTCTCCAGACAAATTTACTCCTAAATAATTAATTGATTTTGTATCCCATTTTAAATTATATTTCTCTTTAATTTGTCTAGGTGGATCATAATTAAATGTTAATACTTTTTTTTGAGCCTTTCAGTTTGTGACCAGATATGGCCTCATACCCCTCAAGGAAGTTAAATAGTATAGGAAGTGACTTTGTAGGTTGGCACATATATATCAATATATTGTCGGCAAAGAAGGCTAATTTATGCTCTCCGGACCCCATCTCCATCCCTTTAATTGAATGGTTTTGCCTAATCCATTGGCTCAATGGTTCAATAAATAAGGCAAAAAGAAGTGGTGAAATGGGGCACCCCTGTCTTTTACCCCGCTCTAATTTAAATGGATCTGATAAACCTCCATTAATTTTAATCCTTGCATAAGGCTTATCATATAATGTTTTAATTATTCCAGTAAAATTCTTGTGAAATCCAAATTTTGCTAATACCTTGTATAGAAAACTCCATCTCACGGAGTCAAAGGCTTTCTCTGCATCTAAACTCAATAGTGCAGCTTCCACACTATGATCTGAAATGAAACTAAGAATATGTAAAGTTCTTCTGATGTTGTCTGATGCTTGCCTTTGACAAATGAAGCCTGTTTGATCTAAATTAATGAGGTCTGGGAGAATCTTTTCTAACCTTCTTGCTAAAATGGAGGTAAACAACTTATAGTCAACATTTAGAACACTAATTGGCCGATAGTTACCACATTCCAACTTATCTTTTCCCTCCTTTAAAATGACCGAGATAATCGCTTCTCTCCAGGAAGGTAAGATTTCCCTTTTTTGTACTACCCAATTGTAAGCCTTTAATAAAATTGGGGCCAAATGATCAAACATGGATTTATACCATTCCACAGGGTAGCCATCCGCTCCTGGTGATTTGCCTGTCTTTAGTCTTGCCACAGCTACTTTTAACTCCTCCATTGTAATTTCCGCTAATAAAGATTTATTTTGTTCCTCTGACACTGTGGGTAATTCTAATGAGGCTAAAAATGAATCTATCTGCAGATCATTATTAATTTTAGGTTGTGAATACAAAACTTTATAAAATTTTTCCAAACTCTGTTGTATTTGCTCTAATTTACAATGTATCTCCCCAGTTTGAGTATTTCTGATTTTACTGATAGCTCTATCTGCTTGTTGTTTCCTTAATCTGTAGGATAACAATTTTAATGATTTCCCCCCTATTTCATAGTATCTTTGTTTTAAGAACAGAAGTTTCTTTTGTAATTCTTTAGAATATATTTCATCTATTTCTTTAACTGTTTTTTTAATATCTTGCTTCACCTTATGATTCATTGTAGCCCTGTGTTCGTTCTGTAGTCTTTTAAGTTTAATTTCAAGGTCTTGTAGTTCCTGCCTTCTAAGTTTCTTTAAATTAGATGTAATGGAAATAATTTTACCTCTTACTACTGCCTTTAGTGCATCCCAGACTGTTGATGCTGTCACCTCCTCGTTATCATTTATCTCCACATAAGATTTAATCTCATTTTCTAAAGTTTGCTTGATTTGGGAATTGTTTAAGATATCTGAATTCATTCTCCAAACTGTAGAATTAGAAACTGTAGAAAACTGTTTCCTATTCAGACCCACAGACATATAAATAGGACTATGATCAGAAATATCCATCGTGCCCAATTCACAGTGATCAACCAGATGCAGATCCTTTTTAAAAATAAAGAAGTAATCTATTCTGGAGTACGTCGTATGGGGATGAGAATAGTGGGTGTAATCACGAACCCTGGGATTTAATTCTCTCCATACATCTATGATACCTATCTCTTTCAACAAGCTATTCACCTTTTTAATCAGTGGCTTTAATTCCATAGTGCTTCTAGAACAGTCCAACTTAGGGTTTAGACATATGTTAAAATCACCTCCACATATTAAAATTCCTTGGACTTTAGTAACTATTAAATCAAATATTTCACGGTAGAAATTCCACTCAGAACCTGGGGGAGCATAGACATTCAAAAAACTTGTTAAAGTTCCCTCTATTCTTCCTGTTATCAATACAAATCTTCCTTCCTTGTCTTTTATTTCTGACATATGTTCATAATTAAATTTTTTGGATATAAGTATGGCCACTCCTCTTTTACGTACAGATTTATAGGATGCAAAGTGTACCTCCTTAAAACCCATTTTGTTTAGTTTTGAATGTTCTGCATCATTTAGATGGGTTTCCTGTAGAAACACCACCTCTGCTCTAGCCTTCTTTAATTTGGACAGAATCTTTCCTCTTTTAACTGGACTAAGTACGCCATTGACATTAAAAGAAGCAATCTTCATACTTTACAGTCAAATTATAAAATACTAACAAAAGTGTTTTAACATATAGCATCCCCTTCAACAGAACAAACTGAAACAAATAAACAATCAATGAATTTATAATGTTAATTAACATATACAACGTAAAGTTAATTTCCGTAACTGAAGTCATTACCACGACTGTAATCGAGCCTTCACTTATAGGCTCCAAGGGAAAACGTCTCCAGGTTACGTATGTAACCATGGTTCCCCGAGGGAACGAGACGCTGCGTCACGAAACGCTATGGGAACGCCCCCGCGTGACCGCGCTCTGAATCACGTGTCTAATCCGTCCAATGGATGGGCGAGACGTCACGGGCGGGGTGACGTAGCGACCCGGAAGCATAAAAGCCCGAGCGGCGAGCCCCGCGT
>CM040481.1:9625856-9637632 GCA_022758105.1 Pangasianodon gigas
TTTTTTTTTTTTTTTTTTTTTTTAATAACTCAAATACCTTTGCCAGTCCCGAAAGCGTCAGTCCAAAATGGCATAATCCTTCTAATCTCCGTTTTCACCGCTTTACCGTTAAGGTACGAAGAGAATCGGGACCGTGCATAAATTATGAAGATTGCATACTCCCATCCTTTCTTCGGAAAGTTTGCAGCTTCTCCTTGAATGTTGGCCCTCTTCTCTGTTGGGGATCGCATCTGCCCGTGCTCTGGCCACTTCTCTGCCAAGACATTCGCTGAATCTGCTCCATGAGGGTGTTCAGGTGGCTGATGGGCTGCACCGGGAATCCTCTCTTTGACATGTCTTGCGTTGCCTCCTCGACCGTGTTGTATATCTTCACTCCATCCTCATAGAGCACCTTCAAACGAGCGGGGTACAATGTTTTAAATTTCACTTCTCCGTCTTTCAGAACCTTGCGTATCTCTGTGTACTCCCTTCTCATCTGTAGCACTTGAGGGGTGTAATCATTATCGAAGCTGATCTGCTTTCCTTGCCAAGAGAATCCTCTCATCTGCCAGGCCTGTCGAAGTATCTGTTCTTTGGTCGTGAAACTTAGAAATTTAACCACGATTGATTGTGGTTGTGCGTCCGCCGGTGGCTGTCTGCCGAGCGCTCTATGAGCACGTTCAATTTGAAGTGATGTGTCCTCCGATAGGTTTAGATTTTCTCTCAGAATTTTTCTAGAAATAGAGCCATTGTCGGAAAGTCCTTCTCGGCACCTTCGGGAACTCCGTATATTCTAACATTGTTCCGTCTGGAATGACTCTCTAAGTCCGTGAGTTTCTCTTCCATTTTGGTGTGCAACTTCAACAAGCCTGTGAGTACCTCTTCTGCGTTTTGAATCCTCTCTTCTGCTGTCACGACTCGGCCCTCTACCTCCTCCAATCTAGTGTTGGTGTTCGAAATTTCTGCTTTAATGTCCTCGAGTTGAGTTTTGTTATCCCGACGAAAGTCCCTTAATTCCCTAAGAATGAGGCTCAAGTCGACGATCTCACTGGCGGTATCCACTTGGTCTCCCTCATGGCCGCTTGTTTGTGAGCCAGGAAGAGAGCGCGCAGAGTCATCGTCTTGTTTCTCCGTAGGTTGTGTGATTTTCTTAGTTTTGCACCTAGTTTCCATCCTACTCCCCTTTTATTTTTATGATGTAGATTACTTAGATTGCTAGTTTAATGATCTTAGGGAGTTTTCAAAACTATTCTAATCGGGAACGCTAGCTCTATGCTGCCATCTTGTCGATGTCCAACCCGGAAGTCCCGAAAAGCTGTTTCCTATCAGTGAAAGCACATGAACAAAGTTCTAAAAAAGGTTAGGATAGGGGTTCCCTATCTAGGGGTCACGACATGGGTGACTTGATTTACAAATGGGGTCACGAGAGAAAGTTCCTCTTTTGTTTCATTTATTTATTTTACAAAATTAAAATTTGAAATATTGAACACAGATTTTGTGTGCTAATACTTTTTACTAATGTCACATTCAGACAAGCCACATTTAAATTAATAGGGTACATGTTATTTTAGTATTTTCCCCATAATGACATGCTTCACTGGCATAGTTCAGCAAAAAAAAAAAGGACAAATGGACCACTGAGCATCACACCGCCTCTGCCGGCTTGCTTCTTCCCATAGTGCTTCCTGGTCCCATCTCTTCCCCAGGTAAGTGACGCACACGCACCTGGACATCCACATGATGGCTCCATGGTCCAGTTCTGATTCTCTTATGGCCATTGTAGGGGCTTTCAGCGGTGGACAGGGGTCAGCATGGGCACTCTGACCAGTGTGCGGCTACGCAGACCCATATACAGCAATTTTTGCTAAAAAATGCTCTTCTGTGGGATCGGAACAGACAGGCTAGCCTTCGCTCACCATGCGCATCAGTGAACCTTGGGTGCCCATGACCCTGTTGCCAGTTCACTGGTTGTCCTTCCTTGGACCACATTTGGTAGGTACTAATACCCCACAAGACCTGCCATTTTTGAAGATGCTCTGACCCAGTCGTCTAGCCATCACAAATTGGCCCTTGTCACTCAGTTTGCTCAGATCTTTACACTTGTTTATTTTTCCTCTTCCTAGACTTTTTGACATGCTTCATGTCATCTCCAACCGACCGTGAGCAGGCTACTGGGCTGTTTAAAAGGAAGATCTTTATCATAAATGGCAATTTGGGAGCATTTCATTATGCAAATGAGTGTGGCTGTGCACAAGCAGAACAATTTATAATGTGTGTGATTTATAAATGTCCATTGTACACAGCTGTGTGTACACATTTGATAAATGGTGATTTCCTTGTTCATACTGGCGGTTCTTACACATGAATTTAGAACTGGTTCTTTTCACACTTTAATAAATGAGACTGCTGGTCTGTGTCTTTTTTTCCTCTGGTGAGGGTTTTTAGTGTTCAGTATCTGGTTCATGCCAAATGTTTTGTCAGGCTAAGGAACAAACTACACAGATTAGATAATAAAATACACAGAGAACACTGATTAAAAAACATCATAAATGACCAGGGGTCTCATTTATCAAGTGTGCGTAAGCATAGTTTTATGTGTAAGCCAAAAGCACACTGCTAACAGTGTATATGCAGGAACCCCCAGTGGTAGAAGTGTCACGTGTAAATTGATTATGAGGAGTTCTTATACCATTTATTGTCATATCAGCATAACTGACGGAGTAATTACTGCTTTTGGTGCTCACAACAAGGGGCAGACAGGCGACAGATGAAATCTAAAGTAAAATCATAAAAGGTACATCAAAAGATTGACTGGGATGATGCACTGTTTGAATATTTGGCATATGCAGCTTTACGCAGGGAGGAATGTGTTTTCAAGAAGTGCAGAAAACTCTTTGGTGAGAGTGGTTAGTGGCTCATCAGTTAGTGGATCTCTATTCTAGGGTTTTTAGCCATGGGCTTTCAAATAGAAGTGAAAGACAGGTCTGCCATTTTCCAACCAAGTATGAGCCGAATAATGTTTTGGTTTAATAAATGTAACTTGAGCAATAGAATGCATATATGCAGCAGTAAAATCGGGGAAAAAAATTATATTTATTGCTTAGACAAACAACTTGTAAAAGTGCCTAATTAACCATTTTGTGGTTTACTCTACTTCATGCAACAGTATCTCTACTTCATTGTTAGATCTTTTGACATGCTCTGTGTCATCTGCAACAAGCAGTACCATGAGCAGGCTACTGGGATTTTTAAAGGGAAGTTGTTTACCATATATTGTAATTTGGGGGTGTTTCTTTATGCAAAAAAGTCTGGTCGTTCATGAGGAGAGCAATTTAGAATGTTTTGGATTTATCAACATCCATTGTGTACAGCTGTTCCAAATTCCTTGTGTGTACTGGTGGTTTGTACTTGTTTATAATTTGTTTATTAATTTTAGAACTTAATTTAGACACACTGAGCTCTGTGACAAATTGCTGCATGCTCCAGTGTTGACTGTGACTGCTCATGTAGCATGAATAGTTCAATGCAATTTTCTCAGTCTGCAAGCTCCTCTGATATTTTCAAGCATGTTTGGAATTGTCAGCAGTGAATCTTGAAGTTGAGTGGTGCACGACTCTCAGAATCTCAGAATCTGTACTGCTCACACTAAATGACTTTATGCACTTGCAATCTATTGATTTGTGGACACTGCACAAGTCATCACAGACAAGGCTCACACACTACACAACCTTTCACCTGGAGAGATCCCAGGTGAAGTGCATCTGATCTCCAAATCCTGCATTTTCACAAAAATAACTGTGAGGCCTGTCTATAATGAGACTTTGTAACTTTGGCTATGGTGCTTTTTCTGCACTACGTTGTATAGAAACAAGAAAAAACAGAAATAAGAGAAAATGTGGAGGAAGGATTGGTTGGGGAGATGCGGGCAGTGAGGATCGTTTGTTCTGTAAAGGCTGGAGGTATAATATAAATAATATAGCTATTTCTATACTTTGTGTGGCAAGGAATCTAGTCATATTTGAAATTGCTGTTCTTATTTTTGTTTTTATTGTTTTTATATAAGCAATATTATTGTTCTTAGATTTTGTCCTCACCTTCTCAAGCATCTCATGCATAAACTGTATTCAGGGATCTGCTGCGCATGACAGCAGATGAATTTTATTTCCTGTCTGACTCTCTCATGGCGCTGTTTCTCTCTCATGGCGCTGATCTTGCTACTTCTTGTAGAGGAGCATTATGACAGCATACAGACTGAGAAAATTGCATTGCTGTACCACTCACACTATACGAGCACTCGCCATGGGATCATTCAACAATTTGTCTCTGAGGGGAGGGGAGGGGGAGGGAGGGTACCAATCCCCAACATTACGGGGTGTCCCAAAATTCTCCATACATAAGGGAAATTAACACTTTTTTAGCAAAATATAACTTTATTTACAAAACGTTCTCTACATGATTGCCATTTCTTTGTAAACACACATGGAGTCGTCTCTCCCACTCATGACGACCTCGTGTTAACACGTCTGGTGTTATGCATGTAATTGCATGTCCATCACAACCTTGCGACAGCTTCTCGATTCAGCCATGAGTACAATTTCAATACGTTCTTCTTTTGTCAAAGGCATTTTTAAAGGCTATATACACTGCCTGGCCAAAAAAAAGGTCGCTGTTTGGGTTTAAATAAGCAAATACTTAAGAGCCTATGATTGGATCATTACTGCAGTGATTAATATGTTTCAGCTGGTAACAATTCTTTTAACCTTAACTGATGCAGTGTGTAGCTTCTCATTTCTTAAACAACCATGGCAGATTACATATCCCGTGGTTGTGGAAAAGATGTTACTGAAGGGGAAAATTGTTGGCCTGCATCAAGCAAAGAAAACAACTAAGGAGATTGCTGAAATCACTGGAACTGGGTTATGAAATGTCCAACGCATTATTAAAGCCTGGAAGGATAGTGTTGAACCGTCAACTTTACAGAAAAAACTTTACAGAAAAATCTTGAATGATCGTGATCGGAGATCTTTAAAACGCTTGGTGATGTCAAATCGTAAAAAAATCGACAGGAGAATTCACGGCTATGTTTAATAGTGAAAGTAAGAGCATTTCCACACGCACAATGTGATGAGAACTTACAGGATTTGGACTAAACAGCTGTGTGGCCACAAGAAAGCCATTTGTTAGTGAGGCTAATCGGAAAAAATGACTTCAATTTGCTCTGGAGCATAAAGACTGGACTGTGGAGCAATGGAAAAAGGTCCTGTGGTCTGATAAAATCAGATTTACCCTATTCCAAAGCAATGGCCATGTCAGGGTAAGAAGGGAAATGCATGAAGTGATTCACCCATCATGCATAGTGCCTACTGTACAAGCCTCTGGAGGCAGTGTTATGATCTGGGGTTGCATCAGTTGGTCAGGTCTAGGCTCAGCCTCATTGTGTGGCAATAAAATGAAGTCAGCTGAGCACTTGAATGTACTGAATGACCAGGTTATCCCGTCACTGGACTTTTTCTTCCCTGACGGCACAGGCATATTCCAGGATGAAAATGCTAAGATTCATCAGGCTTAACTTGTGAAAGAGTCGTTCAGGGAGCATGAGGAATCATTTTCACACATGAATTGGCCACCACAGAGTCCTGACCTTAACCCCACTGAAAGTCTTTGGGATGTGCTGGAGAAGACTTTACGGAGTGGTTAGACTCTCCTGTCCTCAATACAAGATCTCAGCCAAAAATTAATGCAACTCTGGATGGAAATAAATGTTGTGAAGTTGCATAAGGTTGTTGAAACAATGCCAGGATGAATGTGTGCCGTATTCAAAGCTAAATGCAGTGCAACAAAATATTAGATTGTGCGACTTTTTTGGCCAGGCAGTGTATATAATATAAACTAAGTATGAAAAATTTTGGAAGATATTTTTCCAAAAAGTGTTAGTTTACCCTATGTATGGAGACATTTGAGCCACCCTGTAGTTTGTGACAGTGAAACTGGGGCTAAATCTTGTAGTGTGCACTCAGCTATAGTGTGAACACCTCTACAACAAGTAGCAAGGACAATGGCAACAGCCAATGAGAGTGCGGGAGGAAATCAGATTCATGTCATGTGCAGCAGATTCCTGAATCCAGTTCTATCATCCATCTATTTATGTAGGAGGGTGAGGGAAAAATATAAGAGCAATAATATTGCTTCTGTAAGAAATTATTTGGCATGTCATACCCAAATGGTTGTTAGAAACCTTCATTCATCCAGTCATTCATTTTCAGTAACTGAGCAGGGTCAGTAACTGAGCAGGAGCCTTTGCTGGCAACATTAGGCATAAGGTGGGAGAAAAAATAGCTACATTTCTTTGTACTTTACCTCCAGTTCTCTTTGCAGAACAGACATTCCTTGCAGCCCACATCTCCCCAACTAAACCTTCCTTCACATTTTTCTCTTATCTCCTATATGAACAGTTTTGCTACAATGGCTTAGGACTACAATTGCTATGATAGCTTTTGGACTACAATTTCCATGAACAGTTTTGCACTCAAGTCTCCATCAGTGAACAGCTGATAACTTCAACAAAATAGATTTCATGTGTAAAATATAATCAACTTTGGTGGTTACACAATTGCACATTTTGACCATATAGTATACAGTTATAGAAGGGAATTATTTATAATTGCACTATCCAGTGTCACCCAGATGAAGTTCGGTTCCCTTTTGAGTCTGGTTCCACTCAAGGTTCCTCCTCATATTATCTCAGGGAGTTTTTCCACTGTCACTGTCGTCTCTGGCTTGCTCATTAGCGATAAATTAATAAATTTAAAATTTATATCCTGAATTTATATTTTTCTGTAAAGCTGCACAATGTCCATTGTTAAATGTGTTATACAAATTGAATTATTTCTCTTTTTTCTTGTTTCCATACAAAAAAGCAGAGATAGACATCATAGCCTGATCTTGTGTTTATTTTTGTGAGAAAGTGGGATTTGGGGATCAGACGTAGTTGGTGAGTCTTGTCTACAATCTCTTTTTAAGTGTTCACAGTGCTATGTCCACAAAACAACAGCGCACAAGTGATGAAAGTTGTGTAGTGTGAGAAGATTTTGAGGTTCTGAGATTTTGTAAGTCATGTAGTTTCCATTAGGCTTTAATATCTCCAGAGAGACCCCAGGTGAAGTTGGGTTTTCGGAAGGTATTTATTGAAACTTATCAGTTTGCATCGATAATTCAATTGCAGTAGCATAACAGACAAGTCATAATTACTGGGAGACCAATCCATCGCAGGGCACTGTGCAATCATTCACACCTAGGGGCAGGCTTTAACACAACCTAACAGCATGTTTGTGAGAGGTGGAAGGAAACCAGAAGGAATAAGCAGGGAATAATCAGAGACAGAGACACAGAAACAGAGACAGAGCAGACTGGAGCCATCAAGAGATGCAATTTGGAGGCATGGAGACAGATGATAAAAGAGAAGAATGTGTTGTTTCTAGGCCTATCTTTTCCATCATTCAGCTGATGTGTTTCTCCAACAATAACAGTTAACTTAATTGGATTTTCCTCACCTATTACTATATGTGGAAGCTAATAAAGAGTACTGTCTTGTGAGCAAAATTACTTTGCTATTATTTTGAGTTAGCTACTTGTGTGGGACTATAGAGAAACTGAATAATGTCTACTACTATGGTCTTTAATGGGATAGCTTATATCAGTGGGTGTATGTGGAGTTTTTATTACTATTTATTTATTTATTTGTTTGTTTGTTTGTTTACACTGGTGGACCCCGTATTTTCAGCGTTATATTTACTGAGTTGATAGTTATTATCCCATTTGACTGGTCACTTGAATTGATTGAATGGGTTTAATCCAAACCGTACAAAGTCAGAAACAGCTCAGTGTCAGCTTTGACCTAATGAGTTCTGTCGATGGAATGTCAGGAATAGAAAGCTCCAATAAAAAGCCAAAATATTATTGTACACATTTAAATAATGAGCCAAATACTGTGCTTGGCTCATTGAATATTTGGATTATGTTCATTAAAAAAATCTGTGCCAAGTGGGTCTGTGGAGCTTGAGAACCACTGGCTTATATTGCCTCAGTGAAAAAAATCCCATTTTTAAACAGCCTTGCCTAATTACATATTGATTTCACATGAACCCATAACTAAAACACAATGGGACACTATGATTAAAAAAAATTTTTTTTTTTAAATGAATTACTGAATTTCAATTATTTCTTTTTTCTAGGGTGAAAAAGGAGCTACAGGAGAACCTGGTCCCATAGGGACACCTGGACTGGATGTAAGATTAAGTCATTAAGACTGTTTTGAGTCCACTCTGTAAACCTCTGACCTTTTAGTGCTTTCGGTGATATGCTTCAATAGCTATAGGAATAGATGTCCTTAAAGACTTAAAGAAAGCTGCATATTGTCTCATAAATTATTGATCCCTTGATTCAGTTGTCTTAGAGCAGGGAAAAACTCAAATCTAATTGCCTTCTGTCTACCAATGAGTCTTGCTGCTATCAGGCTGACTTTTGAGCCAGTGACTTACCTTCAGTTTTTCAGAATAGAGTGAGCTGACATAGTCAACAGTGAGATTCTCTGAATATCAGCAATATACAGTACATATCATTTACAACCAGTCGCCAAATAACTTTCACCAGAAATTTTCCCATTCTATCTTCACAATTCCCAAGTCATGCAGGATTTCCTTTCTCAGGTGTTAGAATTATATTGATGGTTCTGTTTGACCATTCAGAAATCTAATGACTTAGCAAGTAATGCTGGACTGATCACACTAAGTAATTTGGCTTTTATTTATAGATTATTTTTAGTTCTTTACTTAATTTTAGTTCTTAGTTCTTTTTCCTTATGTACAACTGTCCATCTCATCTCACTGATAGATGTATCCACCCATTTTCCACAATGTAGTGGGTGGATAGACTAGTTGACTAATACATTCACTTGTTGCCTCTGTGGTGAAATGTTGACTTGTTGGCTGGTGGAAATTCAGAGCACAGGAGCAGTTAAATGTACTCTAATTTTTAGTCTGAAAATATTTCAGACTAAATGAAATCAATTCTACAGTAAACTGCACAAGACTGCACTGGGAAGAGTATTTAAAATTTTTTTTCTTTTGCTTTAATGGAACATTAAAGGGACACTCCTTTCAAAAACAAAAATTTATCCATCACGACCACCATGCTTGTCTTACAAGGATGAAACAGTGGGTTCTGTAGCAAGATTTCCTGATTTGAATACTGGGGAAACCCCATAACCTTTTAAGAAAACACAACAGATTTCAGTATGTAGTCATTTTTTCATAAAAGGTAAACCTACATTCAGAAACCGGGGGGAAAAATAAGTACACCCTATAATTCACTAACATGTAGAAGCACCTTTAGCGATAATAACTTAAAGTAACTAGTAACTTGAATAACTTGTTCTGTAGTTTATCAGTCTCTCACATCATTCTGGAGAAATTTTGGCCCACTCCTCTCTACAGCATTGTTTCAGTTAATTGATGTTTGACGGCATTCATTTATGCACAGCTCTCTTCAGATCCCGCCACACCATCTCAATGGGGTTGAGGTCTGGACTTTGACTTGGCCATTCCAACACCTTCATTTTGTCTTCTTTAGTCATTCAGATGTCGATTTGCTGGTGTGCTTGGGATCACTGTCCTGTTACATGACCCAAATTCTGCTGGACAGATGTCCTCATATTTGTCTCAAGAATATTCTGATATAAAGTGGAGTTCATTGTTGTCTTAATGACTGCAAGTTTCCCAGGTCCTGTGGCTGCAAAACAAGCCTAAATCACCCCTCCACCACCATGCTTGACAGTTGGTATGAGGTGTTTGTGGTGATACGCTGAGTTTGGTTTTTGCCAATCCTGGCTCTGTGCATGATGACCAAACCTCTCCACCTAGGTCTCATCAGTGCAAAGGATATTGTTCCAGAACATTTGTGGTTTGTTCAGATGCAATTTTACAAACTCCGTATTCTTTTTGAAGAGAATGGACATTTCCCTAGCCACCCTTCCCTGAAAGCTATACTTGTACGGTCTTTTTCTGATTGTGGTGTCATGAACATAAACATTTAATTTGCTTACAGAGGCCTGTAGGTCACATGATGTAACTCTTGGGGTTTTCTGTATATATCCGAGCATTAAACAGTCTGACCTTGGATTGAATTTGCTGGGACCCCCACTTCTGGGAAGATTAGCAAATGTCTTAAAGGATCTCTATTTGTAAACAACCCTTTTCACTGTAGAAAGGTGAATTTCAAATTGTTTGGAGATGGCCTTATAACCCTTCCCATATTGATGAACAGCAACAGTTGCTTCTTTGAGGTCATGGCTGATGTTCTTTCTTCTTGGCATGATGTAGACACACACATCAGAGTGCTCCAGAACACCAAACTGCCAAAAGTTCTGCTTTTATAGAGGTAGTGACACTTCTTGATGATTAACTAATCTTGTGCATTTCGTTTGTAGCAGCTAGCTGCTAATTACTCTCTGTTTAAATGTAGCTGTTTAAGCATGCTGTCGCTGAGGGTTTATCAATACTTGTTACTAAGTAGGCCATACTTGTTCAGTCTTTTTCTGATTGTGCTGTTATGAACATAAATTAGGCTAGATGTCCATGGGGAATTTGAGAATGATTAATTGAAACATAATAAGCTCCATGGCAGTACATGAAATGTCATTTTAGCCAGAAATGTAATTACAGAAATGTAATTCCCAACCTTCAACCAGGAAAAGCCAAAGAAAACATCCCCACAGCTTGAAATTTCTACTCATCAACTTGCGAATTAACAGAGGTTGAAAATGACATCATTCAGATCTGTGAATTACCGCTTACGAGACAATACAGCATTACCTTGTAAGTGGTAATTGGCAATTCAGAATTACATCATTTTCAACCTTGAAGTGGAAAAAAACATGGATGCCTCCATGTTTGTCTTTTGTTAGCAACAAACTAGCAAGCTATCTGTGATGAGTGATGTATATTTTCCTCCTCAGACAGCAATGTCTAGTCAGTGTTTTAGATTTAACAAGCAAATATGTCTGTATGTTGATTAATCTAAAGCAAATACTTGTATATACAGCATAATACGTTTAAAAGTAAGAAGTGCTACTTTGTTTATTTCTGATGCTGTATGCAGTCATGTTGATTTGACGTTACATCCTAAACGGTGAAGGAACTTGTATTTGAGAAGACTACCCCAAGTTGATGAGTAGGAATTTAAAGTTGAGGGGGCATTTTCTTTGGCTTTTACTGGTTGGAGGTTGGGAATTATGAGTTGTGACCTTGAGTTAAATGCAGCATTCGTCGAATACAGTATATATTTTAACTCTAGTGTTGTGAAATGACACATATGCATGGTCCAGATTGGGTAGAGTCATAAAACATAAATGTGTGCATAAACAAAACATTGGCATGCAGATAGGGCAGGGGGCATGGATTGGGTAAGCACAACAACCACAAAGTTGAGCTGGTTTCAACTTCGTGCAAGTTAGAAGCAGCAGTCGCATAGTTGTAACCAATCGACCAAAAGACATCTTTCTATTGTCTGTATGCAATTACGTCAGTTCAAATTGTACTGCCTACATATACAACCCCTGGCAAAAATTATGGAATCACCACACTTAGAGGATATTCATCCAGCTTTTTTACTTTAAAGCAAACAAACAAATCACAGATATGACACAAAAAAGGTTTTGTTCAATAGCTTAACATTCTGGCTTTGTGAAACATACATCAAAAAAATTCACTGACATTTTTTTTATTAATGGCATGTCATTTTC
>CM040481.1:9637732-9665094 GCA_022758105.1 Pangasianodon gigas
ATTTGGAAAATGACATGCCATTAATAAAAAAATGTCAGTGAATTTTTTTGATGTATGTTTCACAAAGCCAGAATGTTAAGCTATTGAACAAAACCTTTTTTGTGTCATATCTGTGATTTGTTTGTTTGCTTTAAAGTAAAAAAGCTGGATGAATATCCTCTAAGTGTGGTGATTCCATAATTTTTGCCAGGGGTTGTAGTTCCATCTGAATGAAAAATTAATAACTGCCACAACCGTCATCTTTCTCTGATGCATGTTGCAGCTAGTTTTGATTGATAGTATTTATAAGACAAGTACTGTTTTATTTTTTAAATGAGTACTGTTTTATGACATGGCATCCATGTCATTGGATTTTATCATTGTAAATAGACAAAATATAAATAAGGAACATTTTACCTTCACAAGTCTATCATAATTCACAAAAATATTTAACTCTTTTTAGAATGAAGTTTATTAGAGTAGCCTGCTTACATAAAAAGATACTTTATGTGAAATCCACGATTTCTTAATTGTCTGGTTCATTCACATCCTGCGTTGTAGACAGACACACCCCTCAAGCAGCAATGCACTGATGAAGGGAGTGGACGAGTATATTGTGCATGCAGTGGACATCTAGCCAGGGACATGGGAAGGCATTTTTCACTGGGGGTGCTGGAATTTTCAGCAGTATACATAGGGCATGTACTATGACGTCACACACAAATGATAGTCAAATTATTTTCTATGTTGATTAATTTTCTTTTACAAAATGGCTCTGACAATAGTTACAACTGTAAAATAAATGTTAGGTTTATATTAATGTGCTTGTTCTAATACATTATCATTCCAATATTAACAGCTCATTCAAATAATCCCAGCCTAATAATAAATAGATTAAAGCATATAATTGTTGATATGGTGAATTTTTTGTAAGGAGACATTTATTTAACATTTATGAAAGGAGTCTCGACATGTTAATGTTAATTCCTGTATAGAATGTTAATTCCTTTATAACTAAATGTTCATAAAAGCATATGGTATTGGAGAAGTTCATAAAAAGCATAGTGTGTTGTTCATTAATAAAATAAGGGAAAACATGGGACTTAAATTGGGTGACTAATAAGGAAATACAAAACAGGTGTGGGGGTTAGGGTTAGGGTTATATGAAAAGCTAACCCTCAGCTTTTCTTTCTGGTTTTCAGTTTTGAGCTCAGTTTATACACCGATCAGCCATAACATTAAAACCACCTGCTTAATATTGTGTAGGTTCCCCTTTTGCTGCCAAAACAACTCTGACCCGTCAAGGCATGGACTCTACAAGACCTCTGAAGGTGTGCTGTGGTATCTGGCACAAAGATGTTAGTCCTTTAAGTCCTGTAAGTTGCAAGGTGAGGCTTCCATGGATCGGACTTATTTGTTCAGCACATCCCACAGATGCTTCATTGGATTGAGATCTGGGGAATTTGGAGGCCAAGTCAACACCTTGAACTCTTTGTGATGTTCCTCAAAACATTCCTGAAAATTTTTTGCAGTGTGGCGGGTCGCATTATCCTGCTGAAAGAGGGCACTGCCATTAGGGAACACCGTTGCCATGAAGGGGTGTACTTGGTCTGCAACAGTATTTAGGTAGGTGGTACGTGTCAAAGTAACATTCACATGAATCCCAGAATCCAAGGTTTCCCAGCAGAACATTGCCCAGAGCATCATACTGCCTCTGCTGGCTTGCCTTCTTCCCATAGTGCATCCTGGTGCCATCTCTTCCCCAGGTAAGGGACGCACACGCACCCAGCCATCCAGATGATGTAAAAGAAAACGTGATTTATTAGACCAGGCCACCTTCTTCCATTGCTCCATAATCCAGTTCTGATGCTCACATGCCCATCGTAGGAGCTTTCAGCAGTGGACAGGGGTCAGCATAGGCACTCTGACTGGTCTGCGTCTACGCAGCCCCATATGCAGCAAGCTGCAATGCACTGTGTTTTCTGACACCTTTCTATCATAGCCAGCATTAACATTTTCAGCAGTTTGTTCTACAGTAGCTCTTCTGTGGGATTGGACCAGACAGGCTAGCCTTCACTCCCCACATGCATCAGTGTGCCTTGGGTGCCCAGGACCCTGTTGCCGGTTCACCGGTTTTCCTTCATTGGACCACTTTTGGTAGGTACTAACCACTGCATACCAGGAACACCCCACAAGACCTGTTGTTTTGGAGATGCTCTGACCCAGTCGTCTAGCCATCACAATTTGGCCTTTGTCAAAGTTGCCCAGATCCTTACGCTTGACCATTTTTCCTGCTTCCAACACATCAACTTTGACAACTGACTGTTCACTTGCTGCCTAATATATCCCACCCTTGACAGGTGCCATAATGTCAAGATAGTCAATGTTATTCACTTCACCTGGTTTTAATGTTATGGCTGATCAGTATATTTTTAGGTGCATAATATGTGCCTAGAGCAGATGTGTCTAACCTTATCCACAAAGGGCCAGTGTGGTTACAATTTCATTACAGCCAACTGGAGCCCACACCTGATTCCACACTGGTTTATTCACTTGGTCTTGGCCTTCATTGTCTATCAGGTGTGGCTCTTGCTTGTTTGGAAGGAAAACCTGCACCCACGCTTGCCCTTTACAAAGAAGCTTTAATGCCGCTTGCCTAGAGCATCACTCTGAGGCTTTGGTAAATGAGCGCTAAAGTTCTCATTGCCATATGAATACTTTAATTCGATCAATTCATCAGTTCTTCAGTTCTTCAGTTCTCAGTGTTATTATAGTAAATTAGTTCCTTCTCTGGCTGCAAACATGGAAACAGAAGTAAACAGAGTTTACTTATTTGTGGCTGATATAATTCAACATTAATAGTGGTAATAATAGTTAATAATAGTTTCATTCAGAGGCCTATCTGTGTAATGTTTTAGTGGTCAGTGACATAGTGAGGACACAAACACATGGACAAGTTGATCCCTAGAGGGGTTTTTATTTATATAGTGCAAGAAGGAGAGAGCGAGAGAGCTTGGGTGGGGGTGCAGGAGGGAGGTGAAATACAGTGGTTAGTCCTCATGATAACTGCAGGAAGAGGGGCAGAGGTCTGTTTTCATCAGGAAAATTTGTGCAGAAGGAACACAGAGAGAGAAAAAGTGAGAGAGAGAGAGAGAGAGAGAGAGAGAGAGAGAGAGAGACAGACATAAAGTAGTAGAAATGTAGTGTGTATGTGCCATAAAGACCCTGAAGATGGAGATGACTGGCACAAAATCTGCAAATGAGAATCCTATTATAAAATTTAAAACAATGAAAAGAGTGCTATATCACATCCCCTTTGAATTAGGGTCATTGTATATTTTAAACTACTGGTTTGTGTGATTTTGAAGGCTTTTATGATGGGGTCCAGTACAAAGGGCTTGTTGCTCATGCATGATATCCAATGTCCTTGCAAAACAGTAGCACATACCATTGTGATAAAAAATCAGCAGCTTGTAGAGTTTTCAGTAGCAAATTTCAATTACAAGATCCGTCAATGATGTAGACTTAGCCTACATTGTATGTATCATAAACCTTTTCAAATCACCCAGTTTTAATTTGAATATAACCATGAACAGTGTACAGTGTGATGTGGTGATTTTTGTAAAAGACTGCATTCTGTGCATAACATGACTGAGAGTAAGTAACATCCAGATATGTTAATGAAACCACCAAATAAACTGAAATAAAAATATGTCCCTTGGACAAAACTGAATTTGTATATTATTTTTTTTCTCTCAGGGTTTGAAAGGAGACCCAGGACCTGAGGGCCGACCTGGACTGAAAGGTGATAAAGTAAGTTACCTAGTGAGTAGGACTGTATTGTGTTTACACACACACTCACACACAGGGCTGATTTATACTTCTGCAAGTGTTTATCAGCGAGCACGTCAGGACGTCGTATGTGGACATAGGGTGAAGTCTTTATACTTGCATGTAAAGTGAACATGTGCTGTAGGGGGCAGTGTTGTATGAACCACACCAGAATTTACAGAATTAGATAGTGAAGAAGAGCCAAAACAAAGGCAAGTTCTGTGTTTGGAAACTGTAGGAAAAATAACTTTGCGTAACTTTGTTTTGAAAAGTGCTGAGACAAAAGAAACCTTGCATGATCAATTATAAACCAAGTGAATTCTCACCAAAAGCAGGAAAAATAACCAAGTGAATTCTCACCAAAAGCAGGAAAAATAACTTTGCGTAACTTTGTTTTGAAAAGTGCTGAGACAAAAGAAACCTTGCGTGATCAATTATAAACCAAGTGAATTCTCACCAAAAGCATTTTACTCATCTGTATTTAGCATATGTATGAGTGGCTTTTGTATCAAAGCACATCAATTTAACTAGTGTGCTATCAGTGCTATCAATGACTGAATGATGATACTTTAGTTTTAATTTTTTTTAAGTTGCTGTGTCTTTAATGGGAGTCTGT
Organism: Pangasianodon gigas; assembly: GCA_022758105.1. Classification (NCBI taxonomy): domain Eukaryota; kingdom Metazoa; phylum Chordata; class Actinopteri; order Siluriformes; family Pangasiidae; genus Pangasianodon; species Pangasianodon gigas. The sequence continues at coordinate 9,642,159 of CM040481.1, forward strand.
TACAAGAAAGATCCTGATCCTGCAGGATTAAACTGGCCATTATAATGAATTACAGCTGTTACTAAAACTCGCATTTTATATTCACACAATTTGATGATTGTAGTTTTCCATAAATAATCCATTATACAGTAATGTGAGCATATCGCCGTGTGTGAAGCAAACATGAAACAGGGGGAAGAACTCTTGTTCATTTGTATTTACTGTTCAGTGTGAGAAATTTGTAATAGGAGAAATTATAGAAGACACCAGCCTGAGAAACTAACAGAGTGATCATGTCTGAACTGAGGTTTACAATCGGTTTTTGTCGCGAGCTCTTTTGTATACACAAGCATGTCTATATAAGATGAAAAGTACTGGATGCAATACAGGAATATTTTATTGTTTACACTTTATTGTTCAGCATTTTATGGTTTAAACTTCTGGTGTATTTTGAACAGTATTACTCTGAATTAAACAATTTTATTATAAATTTGATGAAACCCACAGAAGAAATGTCACAACATCAAAACATTTCCAGATGTTCAACTGGACATGTCCCTCTACCAATTAATCAGTGTTCGCCCAATCCATAGCACCGCAGGTACACTCAATGCGTAGTTAGCTCGTGAGAGGACTGCACACTAGCTCATCTCTATGTACCACATTTTCCCATGATCCCCCTCTCTGTGTTGCCGCACAAATCCCATTAATACTGAAGTACAGGCTACACACAAACACACACAAACACACACTGCACGCTTCTGCTTTTTATATTGTTTTTCCTCAGCATTTCCAATGGCATTTAATTTCCATAATTCAATGCATCAACATCAGTTGTGTTAACAGCCAATACTGATGAAATCATGTTTTTAGTATCATGTTATTTATAAATACAATTAAGATGAGTTAAATGAATAGACACTTGCTGGACACTACCTAGCAATGGAGAGGAGAGGGAACAATACCAGTACTGTCATAGCAGTGAGGTTTCGATGAGGAATGTAGGTAATTAATGCTATTTGAAAGGAGACTTTGAGCCTCATCATGCCTGAAAAACCCCATCATATCAGGTTTGAGTGGTTACTTTGGGTGCTGCACAAAATGTCCCATAGCTTCTCTGAGACAGTTTGGAAAACAAAACAACTATTTAAAAAGCCATCTAACTCTGTCTGTGCTAAAAACAGAGAACAATTGCACTTCCATTTTTCAAACAGGAGCACATATGTTGATAGGCTGTGTGGCCATACTTTCCTCAAAGCAGGAAATGGATGTCTATTTGACATGTAACATTCTCCATACAACACTGTCCTTCAGTACATATCTTTGTGTTAACATTACAAAGCTTTTACTGTGACTTTGTGTGAGTGTGTCTGGGTTCTGTTAAGACCTCTCATATATCATGACAGGACAGAGGCAGAAGAGCCACACTACTTCTTAACAGTATCAGTGACATTCATCCTGCAGAAAAATTTAATATGGAACAAACATCTCAGCATTAGATTAATTATAGGTTGTAGTTTGTTCCTGCACCTTTACATTTTACAAAAAAGCAAGTTTTTTCCTGGTAGAGAAAAATGTCAAGGTACCAGAAACATCTAAATTTTCATGTCGTAATGTGAAGCTTGGCCCAGAAAGATCTGAAATGTAGCTTAAGCAACTGAGTGAAAGGTAAAAAAAAAAAAAAAAGTAAAACTTAAAAGCCAATATTGAATTTAGGAGCATTTTCTAAACTTAGAGTGTAAAATGTTTTTGACATCATTCCTTGGTGCCATCACCTTTTTTTTTAACTCATCTATTTAAGAAACTGTTAACATTTTCCCTGTGTTCATGTAACTTAAAACATTGTCCTCTTACAGGGAGATGCAGGCCCCCCAGGTCCACCAGGGCTTTCTGTAAGTATTTCTTTCACCATTTCATAAAACATCTACGTTCTTGTCAATAAACTCCTCTTCATAATGATTGAGCTGTAGTGTTCTGATCTTGAGGTTTTTTCTATTGTGTTGGACTGTTGGTATTTGTACTCTGACTTATCTCAGTCATGACTATTGGTCTCACCAAAAATGTTTTTTGTTCTCACATGATTTCCATTTTTGAATACGCAACCACCAACAATGAGCTGCACTGCCGTATAATGAAGTAACTCATCCTAAAAAACCTGGTTGGTTCTGTTTTATTAAAACAACTGTAAATCAAGCCTTTGTTGGCTTAACTGAAAATGAGCAATTGGTATTGACTAATGGCATTAAAACACCTACCTAATTGGGAGCAGTGTGTAAGGCTGACCATTGTGCATAATGCATTTTTGTCATTTTTATTCCATTTGATTTTCATCCAGCTGAGGACATTAAAAGCATAATTAGCTAAATCGCCTGCACCTCATGATGGGGATCTAACTGCCATCACTCATACTAGAGTAATGAGAGTAATAACAGTCACTCGTACTAGAGTAATGAGTGTCGATATAAATCTCATTCACAGCATTTGTTATAAGGCAGTTTATGCATTTGTAAGCTATTTATAGGATATTGCTAAAGCATTTCATGCATTGGATTGACTTTTACAGTCCTAACAGCTGTGTGAATGAGACACAAAGAGATCATGCAGGATCCATTAGTTTAATTTTAGTGTAATGTAATGTAATGTATTTAGGGAATTCTTTAGAACATATTATCACCAAGTAGCTGTTCTGCTAGAGGAGGTATGGTGGCAAAGAAAAACTGCTGAACAAGTTATTAGGAAGAGACAGAAGCCAAAACTCAGCAGGAAATCCTGTGTTAAGTTCTAAATAAAGTAATGTAGCTGAAATAAATATTAACAGGACACAAATTATATTAAGCCAGAGACAATATATCACTAAAAAGGGATTAAGGTTGATACAGACATCATAAATAAAAGATCCTATAGGTGGGTTTATGGAAGAGCAAACATTTGTGCTTGGACCATTGTGATCATATTTCTTACTATTTGCTAATTTCAATCACTAGTAGCAACTCAACTAATTTAACAACTTAGAATCTAATTTTGGTTCACAGGATATGTGCTTCATTTGCACCGTGCATCTCTGCATGCTCTCCCTCCTTCGGTGTGCTCCTGGTGTCGATCCATCAGTAGAGCACGTGTTAACAAGCATCAGAGACTGAATTGAATGAAAAAGTAGTATTTGTAAAGGAGGAAACCTTTGTCAACCAACTAGTTTTGTCGGGACTATTTGTATTTTACCCAGCAAATCACAAGTGAATTCAAGTAACGGTAGCAAACTCTCCACTGTGATATTTCTAATGGAGATATTCAAGGAGATATTCATGGAGATGTTCAAAGAGCTCTCAGATGCTGTTCAGCAGGGCTCCAAAGGTCACATTCCAGGAGTGGAATTAACTGCTAGTGCATTTAATTCCTTCCTTATTAATATTAACTGCCAGTGCATTTAATTCCTTGGCTGAATGTTCCGGATCCATTAATGATGGCATGCAATGTCCCAGTATTGTTTGCAGAGAAACAGTCTCAAATCGTGATGCCCCCACGTCCATATCTCACTGTGGGTATGGTGTTTGTGGAATCATATGCTCAATCTTACTTTCTCCAAATGTGACAAGCTGAATTTTGCCAAATAGTTCTATTTTTGTGCACTCTGACCAGAGTATATTGGTTCAAAAGGATTATTATTTGTCTAAATGCTTTTAGATGTGCATCTCAGTGCTACATTTTTAGCAGAGGAGTTTTACCTTGGGTGTAGGAATGGAGATGATTGTGGTGCAGTTCATTGCTTATTGTTCTATGTGTAACTGCGGTTCCTGCTGCTTTCAGGTCTTCCTTTTCAAGTAAATGCTGGCTTCTCTCATGCCTTCCTTATTAATAGTCTAAGAGCAAGTTGTTAAGTATTGCATGGTATATCTGTCTGGAGATGGTTCCATGAACCTCCCACCTACATATTATTGAACCACTTTTAATGACAAGGATGTTTAAGGTCTTTGCTATGACTCCGTAGCAGTTTCCACCTGAGTGATGTTTAATAATGTTTAGGAAGCTCCACCTTCATCATGATTGCTACGTTTTGTCTTCACTTCAAATCGTCTTTGAAGACTCACTTTTATTCTTTATCTTTTAATTCAGTCTGAGGCTGTAAAATTTCCATTTGTCTTCTGATATTTTGTATTGTTAAATGTTTTGTGTATAGATCTGTTTTATACTACTTTTTTTGTACAGCATTTTAGTTTCAACTTCAGTTGTTTTTAAATGTGCTTTATAAATAACTAACCTAAACTACAAATAGAACTCTAGCATATGTACATACACACTGATCTATTTTATTGTTTGTATTATTTCTATTATTTTTATTTATCATATATTATTTTTATTTTATATTACTTATGATATATAGGTATTTATAAAAATTCTTTTTTTTTCTTTGATCTTACTCCACCTACTTGTGTTGCTATGTCAACTTCAATTTCCCTTATGGGGAGCTATATCTTATATAAGATAAGATAAGTCTTATCTTATCTTATATACGGTACATACAGTCATGGGAAGCAGGAAATACACCCTCTGTCAAGAGCCAAAATAACAATTGTATGGTCCTAACCATTCTATAAACAAACAAATAACATCAGGTGACAATGAAAAAACACAACGGTTTTCAATATCTAGTAATTTGTTTCCTGAAAAATAAACCAACTTACAGAAACCAGGTGTGGAAAAGCACACCCTTCCTACTTCCACAATCATTAACAGAGTAATTAGCAGCCAGGTATTACAAATGAAATGAGCAAGATTACTTAATCATCAAGAAGTGTGACTACCTCAATAATGCAGAACTTTTGGCAGTTTAGTGTTCTGGAGCACTCAGGTGTGTGATTCATCATGCCAAGAAGAAAGAACATCAGCCATGGCCTCAGAGAAGCAACTGTTGCTGCTCATCAATCTGGGGAAGGGTTATAAGGCCATCTCCAAACAATGTTCACCATTCTACAGTGAGAAGGATTGTTTACAAATGGAGAGCCTTCAAGACAGTTGCTAGTCTTCCCAGGAGTGGGTGTTCCAGCAAATTCAGTCCACGATCAGACTGTTTAATGCTCAGAGATATAAAGAAAAACCCTAGAGATACATCATGTGACCTACAGGCCTCTGTAAGCACATTAAATGTTTATGTACATGACAGCACAATCAGAAAAAGACTGAACAAGTATGGCTTTCATTGAAAGGTGGCTAGGATAAAGCTACTTCTCTCCAAAACACATATGGCAGCACAACTTAGGTTTGCAAAATTGCCTCTAAACAATCACAAATGTTCTGGAACAATATTCTTTGGACTAAAGAGACCAAGATGGAGATGTTTGGTCATAATGCCCACCGCCATGTTTGGCAAAATCTAAACACAGCATATTATCACAAACACCTCATACCAATTGTCAAACATGATGCTGGAGGGGTGATGATTTGGGCTTGTTTTGCAGCCACAGGAAATGTGAGGCCACCTGTCCAGCAGCTTAAGCTGTGCCAAAATTGGTTCATACAACAGTATAATGACCAGCACACCAGCAAATCAATATCTGAATGGCTAAAGAAGAAAAAAATCAAGGTATTGGAATGGCCAAGTCAAAGTCCAGACCTCAACCCCATTTAGATGCTGTGGCAGGATCCTAAGAGCTGTGCATAAATGAATGCCCTCAAACATCAATGAACTGAAGCAATGTTGTAAATAAGGCCAATTCTTTTGTTTTTGATATACACTGAAGACATTTGGGTTTGAGACAAAAGATGAATATGAGATGATAGATCAGAATTTCAGCTTTCATTTCCTGACATTTACATCTGGATGTGTTAAACAACTTAGACCATGGCACCTTTGGTGGCAGACCACCCAATTGTTAGGTGAGCAAAAATATAGGAACAGATAGTCTTAAAGTAAATTAGAGTAAATAATATTTGGGTCCATATCCCTTGCTTGCAATAACTGCATCAAGCCGATGAACCCACTGACATCAACAAACTTTTGCATTCTTTTTTTGGCATGTTTTGTCAAGCTTGTACTGCAGCTTCTTTCAGTTGTTGTTTGTTTTTGGGGGTTCCTTCCTTCAGTCTCCTCTTCAAGAGATGAAATACATGCTCAATTGGGTTAAGGTCTAGTGAGTGACTTGGTCAGTCTAAAACCTTCCACTTTTTTCCCCCTGATGAAGTCCTTTGTTATGTTGTTATGTCATTAGTGTTACTAGGCCAGCTATGGAGATAGATGACATGACGTGACAGATTGTGTTTGCAAACGCTGGCTGGTGAGGGAGTAGCGTCTCCCTCGCTGTTTCCCAAACTATCGGCCTGAAGAGAGATTCCTCTCGCTCAGACTCAATGTCTTCTAGGTTTCTTAAACCTCAATAAACCTTCTCTATTTCGACCCTCAAGAAATCTTCTTTAAACCTGAACCTCAAAAAATCTTTTCTAATCCTAAACTTCAATAAATCCTCTCTATTTTTGTTCTCTAAGCTGAGTGGCGTGAAGCCGCTCTGTACCTAGCGGAGTACTATGTCTGCACACGGAGTGAGGTAACCGGAAGCCTTCTAAAGAGGCGCTGCCAGGTGCGGCACATTTCCGCCGATTACCCGTACGGGAGCCTCTCGCTATAAAAGCCCTTTCAGGTGGCCGCAGATTTGCCTGAGAGGGCCTCCATAGCATTACAATTAGTTTGGATGCATTTTTATGTAAATTGGCAAACAGTATTTCTGTAGACTTCTGAATTCATTCTGCTGCTTCCATCATTAGTTACATCATCAGTAAAGATTAGTGAGCTCGTTCCAGAAGCAGCCAAGCAAGCCCAAGCCATTACAGTACCTCCACTGTGCTTAACTGATGAGCTCATATGTTTTGGATCATGAGCAGATCCTTTCTTTCTCCACACTTTGGCCTTTCCATCACTTTGGTGGAGGTTAATCTTGGTTCCAGAACTTTTATGGCTCATCTCTTTATTTCTTTCCGATTCTTACTGCTGATGAATGGTTTACATTTTGTGGTATGGCCTATATATTTCTGCTGTCAAAGTCTTCTTTGAATCGTGGATTGTGATACCGTCAGCAGCTCTCTACTGCTCTCTAGCTGCTGACACCGACGGTTGTTTGGGGGTTTTCTTCACAGCTCTCACAATGTTTCTGTCATCAAATGCTGTTGTTTTCCTTGGCTGACTCATTCCATATCTGGTTGTTAGTACACCAGTGGTTTCTTTCTTTTTCAGGACATTCCAAATTGTTGTATTGCTATGCCCATTGCTTCTGCAATTGCTCTGATTGATTTTCCCTCTTTTCTCAGCTTCAAAATGGCTTGCTTTTCTCCCATAGACAGCTCTCTGGTCTTCTTGTTGGTTTATCTTTTTTAACAGCAAATACAGTCTTCACAGGGAAAACCCAAGGCTCAAACCAAGAGTAGACATTAAGAGCTATTAATTGTTTAAACAATGAATCTAACAGGGCACACCTGGGCAACAACAAACACCTGTCAATCACATGTTCCAATATTTCTGATCACCTGAAAAATGAGTGGATCAAACAAAAGTTCCCAAGTTCTAAGTTGTTTAACACATCTAGATGTAAATATCAGGAGATGAAAACTGAAATTCTGATCTATCATATTCATCTTTTGATCCAGATGAGGATGGGTTCCCTTTTGAGTCTGGTTCCTCTCAAGGTTTCTTCCTCATATCGTCTCAGGGAGTTTTTCCTTGCTACTGTCGCCTCTGGCTTGCTTATTAGGGATAAATTCACATATTTACAATTTATTTTCGTTTAATTTAATTTTAATCTATTTATTTCTGTAAAGCTCCTTTGTGACAATGTCCATTGTTAAAAAAAAGTGTATCACACTATAACAGTAAGTCTATGTTATTTATTTTTTTCTTTTCTAACTGACAGAATGGGGCTTCCATATACTGTATTCCAGAGTATTAACACTGCAATTGTTTTATGGGTTGACCTGTTATTTACTGTTTTACAAATAGAGCAATCAACATAAAGACACAAACAGTTCAATAAAGAGGTATTAAACCTTGGTAATTTACAGTGGAGTACATGTAGAAATGTTCTCTGCAGACCTTTGACAATTTCATATCTCTGTCTAATGTCACATATCTGATCTTCTCCCCATTACAGAATATAAAAGAAGGTCAAAAAGGAGAAAAGGTAAATGCATTTTATATTGTCTGTGAACACATAAGTGAAATGCCTTCATGTCAGAAAGAAAACTACTTCTATTTGATGTATTTGTAGTCAAGTATAAATTAAAAATAAATAATAAAAATATTCCACCAGGTTCTCCAAACAGTAAATTACATTTACAAAAACTTTTCACAGGGTTCCCAGGGTGTTGCTGGAGAAAAGGTAAGCTGTATTCTATTACCACATACAAGTAATGGACTGTACATTGGTCAGCGCTCCAGCCAAGTAATTTACAATATACAGGTTCTTTCTTGGATAGTGTCAGGTGGGGGTGTGGTGAAGAAACATGAGAATATCAGGCAAGAAAGGCACACAATAATCCAGCGATGTGCGGAAACACGTGTAGCTTATTTATACAGGTAGCAATGAGTGGGGAAAATGGGCAACAGGTGTGCTCGCGCTTCCGCAGTGCAGGTGTGGTGTCGGAGCAGAGCATGACAGTACCCCTCCCCCTATGAACCCCACCTGGCATTCCGGAGGATGCATCCAGGTGATGTTTGTGAAAATCGGAGATTAGGGTAGGGTCCAGGATGAACCTGGCAGTAATCCAGCTCCTTTCTTATGGTCCATAGCCCTCCCAGTCAACAAGGTATTGTAGACCATGTCCTCGCCGACGAGACTTGCTCTCAGATGGAACAGATACCTCCTCTTCCTGGGTGGGGAACAGGGGAGGCTGGTAAGCGAGGCAACATTGAAAGGGGGACAGCCCTTTGGCAGCATTAGGGAGGGAGTTGTGGGCGTATTCCACCCAAGGAAGGAACTTGCTCCATGAAGTGGGGTCCAGCGAGGCCATGCACCTAAGGGTGGTTTCCAGCTTTTGATTAGTTCTCTCGGTCTGTCCGTTAGTTTGTGGGTGATACCCAGAGGACAGGCTGGGGCCTGCACTGGCACTGACCAGTGTGCAGAACGCCTTCCAGAACTGGGCGGAGAACTGTGCCCCCCTGTCAGAATCTACATCAATGGGGAGCCCATGGAGACTAAAAATATGAAGCACAAGGAGTTCAGCAGTCTGACTGGTGGACGGAAGTTGAGGCAAAGGAACAAAGTGAGCGGCCTTAGAGAAACAATCCACCACTGTCATGACACAGGAGCTCCCCTGTATCATGACAGTGGTCCATGACGAAGTCAAGAGCTATGTGGGACCAGGGACGGTGGGGGATAGGGAGAGGTCTGAGGAGGCCTGCAGTAGGTATGTTGGCGGACTTGTCCTCCTTCATGGTGGCCCACCAGAAGCATTGCTGAATGAGGAAGTGGGTGCAGGCACCTCCTGGGTGGCAGGCTAACTTGGAGTTGTGTCCCCATTCCAATATCTGTGGGCGAATGGATGCAGGTACAAAAAGTTGATTCAGGGGAACATTGCTGGGACCAGGATCGTGTTCCAGGGCCTCTCTGACTTTTTCCTCAATGTCGAGGATGATAGCGGCCACCAGGCACAGGGAGGGTAGAACAGTTTCGATGGGGAGGACTCTTGAGGAGGAGCAAACTTCAGGCATCAGGCTTGGTATTCTTGAAGCCAGGGCGGTAAGAAATGGTGAAGTTAAACCTCGAGAAGAACAAGGACCAACGGGCTTGACGGGCATTGAGTCTCTTGGCTGTCCTGAGATACTCCAGATTTCGGTGGTCCGTCCAGACTAGAAAAGAAAGTTGGGTGTCCTCCAACCAATGCTTCCATTCTTCCAAGGCCAATTTGATGGCAAGGAGCTCTCGATCCCCAATACAGTAGTTCCATTCAGTGGGCATGAGACGGCGTGAAAAGAAGGAACAGGGATGTAGCTTGTTGTACTGGGGATTTCTCTGGGAGAAAATGGTTCCCACTCTGGTCTCAGATGAGTCGACTTCGACGACAAATTATAATGATGGGTCGGGAATGGTAAGGATGGGAGCACAGGAGCACCTGTGTTTGAGGTTAGAAAAGGCTTCCTTGGCTTGCGCGTCCCATCAGAAGGGGAGTTTGGTGGAGGTGAGGGCTGTGAGAGGGGAAGCCACGGCGCTATAGTTTCTGATAAATTTCCTATAGAAGTTGGCAAAGCCCAGGAACAATTGGAGTGATTGTCGGGATATTGGTGTAGGCCAATCCAAGACTGCCTTGACTTTAAAAGGTTCCATTTTGATCTTGGATGGGGAAATCTTGAATCCTAGGAACGAGACTGATGAAATTGATGAAATTCACACTTTTCCACCTTGATGTACAATTTATTCTCAAGAAGTCTTTGCAGGACCTGGTGGACATGATTCACGTGTTCCTTGAGGGAACGAGAGAAGATCAGGATGTCGTCGAAGTAGGCGAAGACGAAGACATTCAGGAAGTCTCTTAAAACATCGTTGATAAGGGTCTGGAAGACGGCAGGTGCACTGGTTAACCCGAAGGGAACTACCAGATATTCATAGTGGCCAGATGGGGTATTGAAAGCTGTTTTCCACTCATCCCCTTTTTTTATTCGGACCAGGTGATAAGTGTTTCTAAGGTCTTTTTTGGTGAAAATACAAGCCCCCTGTAGAAGTTCGAAGGCTGTGGTCATGAGAGGTAACGGGTAACGGTTCTTGATGCTGATGTCATTGAATCCACGATAATCAATACAGGGTCGCAGTGATTTGTCCTTCTTTTCAACAAAGAAAAACCACGCTCCTGCCGGGGTGGAAAAGGGTGGAATTATGCTGGCCGCCAGTGATTCCGAGATGTATTTTTTCATGGCCTTGGTCTCGGGTCCTGACAAGGAATACAAGCGGCCTCTAGGTGGAGTGGTGCCTGGGAGGAGGTCAATGGCACAATCATAGGGGCGATGCAGTGGAAGAGAGATAGCTTGTGACTTGCTGAACACCAATTGAAGATCAGAGTAGTCAGAGAGAACTCCTAGAGGTCAGGGAACTCCTCCTTGGACGGCTCCAATCAAGAATAGCATTCTTGATCCAGTCAAAGCATGGGTTGTGGCGGGTTAGCCAGGGACGTCCCAGAACAATTGGGGCATGTGATCTTTTCATCACAAGGAATGAGAGGGTCTCAGTGTGATTGCCAGAGACCATTACCAGAACTGATGTATTTATCGAAGGTCTGTAATGATCATGAAGCTTTACATTACTGTTTATTTCTCTTGAACATGACTTCCTTTGATACTGACAGGATCAACTAGATGGGAATGGGATAATCAATTGTTTTTCCCTTTAAATTCTTGAAAATAAGTCAGGTATAACAAAAAAGTTTCTAGCAAGTTTACCCAAAATTATTGTAACAGTTCTTGTCTAAACCAGTACGTCAGTGGCTCTGTCCATGAATGGCATAGCCTCACAAGCCAGACCTCTAACTTTTGGAGGGTCTGAAACTTTGTCACTATATACCTGATCAGGAACTGCCTACTTTGACATGGAAGAAGCAATTAGAATAACAGTGCAAAAAGCCAACCAATCAGTCAATCAGATTTTAACTTTCAAAATTTTGAAGCTTTTTGCCAGCTAAGTATACAAACGATATCATATTCTAATGAGACAATCCTTATTTATATATGTGAATTTGTGTATGCTAAGCATATTCATGATCATGCATCTCCCTATGCCACTCACCTTTCTCTCTCTCCTCCCCAGGGAGAAGCTGGTTTACCTGGTCCGCCGGGAGTCCCAGGAAAAGAGGGCAAAAGGGTGAGTAAATAGGAGCAAATTACTGCCTGTGGTTGATTTCTGTGGTTTTGAAATTGTGTGACATTGTGTTGACATAGTCAACAGATTTTTAACGAGAGATTGCTTCTAAACAAGTGTGATTGTAAGTGTGTTGGGAGAGAGTGAAGTACTTTTGAGGATAAAAATATGAGCTTGGTCTTAAGGATTCTGAAGCAGTGCTCATAGTTTGATAATGAAAACTCAGCTTGAATGGCCTGGCTCAAGAGTGTGAATGATGGCACACATGGTAAATTCTACTAGTGTGCCATTCCAAAGGTGATTTATGGTTAGATGACCAAATGAGGTCAAATGCCTAGAATAAAAAAATACATCTCTAACCAGGGTAAAGGATGATATTACCCAGTTTGGAGCTCATCAGACAGGGTAAATGGTTGCTTTGTTAGTAACAGACACAGTAGTTGATGAGTTAATTTTCTTGTTTTTGTTTTTAAATACTGTATTTTTTGTATGAAATGGAGCATTGGAGTGTAACATTGTAAATCTGCTAGTATGGTGGTATTTTCAAACCTAAATACTTTTTATACTTACATCATGCTTCACTAGGTCAAGTCAAATTCAAAGTCAGAACCACAAAAAATTGGGGACACAGATTACCGCCTGCACCAGTGATCATGAAAATACCAGGAATATTCCTGCCACACCAACACTAGCAAAGGCCTTTATTGTGCCCATTTTTTCTGGGCCTAAATTCTCCTCTCTTTACCTCCAGTCGGATAAGAAAATATGAAAAATTGCTAATATATTGGAGCATACTAAAAGAAGATAATATGAGTAGTACATAGCAAGTTTTTGTTGTATGATACACAACTTAGCTCTATTTGTATCATCTCTTTGATGGCTGCATGGTTTCTTAACGAAAAGAGAAATAATAAAGGTTCAGTTATTTCTAGCCACCAAGTCACATGTAGCAAGGGAAGTTGTTGACCAGAACAGTATCTAACAGCAGTCTTTGACACTGTTTCAGAAGCATGTTGATGTGAATCCTAATTGCTTGCCTCCTCACCAAGGATGTGGCCAAGGTCAGCTAAAGTCTCTCTTCTACATAACTCTTTGAACCATGATTATGCCATATTGCACTGACTTTAAATGTCTTTAGTGGACCTTCCTCAGCGTTCAAAGAAGTTAAGAAAGATTGAGAAAGATACATTATTTGGCTTTTGATATAGCCAAAATGTCACATCTGTTTTGCTCCAATGATGGTGAGCAATCATTCTACTTTAATAAAAAATTGCAAGTCAGTTATACTATATTTAGACATGTTTTTAATATCATCTATGTTTATTATAGAGTGTCTGGGGATGGATGAGTCTGCTTGAAGTAATAGCACATTGCTCCTAGGCTTGTGTGATATAATGATTCAATTGTTCATACATGATCTTATGCTGCTACGATGTCCAGTGATTTTTTCTCTGATTATATTATCCTATATTACCAATATTACCACCTGCCAACTTTATGCATTTTGTGTAGGACATTTCCTCATGTAGGAGCTCCGCAATTTAATGTCAGAGTATGCTAGTGTTGTCACTCAAAGTGCACCAAAAGAGCAGTCTTCTTTTTCTCCCAATCAAAAGATGAGCCAACTCACGCATGAATCTAGAATGATTTGCACAGGTGTTTTGATCTCTGTAGACATTAAATGACATCCCCTGGAAGCTTTGCCCTTCCCCCATCTCACATGACCTTGACTTGCGGGACTTCCTCATTTGAGTTCATTAATGTGAAATAAAATCTATCAGTGTATCTTTGACTTAGCTAACATTAGACAAGTATATAGTTAACATCAGTTAACTAATATTTCTTAGGAATGGCACCTAACAACTTCAGCTGAAAACTGGTCAGAAATGGAGCTTCAACTGCAGAGCTGGTGATATTATTACACTATTCCATATTTGGCAGTTACATAGAATTACAAGTCCTGTGGAGGATAAGGAGTCTATTATACATAGCAGGAGACCAGATAAAAAGGAGCATCCTTGCTTATGGCAGCCATACTGATAAATTCATTCAATTCAATTCAATTCAATTTTATTTGTATATCGTTTTTAACAATGTACATTGTCACAAAGCAGCTTTACAGAAATATATAAATTGAGGATATAAATTTTTAATTTATGAATTTAACCCTAATGAGCAAGCCACAGGTGATAATGGCAAGGAAAAACTCCCTGAGACGATATGAGGAAGAAACCTTGAGAGGATTCAGACTCAGAAGGGAACCCATCCTCATCTGGGTGACACCTGATTGCAATTATAAATGATTCCCTTCTATATCTGTATACTATATGGTCAAAAAGTGCTATTATGTAATGACGAAAGTTCATTATTATACACATGAAGTCTATTTTGTTGAAGTTATCAACTGTTCACTGATGGAGACTTGAGTGTAAAATTGTTTGTGGGAATTGCAGTCCTAAAGCTGTCAAAGCAGTAGTCCATTTTGATGGTTTCTAAGTGGTACCATCCACAGTAATCTCATCTACCTTTAGGCTGTCTGTGTGAGGCCATCCTCAGCAGCAGCGAGTGGTTTGCAAGTAATGAAATCCAAGCAGAAGTAGGGCATCAGGATGGATCAGGCAGGTCCGGAAAGCAGAAGGGGTCAGGATCACAGGATCACTCCAGATCTGTGCAGCTCGACAGAGAGAGGGAGAGAGAGAGAGAGAGAGAGAGAGGGAGGGAGGGAGAGATTGTTAAGTATGCTAATTGTCACGTAATGTTTAAAGAAAATGGATTGTGTGCAGAGTGCAAGCAGGGATTCTGGCAAAACTAGCTATGACAGCATTGCTAAAGGAGAGGCAGAAGGTAACACAGACATGAGGGCACCCTGGGACATAAAGCAGCCAGCCACTTCACCGTCAGCAAACCTGAGTGAACAGCATGTGACAGCATATTCAAACATCCCATTTCACCACAACACTCTATGCCTGTGAACCCTCCAGATCTGCCCCTTTACCTAAGAAAAAGGTTCACAAAAGGCTTGACTGAACAAATATGTTTTCAGCCTAGACTTAAACACTGAGACTGTGTCTGAGTCCCGAACACTAATTGGAAGGCTGTTCCATAACTGTGGGGCTTTGTAAGAGAAAGCTCTGCCCCCTGCTGTAGCCTTCACTATTCGAGGTACCAACAAGTAGCCTGCACCTTTTGAAAGTAGGCGTGGCAGATCATAAAAGACCAAAAGTTCGCTCAGGTACTGTGGCGGGAGACCATTCAGTGCTTTATAGGTCAATAGTAGTGTTTTATAATCAGTGCGAAATTTGATTGGGAGCCAATGCAGTGTGGATAAGATAGGGGTGACGTGGTCATATCTTCTGGTTCTAGTAAGAACTTTGGCTGCTGCATTCTGGACTAACTGGAGCTTGTTTATACACCTACTGAAACATCCAGACAGCAAGGCATTACAATAATCTAACCTAGAGGTAACAAAAGCATGAACTAGTTTTTCTGCACCTTGTAGTGACATTATTTCTTATCTTAGCAATATTTATGAGATGAAAGAAGGCTATCCTAGTAATATTATCTACATGAGCTTCAAATGAAAGACTAGAGTCAATAATCGCAACAAAGTCGTTTACTGCTGCACATTAGGAAATAGAAATGCCATCCATAGATACTATGCAATCAGAAAGCTTACTTCTAGCTGCATGTAGTCCTAGTACAAGTACAGTGTAGGAAATTAGGAAATTTTGTAAACTTAATATTTTAATAGCTGATCAACTATTCGTCCAGCGATAAGTTGAAATGAGTGTATTTATTAATTGTGTGTGGGATATTGCCTCCGTGGCCACCAGCAATAATATCCTAAATATAGTGAAACACTATATTAAGAGCACAGTCACAAGATTGGCAGTTTAGGGCAGTAAATTATAAGCACAGAGACACAAGACACTTGCTTTTAAAAATCAGACGAGACTTTATTACTATTCTAAAACACAGAAACTAATCTAACACAAACACACCCACACACATGCACGCACGCACACACCCACACGTAAACAGGGGTGAAAATGGCTTTGAAAAGAGAGTGAATGAAATTCCGAGTTTCTAGCAGTTCTCAGACCATGACCTGAACGAACCATCAACTTATCAGTTTAATTTAACATTTGCTTCATTTAGAAGGGCTTTAAACGTGTATTAAATGCACCAGTTCAGCAAGAATCTGGAGGTACTATACTTGCGTTTGTGTTGCCAGGGATTCCCTCCCTGTTTGGAAGGAGTTTCCGGCAATGTTGATTGGTCGGCGGTCTGGTTGGCCTTATGTAGCGTCTCAAAAGACCAATGGTGCTGATAAACAGAGTGAGGCACGAACCCGGCGGAGTCTCGTAGATGGGTTGCAAAACTTTCATAAATGGTTCACAGCGGTGCGAAGGCGAGAGTCGGAGGCTTTGCAGGAACCAGTCTGGATGCGGAGTCTCGGAGCAAGCGTGATCTCCTCGTGATGACGAGGGGCAAGAACTTCTAAAGCTCTTGGTTGATGAGACTTCCTTCTGATGAGGATGGAGACTCTCTTGAGCTGTTAGTTGAAGAGAACTCCTTGAAGATGTTGGTAGAGACTCCCTGAAGATGATGATGGACTCTCGCAAAGATGTTTTGGATGAGACTCTGAGTTTCCTTTGTGTCAGGGGGTTTTAACCCTCTCCATTTGGGCTGACCCTGAAGTGTTTGCTCCAATCAGCAGGATCTTGGGGCAGGGTGTAAACTGTACAACAAGTTTTCAAACTATGGTGCATCATCTTAAAAGTCATTGTCCTTACAAGAGATGTAAAGTAGCCTTATGTAGTCTGTTAAAGCTGGGTTCTGTGGAATGTGTGAAGGGTGGTGAACTTTGTGTTCCTGGGGAGAACAAAGGTCTCATTCCATGAGGGTCCTTGGGTGAGCCCCCCCCTTTTCTCATGTTGGGTGAGCCATCTGGTCTTGGCCAACTGCCTAGATCAATGAGTTTGACAGAGGTTCCTCATGGCTGAGAGGGTTCGTCCTCTGGTCAGGGATGTCCTATCACTTGCCGATGTTCACAGGACAGTTGAAATCCAGCAATCAGTAAACAAGCGTTAATTAACTTGGCTCTACAAAGTCTGGGAGCAGGATTCCTAGTTTTATGGCTTCTTTGCTTTCCTTGCCTGTTCCCTTCAGATCCTACAACAGTACTTCTGTTTTGTCAGAATTAAGTAGAATAAAGTTAATGTATTTTACACATTCCTCAACTTTATTGAGCTGGTGTCTCTCATCTGGCTTTGCTGTAACATACAACTGTATGTCATCAGCATAACAGTGGAAGCTAATACCATGTTTACAAATAATTTTACCCAGAGGTAGCATATATAACGTACAAAGCAGTGAGCCTAAAACAGAACCTTGTGGAACACCAAACTTTACCGTTGTACTCTTTTTGCACTATTGTCACTGGATTCACTTTCCAATAGAACTGTGTACTGGTCGGCGCTGCACTGGGACTTACTGTTCCCATTGTCTATCCCAGTAGTCATTGTACTGTCTTGTGCTGTCGTATATGTTTGCACTTGTGCACTTTATGTATAAATTTATGTAGTCCCTTGTAGTTCTGTGTTGTTCTGTGTTTGTCCTATGTAGCACCTTGGTCCCGGAGGAACGTTGTTTCTTTTCCCTATGTACTAACTGGCTGTATATGGTTGAAATGACAATAAACTCCACTTGACTTGACTTGAGTATGCATAGAGAAGTCACCATTTAAGTCACAAGTCAAGTCAAGTGGAGTTTATTGTCATTTCAACCATATACAGCCAGTTAAACTGATAACGATCAGTCAAATAAGACTCGAGCCAGGAGAGGGCCGTTCCCTTAACACCAACGACATTTTCTAGTTTATCAAGGAGAATAGCATGATCAATGTTATCAAAAGCTGCACTAAGGTCAAGCAACACAAGCACGGAGACACAACACTAATCAGCGCTGTCTCTGTGCTATGATGAGGCCTAAATCCTGACTGATACATTTCATGAATGTTATTCCTATGTAGGTATAAGCATGCCTGCTGTGCTAAACCTTTTCTAGAATCTTGATAAAGAGGAGGTTTGATATTGGACTATAGTTGGACAACTGACAGAGGTTGAGGTCAGGTTTTTTTTAACGGGGGTTTGATAACTGCTAGTTTAAAAGATGTAGGTGCATAGCCAAAGCTAAGGGAAGAATTGATTATTTTTAGAAGAGGTATGATTTTTTTCCAGAATTATATGTTTGAAGAAACATGTAGGTAAGGGATCTAGTAAATAAGTTGATGATTTTGATGAGGAAATTAGTGAAAATAGTTTGGTCTCCTTTATGGTTATATTATTATCTACATCTACAGAGTTAGTTATCAAATTTAGTTATCAGTTAGTTATCAGTTGTCTGGTTTTAAATTTATAGTCTGAATTTTTTGCCTGATATTTTCAATTTTGTCATTTAAAAAAATCATGAAGTCATTGCTGCTATATATTGATGGTGTGCCTGTTTCTGTTGTGGTCTTAGTTAATTCCTAGTTAATTTTGTATTTATTAATTTAGTTAATTAGTATTAAAGAAGAATCTAGATTATTCTTTAGATTATAGAAAAAGATTATTTTTTGTTATCTTCTATTAGGATAGTGAGATATGTTGATCTAGCAGCACTAACAGCTTTTCTATATCTCAGGAGGCGCTCCTTCCATGCTGTTTGAAATACTACTAATTTAGTTTGACGCCATTTACATTCTGATTTTTGAGTGGTCTGTTTTAAGGTGGGTGTGTGATCATTATAGCAAGGTGCTAGTTTATTCTATCTAATTACTTTTTGTTTCACCTTAAATCTGGTTTGTGGAGCTACATTATCTTGCGTGTAGCATTCAGTCGCCTGTTCAAGTTCTGTGTGGTCAGACGTTGATCCAATCATAGTTGATAACTCTGGGAGATTATTGATAAAACTCTGTGCAATAGCAGATGTGAATATACATTTGACACGGTAGCATGGTAAGGTGCAGGGCTAAGACACATTTTAAACGAGATGAGGTGTAATCTGCTGATGTTGTAAACAAGTTTCAATGCTATGTCTGCTGCAACTCCTACCATGTTCATAACTTTATCATACATGACAGCTTGAAAAAATCATCGAACACTTGAAAAAAAAGATTTGAAGTTGTGTACCGTCATAATCCAGAAAAGATTGCATTGACTTTGACATGCACAGTTTCTTGACATAGATATGCTACATCTGCTACAAAGATATGTCTGTTTGTCTGACAGAGACCTGAATTTTTCGATCTTAATAGTTATTAATATTATTAATACATTGCAGGCCTATTTAATGCTTTTTTCCTGGTTGTTGACTAGTCAAAAATGGCACTTTTGGTTTTCGTCTGAAAGAAAAAAAGGCTGAAATAATTAAAAATATTTCGTTGGCATCATTAATAAATATAGTTAACTGATGTTATATATTTATTATTTATTATATGATTGTTAAGTTGGACACACATTGATAGACTTTATTTCACATTATTGCAATAAAAAAAAACAAATCTCCATTTGCAGTGACAGAAAGCGAGGACGCTGAATCAGCACATCTTTCAAGTGGCGAGCTCAAATCACCTGTCAGTCATCCCGGATTCAAAGAGCATGTATGCTGTTTTTATTAGCGAAAAAAGACAGCTTTTTTGGCATATTTTTCCTTTCCGTTGTTAAAATGCAAAGCTCCTACGCAAAATGTGTAATGGTTGGCAGGACTGAAACGGTCATTTAATTTTAATTTTTTTTTTTTTTATTTTCCATCTCACCAACCCCAAACAGTGGCCCACTACTTTTGAGTGCCTCTGGCTCAGGGTGACATTATTGTAATAACATGTGGTTAGAATTTGTCAGGTCTGAAACATAGCAAAGCAGCTTATGGATTTGCCTTCATTTTGAAATTTTGTCATTATCTTGTCCAATGTATAAAAATTAAGGCCAGAAATTTAAAGACACTACATAAGATGCCAGATAGAAATGTACAGTCCCAATGTCCTCTACTATTT
Source organism: Pangasianodon gigas (assembly GCA_022758105.1). Classification (NCBI taxonomy): domain Eukaryota; kingdom Metazoa; phylum Chordata; class Actinopteri; order Siluriformes; family Pangasiidae; genus Pangasianodon; species Pangasianodon gigas. Next base: position 9,661,998 of record CM040481.1, read on the forward strand.
AAACTGGCTGGAGATTAGTAGTGGAGAACACAGCATATATAATTGTGGTTATATGAAAAATGGTGGGTAGTTGTATATTAAATGCAGCAGAGGGTTAATGGGTACATGTTTTGCTGAGGTCACTTTCTTTGTGGTGTCTGAGGATGTTCTACTATGTTGTGTTGCCGATTGTATGGCTAATATGGAAAGCATATTTGACCCTCTGGGTTCTATTGATGGTTAACAGTGGTGTGATTTTGGGGTCAGAAATGAAACCATCCATGTTGACATCTGTCAAACTATGCATCAGGAAGTATACCACTTTGGTATGAAAATGCACTTGAGATACCCTCTGCCAGAACCCCCTCTTATTAGAGATGCTATACTATTCTTATAAACAGCTGACTTCATCCAAGTACTAACTAAATGCAAATTAGTTATTTTATTTATAGTTATTTAGTTATAAATTATTTTATCTATAACACATAAGAACAGTCAACAGCTGCACCTACTAAAATCCAAATCACACTGAAAGCATTTCTGAAACATTGTATGGTTTGGGTCTTATGGAACAGAAACATTCTGGGTTTGGTTTTCAAGGGGTATTAGCATGATTAAGTGTTTAATCTTTCTCAAAGGGTTCTGAGAACCCTTAGAACCCTTTCTGACAGGAAAAGTCTATACATACAACAGTGAGTATCATCATCCCTGCGTAATAAAGTTGTGAAATTTTTCTAGTTATCATTAAGTGCTATTTCAGTGCAACCCTAGAATGCACAATTGAATGACATTGTTGTAGATTATAAGTCATACTTAAGCATTCATTTTAGAGCACATTTATAGCCAGAATAAAGTAGTTGTCCTCCTGCCAGTTTAAATGGAGTTGAAGGTCTTCCTACTGTGTCTTGAGAATGGTAACTGTATATATATATGGCTGTTCTGAAACTAGAGTTTATAGTAAAAGGTTTGTTGGCAGTGTCAACTGACACAGCCACTACCTGGCAGCATTTGTATGTGTGTGTGTGTGTGTGTGTGTGTGTGTGTGAGTGTGTATGAGAGAGAGAGAGAGAGAGAGAGAGAGAGAGAGACACTGAAAGAGCCCCCCATACACAAATACTTATACTAGCTAAAGTAAAACTAAAGTAAAATCAGTACTGATAATACATATTATATTTATTATACATATATTACATATTCTCCAGACTCAGCGTATGCAGACAAAGCTATTCTCATACTGAGAGCTGAAGTGTCCAGATGCCCTGTCTGAGTGCAAAGGTAGAAAGCACATAGTTATTCTGCAACCTCCTAACATTTGTTCAGTAGCTCCTGCAATTTGTGTAATTGGTTTCCAGATTTAAAGCAGATCTGGATAATGAGTTAACACGCAGTATTTCATGTACTGCATTCAGTTAGTGTGTGCGTGTGTGTGTGTGTGTTTTATTAGACTACTTGTGTTTAATGGTGTCTGTCTGTACTTACCGTAGCTCAGTGCACAGTATGGGCATCATTGAGAAGGAGCCTGAAATATACAATGGATATAAAAAGTCTACACACCCCTGTTAAAATGGCAAGTTTTTGTGAAGTAAAGGATTGACACTAAGATAAATCATGTCAGATCTTTTCTCACCTTTAATGGTGAAAAACAACCAGAAACATTTATAGGGAAAAAAGAAAAATAAAAAACTTACAATAACCTAGTAGCATAAGTGTGCACACCCCTAAACTAATACTTTGTTGAAGCACCGTTTGATTTTATTGCACCACTCAGTCTTTTTGGGTAAGAGTCTATCAGCATGGCACATTTTGACTTGGCAATATCCCACTCTTTCTTGCAAAAACATTCTAGATCCATCAAATTGTGAGGGCATCTCCTGCGCACAGCCCACTTCAGGTCACCCCACAGATTGGGCTCTGGCTAGGTCATCCAAAAACATTGATCTTTTGGTTAAGCCATTCCTTTGTTGATTTGGATGTATGCCTTGGGTCATTGTCGTGCTGAAAGGTGAAATTCCTTTTCCTCTTGGCAGCTTCCCTGGTAAATTTTTGTCTTGTCCTTTTGTAAATTTTGGAGGGACATCCTGTTCTTGATAATTTCACTGTGTTGCTCCATTTTCTCCACTTGTTGCTGATGGCCTTCACTGTGTTCCATGGTACATAAAAAGTTTTGGAATTTTTTTGTACCCCTCTCCTGTTCAGTTCCTTTCAACAGTAAGACCCTGTATAGGCTTTGCCAGCTCTTTGCAGATCATGGCTTCAGCCATGGCTTTATTATTATTATTGTAACATACAACAACAACAACAACAACAACAATAATAATAATTATAATATAAATGAAATTTGCAAAACTTTGTTTGTTTCTTTTTAGCTGCTTCTTAAAGTTAAGTCCCGTGTTCACCTGTCTAATCTCTAGTAGTAAATAATTAGATTTTTCTTTTTGGTGTATAAAAACAAGGTTGCCTCACCATGTTTTTTTCTTGTCAGCTTTTTGCAGTTGTTTTCTCACAGACTACTTCATAGAGGATGCCATGTCCATCTATGCTATGGACATCTGAAGCTACTGCCCCCCTTTGCCTTTTTACATAAACCTCAGACAGTTCTGTTGTTTGTCATATAATAGTTAATAGTGAGTGTTATATGTAGAGAAATCTAGTCCTGCATCAGTCTAAAAGAGTCATTGCAGACCCTTAGAATGTAATGCTGCTCAATGACTAGGCAAGAATTTACAGGTCAAGGGGTCTTGTAGCTGCTAGTGGGCCATGAGATTTATACCTTCCTCTTTGCTAAATAAGCTAACCCTCTATGGGTCAACATAGATAGATAGATAGATAGATAGATAGATATGCTTTATTGATCCCATGAGGGAAATTCTTGTGTTACAGCAGCATGGTCAGTAGCAAGATACAACACGTACACGTACATGTACGAGTCTGCTCATTCCCAAAAAACACACAAAATATAAAATATAAAATACAATAAGTTAAATTAAATGTAGTAGTGCAGGTATGGAACACAGTTGTAGATTTAACCAGATTTACATCAGTATTTACATAAGTACACTTGTGAAAAATGGTAGTGAATAATGATGAATATGAAGAACCTTGAGAATGTAGGATATAA
>CM040481.1:9671925-9691019 GCA_022758105.1 Pangasianodon gigas
TATGCAATGACGTAGCGGTGGAGCACATCACTGAAGATCTCGTTTATGAATGATTGAAACACTGCTGGGGCATTGGTTAATCCATAAGGCATCACTAGATACTCGTAGTGCCCCCTGGTGGTGTGAAACGCCGTCTTCCACTCATCCCCCTCCTTGATCCTTACTAGATTGTACGCGCTGCGCAGGTCCAGCTTAGTGAATATCCGAGCCTCCCTGAGTTGCTCCAAGGCTGCTGGTACCAGTGGGAGAGGGTAGGGGTATTGGACTGTCAACGCATTCAGTCTCCTGTAGTCGATGCATGGCCGCAGACCCCCACCTTTCTTTTCAACGAAGAAGAATCCCGCCGCTGCTGGAGAAGTGGAGGGTCGGATGTAGCCCGTGGCTAGGGCTTCCTTGACGTATTCCTCCATAGAGAGAGAGGGTAAACTTAATTCTTGGGTGGCATGGCATTGGGCAGCAGCTCGATCGCGCAGTCCCACGGGCGGTGGGGGGGTAACTGCCTGGCTCTTTCTTTACTGAACACCTCTCGTAGATCCTGGTATTCGCATGGTATTGAGATGTTCTCTGATGTGTCGGGACTTTCGATGGAGGTCGAGAAACATGGCTGTGACTGGATCTTGCGGAGGCAGTGGTTCTGGCAGTGGGGTGACCAGCTGATCAGTTCTCCCTCCTTCCAGGACATGACGGGGTTATGAAGTTGTAGCCAGGGGAAGCCCAGGATGATGGGGTTTGAAGGAGTGGAGATGACGTAAAACGTAGTCTCCTCAAAGTGCAGTGATCCCACTTGTAGGGTGAGCGGACGGGTCTGATGAGTGATGAGGCCTCCCCCGATGGGATGGTTATCGACGGCCGTCACTTGCAGGGGGGGTTCGCATGGCAGCGTGGGGAGGTGAAGGCCCTCTGCAAGCTGTTGGTCGATGAGGTTGACGGCCGCCCCGGAGTCCACTAGTGCTGGAACCACAATAGTACTCTGAGTGTGGTGCAAAGTCACTTTAAGTGTCATGCAGGAGGATACGAAATCGTTTCTCACCTTGGAGGTAGATGGTTTCTCGGGGCAGTTGTTAACCCGGTGGCCGGCGCCCCCGCAGTAGAAACATAGATTACGGCGAGCCCGACGTTGACGTTCCTCCAGGGACACTCTGGTGCCGCCCAGTTGCATAGGCTCCAGCCCCTCCTCCCGTGGTCTGCTGTAGTCCTCCCGAACCCGAGGTTCATAGCGGGGGCGAGACGTGCGGCGTTGCTGGCGGAGGAGGTTATCCAGACGAATGGCCGTGGTGATATACTCAGACAGCGTGACGTCCGTGCTGCGGCAGGCCATCTCCGCCTGTAAAGCCGGACATAGTCCCTACCTAAACACTGCTAGCAGTGCGGGGTCATTCCACCCACTCTGGGCCGCTAGGGTACGGAACTTCACGGCGTAATCTGCGGCCGGTTCAGTGCCTTGATGCAACTCCAAGAGTTGTACTGCTACGTCGCGCCCCCCCGCCAGCTATTCAAAAACATCGCGGATCAGCTAGAGAAGTAATTAAAAAATGTCTTTACCTGGGGATCGGTGTCCCAGACGGCCGAGGCCCAGTCCAGTGCCCTCCCCGTGAGCAGAGACAAGAGGAAGGCACACTTGGTGTTCTCCTCCTGGTAGGCCATGGGCTGAAATGCGAAAAAATTCGCGCATTGCCGTAGAAAGCCTCGGCAGTGCTCCGCGGAGCCATCGAATTTCTCCAGGAGAGCCATCCGGATCGATTCGCTGTGTGCTGGTGCGGCTGAAGCAGCGAGAGTCGCTGGAGTCAGCTGGAGCTGTTCGTGAGCGGCCTGCAGCGCCGCGAGTTGCTCCTGATATGCGCGAATGATAGCTCCTTGGCGGGCCACCACCGCCTGGAAATTCGCGTGCTCTGCTGGATCCAAAACAGGCGAAGTATTCTGTAATGAATCGCCGGAGGCGGGTTGTGTAGGATCCATTAGCAGATTTAATAGCAGATAATCCAAAACAGCAGGCAGAAACGTAGTCGAGAAACAGGCAGTAAAGTCCGGTAAACCAGGAAGTCAAGCAGCGAGGCAAACAAATCCAAAAAACACAAGGCAAAGGCAGAAAACCGTAAACATGAACAGGGTCGAGCACAAAAGACAACAAAACACTAAGGCAGAGAGAAAAGGCTTGGTAATGTCCCGAAAACAATACTTCGCGTCCTAGTGTGGTGAACGCGCTGTTTAAATATCTGACAAAACCCCGGAAGTGTTTCTCGTGGGTGGCGTCAAAATTCGGGCGAGGGCTCCCTCTGGTGGGCAGGTGCCGGTGGTGACGCTACAGCTATATTGTATTAAATGTGGAAATAGCTCTGACTTGATTTATCTTTGTTTCATTTTTTACATCACAAAAACCTGCAATTTTAACAGAGGTGTGCAGTAGAATTTTTATAGCCACTGTATTTTTCACATCAAACATCAGAATGGGGAAAAATGTGAGCTCAGTCTTTGACCGTGGCATGTTTCTTGGTGCCAAACAGGCTGGTTTGAGTATTTCAAAAAGGGCTGATCTCCCTCTGATTCATGCACAACATTCAGTGAAAAAAATATTCAGTGAGTGGCAGTTCTGCGGTTGAAAATACTTTGTTCATGAGAGATTTCAGAGGAGAGTGGCCAGACTGGTTTGACTGCTTGCATCTTGTAAATGGAGCATTATCAACATAGAACAGGGCTGTAACCAAATATGAATACGTTATTTGGACTGAACAGATCATGTCCTAAACCAGGGGTGTCCAAAGTCCGGGCTCAGGCCAAACGCGGCCCTTGGACAGACATTAATTGGCCTATGGCTTCTCTGTTAGAATGTATGATAGGTGGCCCACCAGCCAACACATTGCACTTTTTCCTTTCACTTTGAAGGTGGCAGCAGACTGTGTTAACACAGTTAACTAAAACGCTTCTGTCAGCCAAGAACAGAAAGCTGAGGCTGCATTGGACACACCAAAACTGGACAGATGAAGACTTGAAAAACATAGCCTGCTCTGATGAATCTTGATTTCTGCTGAGGCACACAGATGGTAGGGTCAGAATTTGGTGCCAACAGCATAAATCCATGGACCCAACCTGCCTTGTGTCAACAGTCCAGGCTGGTGGAGGTGATAAAATGGTGCAGGGAATGTTTTCTTGGCACACTTTGGGCCCGTTAGTACCAATCAGTCATCGCTTGATTGCCACAGCCTATTTGAGCACTGTTGCTAACCACGTGCATCCCTTCATGGCCACAGTTTACCCATATTCTAATGGCTACTTCTGGCATCACGATGCACCATGTCACAAAGGAAAAGTTGTCTCAAACTGGTTTCATGAACATGACAATGAGTTCATTGCTCTTCAGTGGCCTTCCTAGTCAACGGATCTGAATCCAGTAGAACACCTTTGGGATGTGGTACAATGAGAGATACTCAGCATGAAAATGCACCTGAGAAATCTGCAGGAATTGTGTGATGCATTAATGTCACCATGGATCAGAAACTAAAAGTAATGTTTCCAACATCTTGTGGAATCCATGCCATGAAGAACTGAGGCCGTTTTGAGAGGTACCCAGTATTAGTATAGTGTTCCTAATAAAGTGTTTGGTGAGTGTTATGTCTATTCATTTCATTAAAAAAATGCATTTTGAATCTGTGTGTCCCTTTCGGCTTTCCATACTCACTGCTCCACCTCGTACATTTCAGTGTCTGGTAGCAAGACTAAGAAACTCAGTGAGCAGTTTAGTGTCGGCATCATGGGGGGCATTCACGGGCTACGCCCCCCAGATGAGTTATTGTGGAAAATGCTGTGGAAAAAGAGCGGGAATTTCATAAACATGAATCTTCAAAGGAGCATCTCTCTTGCTGAGGCTATAGTGGAGAAAGTAGATGACTCCTATTACACATTAAAAGTAGATGGAACCTGTGACCCCACCGGATGTGAAAATATACTGATTGTCATTTGATTTGTTAATGAGGCATATGAGGTCACAGAGGGCCTGCTAACCATGGCAACAGCCGACAATGGTGATGCACGGACATTAACAGACACCATTCTGGCACAGCTAAATGATGTTGGACTGGACACATCAAAGATTCTAAGCCAAGTATTTGATGGGGCTTCTCTGATGTTTGGGAAGCACAGTGGCGTCCAGAAGCTACTGCAAGAGAAACTAGGTCATGAGATACCTTACATACACTGTCTTAACCACCAGCTACATTTAGTGGTAGTACATGCTATGTCAGCAGAGACAGCTGTAATTGACTTTTTTAATGTGTGTAATACCCACTACAGTTTCTGCAAGAAGCCCACAGTTGCTGTGCACTGTAAGGGTGTGCATCTCAAACATCTTCTGGAACAGAGATGGACAGTACATCTTGTCACCGTGTCTGTGGACATGCCTGTGGACATATTTGCCTTTTGGGCTGAGAGGTTTGTGCAAAATTTGAAAAAAAAAAAAGAAATTTGGTCACCAGGTGGCGATGTCACATTAATTGTTTTATATAATGTAGTATTTCAGAGAAACACAAGGATCTGAGGCTGTATCTGTGCAATTATTTGATGTATTGTGATGAAAGTTTATATGTGCCATTATAAACATACATGCCTATAGCTTTTATGAATTTCATCCAATGGCCATGAATCTCACCTCTTTCGATTCCTTAGGTCCTACAGAAACCAGTGATATACATTTTTCCACAGTAGGCCATTTTGCCATTTTGCCGGTCCTCATAGACCATTTATCCAATCTTCACTAAATTTCACACAGATCTTCATCAGATAAATAAAAAACAAAAAAATAAGTAAGCAAACAAATAGGCAAAAGAACAAATTAGTACAAAGTACATATATAATACACATATTTACACTATTTACACTATTTGTTCTATAACATATTTACATTAATATTCACATGGGATTAGCTTCTGTTTTATTCTTTCTCAGATTGTGACAGTTATTTACAAATTTTGCTGATAATTTGGCAAACTCTGGTACTTCTCCAAAACATATGCACAATATATCCTTGTTTTCTGTGGGTAATTGTGTGTGTGTGTTTAGTGTGTTGAGGAAATCTTGTCTAGTGGTATTTGGTACAGGATAGAAGAAAGAAAATATCTGTCCTGTGCTGCAGTGATTACAGATTCTCTACTCTAGAGGTTTCCACTGTCTCTTATACCGTCCGGTTTCAATCTCTAAGCTGTGAGCGCTGAGTCTGTACAGTGTTAATGTGTGTCGTTCTGTTGTTTTTTTTACTTTAGTCAGGTAATCAGCTAGTAATTTGAGAGCTTTTTTCAGCATGGGGAGAAACAGAGGAAATTTACCGAGCTCTTCTCTGACCCCTGGCTTTACAGCGCTGTGGTGTACTCTTTAGATGCTACAGGTGGAATGTCTCTATGGGGTTTGTGTTCCAGAGTGATTGTTTTTCGTGTATAATGGGTCTCCAAACCTTACTGTCATATAAGAGGATGGGTTTTAATTACACTATGGAAAATTTCTAGACAGATTTGAATTGGTGGGTTAAATGAGCTGAGTGTGTTTTTTGAGTGTAATACACTTTACGTGCTTTGTCTGCTAGTGCGCTCAGAGCCTGGTGGAAGTTTCCAGATGCACTGATTAACAGACTTAAGTAAATATATTCTGTGGTGTGTTGTAGTGGGGTTCCTCCAAAAGTAAATGCAGATTTTGATTCATGATATTTGGCTTTCTTATTGAAAATCATGATTTTGGTTTTATCTATGTTGATCTCTAGTGATCAGTGTGTGCAGTATTGTTGTAGAAGGTTGAGTTTCTGTTGGAGTGTGTGTGCTGTGGGACTGAACAAAACTAAATCATCTGCATATAATAAGAATTTAATCTCTTTACCAAAAAGGTCTAACTCTGGATTTGGGGATTGTTCGAGCATTGTTGCAAATTTATTGATGTATATATTGAAGAGGGTAGGAGACAGTTTGCAGGCTCACTGCTGTGTAAAAAAAATTCTGTTCTATTTGCGTTTGAGATCATAAGATGAACATGAGATGATGGATCAGAATTTCAGCTTTCATGCAAACCACTTATCAGCAGTAAGAATCGGAATACTAGATTTGAATTTGCAGAGAAATATAGAGATGTGCCACAAAAGTTTTGGAACCAAGATTAACCTCTACTAAAGTGATGGAAACGCCAAAGTGTGGAGAAAGACATGATCTGCTCATGATCCAAAACATACAAACCCCCCAAAACAAACAAAAACTGAAAGATGATGAGGTATAAGCCTGGAAAAGCATCACAAAAGAAGCATGGACCAGTTTGGTGTTGTCAGTGGGTCTCCAGCTTGATGCAGTTATTGCAAGCAAGGGATATGCAACCAAATAGTAAGTGTTATTTGCTTTAATTTACTTTAAGACTATCTGTTCCTATAGTTTTGCTTACCTAAAAACTGGGTTGTCTGCCACCAAAGGCGCCATGTTCTAAGTTGTTTAACACATCTACAGGGTGTCCCAAAAGTCTCCATACATAGGGGAAATTACCCCTTTTTAGCAAAATGTCTTCTAAATTTTTTCATACTTAGTTTATATTATTATTATTATTATTATTATTATTATTATTATTATTATTATTATTTTCAGATAGCCTTTAAGAATATTTTTTGACAAAAGAAGAATGTATTGAAATCATTCTCATGGCTGGATCAGTGCGATGGACTTTAACAGGAAACATGGCAAGCACATCACACACAACACTGCTGCCAAACTTATTAACAAATTCAAAAAGCCTGGAAGTGTTGCAGACCAACTGAGAAGTGGACGTCCACAAACATCCTCTGATGAAAGCACAACCTGGTGCTGGCATACATAGCCCCCTATGTATGGAGACTTTTGGGACACCCTGTAGATATAAATGTCAGGAAATGTAAGCTGAAATTCTGATCTATTGTCTCATATTCATCTTTTGATCTCAAACGCAGATGTCTTCAGTGTATAGCAAAAACAAAATAATTGGCTTTCAGTACTTTCGGAGGGGACTGTATGTTACACTCTTTACATTGGCATGTTTAACTGTTACCAAATTGTTATGAATTTTTATTAGGAAAAAAATTCAATAGCTTCTAAACGGTTGGATGTATTGATCCTAAACAACTTTTTACCATATTATGCACCTTCTCTAGAATGTACTGCACTTTTTTCAAGTCAAGTCAAGTGGCTTTATTGTCATTTCAACCATATACAGCTAGTACTGTACACAGTGAAACGAAACAATGTTCCTCCAGGACCATGGTGCTACATAAAACGACACAGAACTACAAGAGACTACACATTACTACATAAAGTGCACGTGCAAACATGTGCAAACAGCACAAGACAGTACAATAATTACTAAAACAGGGCAATAGGCACAGTAAGAGACAGTGCAGCGCCGATCAGTACACAGTTCAAATGTCAGATACAGCAGGTAGTGCAAAAGAATATAATAAAATGAATATAACAATATAATAAAATGCTGTGAATGTAAACATAACAACTATGACATAGCATTCTGCAGATAAGCAGATATTATACCATATATGGACATGCAGTTATTGGGGTAGCAGCCAGGTAGAGAGTATAGTAATGACAAGAATTATATACAATATTTTTATAAATACAGTAGCAGCAAAAAAGCAGGTAGTAAATACAGAAATGTGCAAAAATTGCCAAGGGAGTGGGATGGTGTTCAGTTGAGTATGTGTGTGTTGTCAGTCCAGTCTCTGAGTATTGAGGAGGCTGATGGCTTGGGGGAAGAAACTGTTACACAGTTTTTTGTGCACATTCAGCCTCAAGAGTGTTAGTTGGTCAAGGACTGATGTCAGGAGAGGAGGCTTGGGGCACAGTCAGCATTCCAGTTCATGTTGGTGTGGAAGTCATAGTTACATTTGCCAAACAATTGGTGATGAATATAGGTGTAGTATATTTTAGAAAAATAATATTTTACAAATTGTTTTTGAACAATAATGTTGACTGTTCAGAGGCCATTGATTTTTTTTTCCAAAATCAAAATGAATTAAAATTTGCTAACAGTAGAGTGTAGTACATTCTACAGTTGGTGCTTAATATTATACAAGTTGTTTTGGATAAATAATTCAACCATTTAGAAGCTAATGAAATTTTTTTCATAATAAAAATTCAGTAACCGTTAAATTTGCCAAAGTAAAGAGTGCAGTTTATTCTAGAGAAGGTGCATAAATAATTTCTAAATTGGTTTGGAACAATATGTTGATCCGTTTAGAAGCTGATGATTTTTTTTCAAAATCAAAAATCAATTAAAAATTGCCAACTGTTACACTTGCCAAAGTAACGAGTGTAGTACATTCTAAAGAAGGTGCTTGATATTGTACAAATTGGTTTAGATCAATACAGTGAACCTTTTAGAAGCTATTGAATTTTTTTCCAAATAAAGATTTATACAAATTATGTAACAGTTAAACATGCCAAAGTAAAAAGTGTAGTAAATTCTAGAGAAGGTTCTTAATATTATACAAATTATTTTGGATCAATAAATTCAATGGTTTAGAAGCTATTGATTTTTTTCCTAATAAAAATTCATTAGAAATAGGTAAAAATTAAACTTGCCAAAGTAAAGAATTTAATACATTATAGAGAAGGTGGGTGCATAATATTTTGGTTGTTTTGGATAAATTCATTCAACCGATTAGAAGCAATGAATTTTATTTTCAAACAAATATTCATTAAAATGCAGTAACAGATAAACTTGCCAAAGTAATGAGTGTAGTATATTCTAGAGGAGGTACATATTAATTTCCAAGTTTAGATCAATACATTCTGTTTAGAATGTTTAGAAGCTACTGAAAACTAACAGTTGTCGGGTAATCTAATATTGTTCAATTTTCAGAAGCTGACAGGATATAATAGCAACAATACAATAGTGGTTATACAATAGCAACCACTAAGCCACTTTCTAATCTCCATTCTGATTACTATTTTGTATTTCTCTTACTGTCAATTATTAATAATTATTATTATTTAAAAACCCCATTATATTTTCATTGCAAACATAAAGTTAAAAAGATTTTATAAGGCAAGCATTGTTTTTGAGGTTGTTTTCGAGATCAGGAACACGAATATTCAGAGATAACGTTCTATTCGTTCCGAATCAGAACTTTCCCGGCTTGATTAAATGGCTATAGCTGACTTTCCTTTTGACGGCAAATTCAAATCATGCAGTCTTACAATAGTTTGGCATGCCGTTCCTGCACTATAGAATGTCCCTTTCACTACCAAGTGGTTTTGTTGTCAGTACTCAGCTATCACCGTGCTAGTTAATTATCTTAGGTCAGTGTCACTTTTCTTAAGTAACTATCATTTTGCATGAGATTATTTATTATAAGATGTATGAGGTGTAGCTATCTGCAAACACCGCGTATTACTCCTCATTAATTACAGGCTATGAAGGACTAACGACTACTCTTAACAACACAAACTCTAGTGCAGTATTTGCTGCGACAGGGTTTTTTCCGTTTATTGTGGGTTGTGTACATCTTGTACCACTGTTATTGTCTATGTGAACCTCATTTTGTTACAATGTCAGCTAGCAGTCAGGCTAACTAGATGCTTGATCAGATTGATTAGAGCTATAACGATTTAACTATCGCTAACGTTAGTTGTTTTTATCAGTGTCAGACAATATCTGTACTCTTGGCAGCAGGTAATAAAAGTTTTCTTTCGGTTAACAACGAGTCCTATTTCACCGTGGTCAGTGCTGTGCCATATTCTGCATCCCCACCGAGAAGTACACCCCCTTTTATGTGCGCACGCACTTACAGCCTATTGGCTAAGTTTTAAATCCGTCACGTGGTTAAAAAGAGAAAGGAGGGCAGTACTCCATACAATCTCCCTACACCTTTTCCACCCATTTATGGAAATCCCCTAATTCATACAGGCTGTGATGATTGGACTCTGTAAAGGTTGGACTCTGCCCAGTAGCCAAAATATAGTGTATGTATAATATACAAAGCAATGAAAATCTCAGTTCTATATTTTACAGTAACTAGATAAAACAGAGAATATATTAATGGTAAGAGCTCTAGTATATTGTTAATATTAATATGAAGTCATGTTGAAATCTTACAGAAGTATTTTCTCTGCCTTAAAACTGAAGACTTATCCTTATTGAAGACTTTATTTTTTCTGTGAGTAATTTTCAGAACTGTCACAGTGAACTGACGTCATATTAACAATAGAGAACACCACTTATGATCTCCTTCCCACACCTTAATAATCATGACCACACATTATTTTTATTAAATAGAGATGTCACCATAGGGGGTCCAGAAGTGTAGGAATACAATGCATCCATGTTACCTGCCTTGTAATATTTTTTCCATTTGCTCCAATTTATAAGCGCTTCTAATGTTTTAAAGATTTGATCTTTTTTTTTGGTTGATGTTTGTCTTTGCTTTTCTTTACTTTACTTTTGTGTATTTTCTACTTGTGGGCCTCTATTGGGCCAAGTTTTGGTGGTGCACTTCTTATCCATGGATTGTGCTAAATGTTATTGAAATGAATGTAATTTTGCTTGTGAAATGAATGAAAAAGTTCTTGTTCTGCTGAGCAAGATTAGTAAAATAAAGTTAATTTTTCTTTTTTTCTAGTTATTATAAGCAATATTCAGTTTTTTGTGGTTCACACCAAATGTGTTTTGTTTATTATGGCAAAACGTAATATTTCTTAGTAATAGTTTTGTCATTTGCTGATTTTTGTATTTCTTGACACCAACTGTGTTCTTTTAGTTTAATGGCTTTAAGCCAACAAGAATGTAGTGGTTGCGTAAACATAATTTTTTATTCACAAAAAAAGATAGAACTCAGATTTGCTCTAAACTAGTTGCATTTTCTAGTACAAAAATCATTCTTCTGTATATTTATATTTAGTTATATCAACTAAATATTTAATTCAGTGCTGACAAGAGAATGTCAGTCAGTATAACTAATTATTTACAGAAGTTGAGTAAACAAGCAAAAGCTAGTGAAAATTGGTAGAGGTTTTTTTTTGTGTGTGTGTGTGTGTGTTCTATTTCACCCCTCCCAATTGCCACGGATGGTGCTTTTTTCCCCGGGATTTTATCCTGCTGCACCATTTCACTGACCCAATAGGAAATTCACTCTCCGTGAGGCCAACAATTGGAGAGTCCACTCGAAGAGGTTCCATGTAAGGCGAAGAACATTCCTTAACATTATGCCGCCCTGGTGAATTGTGTACCTGACAGTCACTATGTTGTTAGAATAGATCAGGACGTGTCACAAAAACAGGTCACGGTAAGTTCTGACCCTTCAGCAGCTTCGGCTGGTGGCATTGATACTCCCTCTGCAGACTTTGTCTATTCAGCTGCAAGACTCTCCAATAGCTATTCAGCTGCAAGACTCTGCAATAGCTTTGTCCTTCACGTAGTCCACTCTCTCTGCATTTATGTAGGTGGTTTTAAAGTGAAGATCAAGAAGGGAGGCCATGTCAAGCCTTTCGATCAAGCCTAGATGTGTCTAAGTGATGGCCAGTTCACGCTGTCTTTTCCAAGTGTTTGAGAAGGCACTCATGACTCTCTTGCAGACCTCAACTGCGCGGTCAACCTGGGGCACTTTCTATTTAGTTAAATTGAAAGAGGAGAGGGATATGTGTAAAACATGCTGTAGCAATAGCTGACAATCACACTTTACAAAACAAGTAGCATGCATTTAAAAATGTTTAAAATATTCATCTCTATAATTAAGATTTATTAACATTATTAACAACATTAACAGTTATATAATTAATAACAAGATGTAAAGTTAATGTTTTTATTATTATTATTATTATTATTATTATTATTATTAACATTTGAAATTTAATTTTTATTAGACACTTACCAATGGCTAAGTGTAGACGCTGGGCAAAACTCTGTAACCTCGTCCAGTCATTTAGTTGCAGTGTTTTGATATTTTTTGTGGCATTATCAGTGGTGACACAGACTTGATGAACCTCTCGCAGTCCCCATGACTGAAGAGCTTTCCTTAAGCTTTGTGCTGTCATCATATGCTGTCTTTCTCCTCGAGAAAGTAGGAATTCTGCAGCCATCTACTGCACAATGTCCAGTCTACGATGTAGTGGATCGTTAAGCTCATATATGGTTCATCCACAAATCGGTTGTTGCAAAGTATAAAACAATGCAAAGCTCCTCTTCAAATTTTCCCTCTGCATTATCCGTACAATTGCGGCAACTCAACTTCGCTGAAGTGCTTGCAGCTCGTTATCACATACCTCGGATCAAGGGTTTTGATCAAATCTCAAAACCCCTTCTTTTCCACAGTGTAAACTGGTGCCATGTCTTTACAGATATGCATCGTAATGGCCTGTGTTATTTCTTTCCATCTCCTTTTCTCATACAAAGTGCCTCTGGTAAAAGATTCTGCCAAACTAGTTTGAATCTGAGGTGATTGTTTTTTATTGCTTTTAGCACCAGAGGTTGACAGACCGTTTGATGCGGAGCGCATCTTTTGGCTTTCATAATATTCTTTTGCATGCTTGATTTTGAGGTGATGAAACTGGTTGCTTGTACTGCTGCTAGTCGTTACCTTTGCGGGACATAGTTTACGAATCAAATTTTTATGCTCTTTGTCAGCTTTTGTAAACCCAAACCATGTCTACACCACAGATGTTGCACCTCTTTTAAAAACAAGTTCATCCTCCTGTACTGGACTCGATTGTGGGTCCTCCTGATCTGTGAGTTTATTTTTCTCCACGTTTCTTTGTCTCACTCAGTCTCACATGCAGGAGCGCTGAACGTGAAACTGAGTTAGCCATGCCCACGGTTATTTACATACTGGGGTATACACGGAACAGAAAAATCTGTTGCGGTTCACATTTTATACTGACACAACGATATATATCACCACACCACCCAGCCCCAGAACCCATTGTTCTAACCATGGGATCCACCTTTTTTCCTACCTTCTAAAAAAATCTTCTCCACTTTCTCCCCAATTTGGTCACCTGCCAGTTCCCACCCACCAGTCAGCTCTCCCCTGTCATATGCCATCTAGCAACTGGGGCAGCATAACACACTCGGTGGAACATGCTCTCTGCACTCTTCTGCATACATGAGCTCACAGACACCTGTGTTTGGCTAGTATCACTGTGACTGAGAAGGGGGAGGAAGCATGTCATCCTTCCCACCCAGAGAGCATGGCCAATTTTGCTTCCTTTTGCTGTATAATTAGTGTAGGCAACGTCTGTACTTAAGACATTTCTCTGTGACAGTCAGAGAAGTGGGGGCTGACATATAGCTGGTGTCAGTCCCCTGCTTCTAGAGATCTCAGACATTGACTGTACAAACATGAATCCTGTAGCATGATTGAAGCTGTGTATATAGTGGAAAATAGTTTACTCTGTGGTTAACCACAAAAAGCATGCATCCTACTTGGAAAAAAACACTGCTCTAGTAGAATGGCTCAGCAGAGAAAAAATGGATGAGAAGTGAGAGAGAGAGCCAGCTTCTGCTATACTGAGGATTAAACGGCAAGTATAAACCGATTAAGAAGCCTGGAAAGTGCTCAGAATCTCTTTTGAGGTGTATGGATGACCTGGCATCAGATGTGGCTCAGCTGAAATCAATGAATTTGGACCTGAAGTACACATACAGCAAGAACTCATGCCCATCACCAGAGTGTTCAGCTTAACCCAGGAGCCAATTTCTCTCCTGCTCTTTATCCATTTTTTCTTTGCCAAGCCATTTTTGCTACCTCGTCTATTCATTCAGTTTTCACATTCATAGTCATTTGATGACTAGTGGGCCTGAGATGCCCTTCTGTTAGCCTGGTGATTTTTCCAGCATAATGTGAGCTTGATTCTGAGCCAGGAAACAATCAAAGTCTCTCTTAGTGCGTTATGTCTGTAGGTGTGTCTGGGAGACATTTCCCACCTGATTGTGAACTGAACCTTATTGTTTAACTCCAGCTTCAGAGGTGTCTGAAAGTGGATCTGATTTAGTCTTTACCAGTGTTCATGTACTGCTGGTAGGCTTTAGCTCAAAGTGCCGAATATACTGTTCTGAGATGCCTAGCCACAGGGAATTTCACTCTGATTCAGTATAAGGACTAATGATAGGTGAAGAGAGGCAAAGCCCAACTATGCACAAGGAATCCACAGACACTTTCTAAACATTAAGAATTAACTGCAAATATGGCAAGGCATTCAGGCCATCACTGACTACAAAGCTACATCACATGTGTCTAAAGGCAGATGTACTGAACAGTTCCTATGTACCTTCTGAATTAAAGAATGTGCTGGCAATGAAGACCACACCAAGTGACCAAGTGGATGTGATCCTGGACTTTCTATATGCCTACCGCCCTAACTGGTCAACAGAAGATGCTGTATGTGCTACCATCCACCTATGTCTGACCAACCTTGACAAAAAGGACAATTATGTGAAAATGCTGTTCATAGATTTCATTTCAGCATTCAACACAAGACTGTTGGGCTGGAACACCTCCCTCTGCAACTGGATCCTGGACCTTCTAACTGGGAGAGCCTCATCAGGAATGGCAACACCATGTCCAGCACCACCACACTGAACGCCGGTGCTCCCCAGGGCTTTGTGCTCAGTGCACTGCTGTTTTTGCTGCTGACTCATGACTGTGCTGAAAAATACATTTCAAATGTACAGCTCAGAAGATCATTGGGATCTCTTTACCCTCCATCGACATCCAAAACTGCTGCATCCATAAGGCCACCAGCGTTCTGGATGACCCGTCTCACTCATCTCTTGGAATCTTCATCCTCCTGCCATCTGGCAAAAGGTACCAGAGCATCCGTGCTGCCACCATCACCAGATTACACAACAGTTTCTTTCCCTGAGGCAGTCAGAATATGCAACACACTGCACACCTACACTTTATAATGCTGCTATAGAACACTTTGCTGCTACCTCTCACTTGATATTGCTGCTACACTTCTGTAAGGAAATTAGCTGTTTAGGTTAAGCTGATGTATTCTCCACCAAAATATGTAGG
The DNA here is from genome assembly GCA_022758105.1 of Pangasianodon gigas. Taxonomy (NCBI): domain Eukaryota; kingdom Metazoa; phylum Chordata; class Actinopteri; order Siluriformes; family Pangasiidae; genus Pangasianodon; species Pangasianodon gigas. Next base: position 9,686,936 of record CM040481.1, read on the forward strand.
AGATTAGCAGATCAGCTCAGAAGGGGAAATTTGTAAACTTAATATTTTAATAGCTGATCAACTATTCGTCCAGCGATAAGTTGAAATGAGTGTATTTATTAATTGTGTATGGGATATTACCTCTGTGGCCACCGGCAATAATATCCTAAATATAGTGAAACACTATATTAAGACCACAGTAACAAGATCGGCAGTTTAAGGCAGTAAATTAGAAGCACAAAGACACAAGACACTGGCCTTTAAAAATCAGACGAGACTTTATTACTATTCTAAAACACAGAATCTACTCTAACACAAACACACACACGTAAACAGGGGTGAAAATGGCTTTGAAAAGAGAGTGAATGAAATTCCGAGTTTCTAGCAGTTCTCCAACCATGACCTGAACGAACCATCAACTTATCAGTTTAATTTAACATTTGCTTCATTTAGAAGGGCTTTAAACGTGTATTAAATGCACTAGTTCAGCGAGAATCTGGAGGTACTATTCTTGCGTTTGTGTTGCCAGGGATTCCCTCGTTGCGTTGTTGTTTAGAAGGAGTTTCCGGCGATGTTGATTGGTCGGCGGTCTGGTTGGCCTTATGTAGTGTCTCAAAAGACCAATGAGGAAGATAAACAGAGTGAGGCGCGAACCTGGCAGAGTCTCATAGGCGGGTTGCAAAACTTTGATAAATGGTTCACAGCGGTGCGAAGGCGAGAGTTGGAGGCTTTGCAAGAACCAGTCTGGATGCGGAGTCTCGGAGCAATCTCCTCATGATGACGAGGGGCAAGAACTAAGCTCTTGGTTGATGGGACTTCCTTCAGATGTGGATGGAGACTCACTTGAGCTATTAGTTGAAGAGAACTCCTTGAAGATGTTGGTAGAGACTCCCTGAAGATGTTGATGGACTTTTGCAAAGATGAGTTGGATGAGACTTTTACAAAGATGTGTTGGATGAGACTCCAAAGATGTGTTGGATGAGACTCTTGCAAAGATGTGTTGGATGAGACTTTTGATGATGTGGATGAGACTCCGAGTTTCCCTTGTGTCAGGGGGTTTTAACCCTTTCCAGTTGGGCTGACCCCAAAGTGTTTGCTCCAATCAGCAGAATCTTGGGGCAGGGTGTAAACTGCATTCTCTCTCCTCCTAATTAACATTCTGGTCTCTGAGCTATGTGCTTTGCAAACTTTGCACAAGGTGAAGTTAGAACTTTAGTCAGGAATTTTGGTAACATGCATGTAATACATTGTACTCAACTTCACATTATACCAACCCTTAGGAAATTCAATAGCAATCACACACATACCAAACACGACATACCTGCTGTTATTGATACACTCACAAACCCCATGATACCTGTTAAATGATCAAAAGCATCATAATGACCTGGTGGCTATAAGCATGATACATATACGGAATGACATTAAAAGAGGCAATAAGTTTTCAAACTATGGTGCATCATCTTAAAAGTCATTGTCCTTACAAGAGATGTAAAGTAGCCTTATGTAGTCTGTTAAAGCTGGGTTCTGTGGAATGTGTGAAGGGTGGTGAACTTTGTGTTTCTGGGGAGAACATTCCATGAGGGTCCTCGGGTGAGTCCCCCTCCCCTTTTCTGTAATTATCAGTTCTACCATCGTGTTATGTGAGCCATCTGGTCTTGGCCAACAGCCTAGATCAATAAATTTGAGTTCACAGGACAGTTGAAATCCAGCAGTTATTCATCTATAACTCACCTGTCTAAGCAGACTTAAACCCAGTGGGTGATAGGTCCTCACCACAGGCTACAGTGGGCTAGAAGCCCAGTTGTACTGTAATGTGCCATTCTACAAGGAGAATTTCATCCACATAGGCACTACCAAGAGGTGAGGCCTGTGTTGCAGCTACCTGGGTGTAGCCAACCTCCCTGGACATGGCCGCAAGAGGAAAATCATCCCCAGTTTGAACAGAAGGATAGTGCAAAAGGTAGACAAAGAGCCAAGGAAAGCCACTTTGAGCGACAGTGGGCTCAATGGAGGAAAACCCAGGAGGACTCTACTGTTGAAAGAAAAACATAAAACAGCCAGATTGGGATTTTATTTTGACAAGCCACAATGCTTCTGGGAGAATCTTTCAAAGAAGAGAACACCATACCTACTATGAAACATGGAGGCGGCTCAGTTATGTTTTGGGTCTACTTTGCTGTGTCTGGCACGGGGTGCCTTGAATCTGTGCAGGGCACAATGAAATCTCAAGACTGTCAAGGCATTCTGGAGCAAAACGTAATGCCCAGTGTCAGAAAGTTCTGTCTCAGTCACAGGTCATGAGTCCTCCAACATGATAAAGACCCAAAACCCACAGTAAAAGCATCCTAGAATGGCTAAGAACAAAATAATGGACTATTCTGAAGTGGCTTTCTGTGAGCCCTGATCTGATTCCTATTGAACATCTATGGAATCTGTGGAGCTGAAACATGCAGTCTGGAGAAGGCACACCTCAAACCTGAGACAGCTGGAGCAGTTTGCTCAGGAAGAGTGGGACAAACTACCTGTTGACAGGTGCAGAAGTCTCAATGAGAGCTAAAGATACTCTAAAGGTTGTGCAACAAAATATTAGGTTAAGGGTCCCATCATTTTTGTCCATGCCATTTTCATTTGTTTTATCATTTAAAATATTCTGTTGAATCAAAAATCAAAAACAAAGTCTGATTTTTATTAAATATGGAATAAACAATGATGGATGCCCATTACTTTTGTCAGTTTCAAGTTATTTCAGAGAAAATTGTGGGTTCTTCTTTTTTCGTGGAAGGGTACTAACAAATTTGTCCACGTCTGTATATACAGTTAGGTCCAGAAGTATTTGGACAATGACTGAGTTTTTGTGATTTTGCCTTTATACACAAATGGATTTGAAATAAAGCAATCAAGATGTGATCGAAGTGTAGACATAATTAATAAAATAATGAAAAATAAAGAAAAACCACTGAAGGAGAAGGTGTGTCCAAACTTTTGACTGGTACTGTATATATATATATATATATACAGTTAGGTCTGGAAGTATATGGACAATGACAGAGTTTTTGTGATTTTGCCTTTATACACCACCACAATGGATTTGAAATGTCGAAGTGTAGACTTTCAGTTTTATTTTAAGAGGTTCCACAAAAATATGGCATTTACCATTTAGGAATTACATCAATTTTCAACAAAGTACCTCCATTTTCAGGGGCTCAAAGGTATTTGGACAATTGACTGACAAGAAGTTAATTGACCAGGTGCGGTCCATTCTTTCGTTACTTCAAGACAAATGAAGCAGATAAAAGGTCTGGAGTTGATATCAGGTATTGAGTTGGCATTTGGCAGCTGTTCGACTGGAGCTACCAATATGAAGTCCAAGGAGATCTCAATGCAAGTGAAAGAGGCCATCATTAGGCTGAAAAAACAACATAAATCTATAAGAGAGATAGCAAACCTTATGTGTGGCCAAATCAACAGTTGGGTACATTCTTAAAAAGAAAGAAAGCATTGGTAAGCTCAACAACATCAAAAGGCCTGGAAGACCACGGAAGACAACTAAAGTGGTGGATCGCAGAATCCTTTCCTTGGTGAAGAAAAACCCCTTCACAACATCAACAGAAGTCAAGAATACTCTGGAGAAGGTAGACGTATCATTGTAGATTTTGACAATCAAGAAACGCCTTCATGAATGTTTACAACAAGGTGCAAACCACTGGTAACCTTCAAGAACAGGAAAGCCAGATTAGACTTTGCCAGAAACATCTAAAAAAGCCTCCCATGTTCTGGAATAAGATTCTTTGGACTGATGAAACCAAGATTAACTTGTACCAGGATGATGGGAAGAGAAAAGTATGGTGAAAGAAAAGAACAGCTCATGATCCAAAGTATACCACATCATGTGTCAAACATGGGGGAGGAAGTGTTATGGCATGGGCATGTATGGCTGCCAATGGAACGGGCTCACTGGTGTTTACTGATGATGTGACTGCTGACAGAAGTAGCAAGATGAATTCTGAGGTGTATAGGGCTATACTCTCTGCTCACATTCAGCCAAATGCTACAAAACTGATAGGACGCCGCTTCACAGTGCAGGTGGATAATGACCCTAAAC
>CM040481.1:9691119-9701974 GCA_022758105.1 Pangasianodon gigas
ACATATATATATATATATATATATATATATATATATATATATATATATATATATATATATATATATATATATATATATATATATAATATACAGTACCAGTCAAAAGTTTGGACACACCGTCTCCTTCAGTGGTTTTTCTTTATTTTTATTATTTTCAACATTGTAAATTAATACTGAAGACATCCAAAGAACACGTATGGAATTATGTAGTAAACAAAAAAGTGTTAAACAACCCAGAAATATGTTTTATATTTTGGATTGTTCAAAGTAGCTACATTTAGTTTTGATGACAGCTTGGCACACTGATGAGATCAGATCTCTCATTCAGATTCACGAGGAAGTCACCTGGAATGGTTTTCAATTCACAGATGTGCCTTGTCAAGAGTTAATTTGTGAAATTTCTTGCCTTCTTAATGTGCTTTAGACCATCAGTTGTCTTGTGCAGAGGAAGGGTGGGTACAGAGTCAATAGCCCTATTAGTGCTACCACAACTACTGTACAAATCCATATTATGGCAAGAAACACAAGTAGACAGTCCATCATTACTTTAAGAAATGAAGGTCAGTCAATCCGAAAAATCTCAGGAACTTTGAATGTATCCCCAAGTGCAGTTGCCAAAACCATCAAACGCTGTGATGAAACCGGCTCTCATGAGGACCATCCCAGGAAAGGAAGACCAAGAGCTACCTCTGCTGCAGAGGATAAGTTTATTAGAATTACCAGCCTCAGAAACCGCCGATTTAAAGCACCTCAGATTACAGCCCACATAAATGCTTCTCAGAGTTCAAGTGGCAGACATATTTCAACATCCACTGTTCAGAGGAGACTGCGTGAGTCAGGCCTTCATGGTCGAATTGCAGCAAAGAAACCATTACTTCGGAAGAACAACAAGCAGAAGAGACTTTCTTGGGCCAAGAAACACAAGGAATGGACATTAGATCAGTGGAAAACTGTCCTTTGGTCTGATGAGTCCAAATTTGAGATTTTTGGTTCTAACCGCCATGTCTTTGTTAGACGTAGAGAGGGTGAACGGACAGTTCCTGAATGTGTGGTTCCCACTGTGAAGCATGGAGGAAGAGGTGTGATGGTGTGGGGGTGCTTTACTGGTGACACTGTTGGTGACTTATTCAAAATTGAGGGCACACTTAACCAGAATGGCTACCACAGCATTTTGCAGAGACATGCCATCCCATCTGGTTTGCACTTAGTGGGGCCATCATTTGTTTTCCAACAGGACAATGACCCCAAACACACCTCTAGGTTATGTAAGAGCTATTTGTCCAAGAAGGAGAGTGATGGAGTTCTGCATCAGATGACCTGGCCTCCACAATCACCCAATCTAAATCCAATTGAGATGGTTTGGGATGAGTTGGACCGGAGAGTGAAGGAAAAGCAGCCAACAAGTATTCAACACCTCTGGGAACTCCTTCAAGATTGTTGGAAAGCCATTTCAGGTGACTACCTCATGAGGCTGACTGAGAGAATGCCAAGAGTGTGCAGAGCTGTCATCAAAGCAAAGGGTGGCTACTTTGAAGAATTGAAAATATAAAACATATTCTGGGTTATTTAACACGTTTTTGTTTACTACATAATTCTATACGTGTTCTTTCATAGTTTGGATGTCTTCAGTATTAATATACAATGTTGAAAACAGTAAAAATAAAGAAAAACCATTGAATAAGAAGGTGTGTCCAAACTTTTGACTGGTACTGTATGTATATATATATATATATACATACATACACAATTTTTTTAATAGGCTCGTAGGTTGTCTACAGTGCAAGGATGTGAGGCCAACAGAATAAGCTATTAGCATGATCATTAATGCAGTTCTAAATCTTAGCCTGAATCGCTGTATAGTACTGATACCATTCATTAAAAGGAAACAGAAATATATCAAGTAAATGATACATGCCAATAGTGATGTATCTGAACTATTGGCACCCTTAATGAAAATGTGCATAAAGAATAATAAAGACATGAAAGCATCAAAGATATTTTGAGCTTAAACATATGGGGATGATGCATAATTTTATTTATAATACATTTTTTTTTGTAAACTATGGGCTTCAAAATTATTGCCACCACAACAATAAACCTTCTATTATGGCTAATGTACTTTTTTATATTCGATACCTGTGGTCTTATTTAGCAAATCATGAGTAGAAGAAGTTCTAATTTTAAGTATTAAGAACCACCATTATGCACAAGAAAACTGGTATTTATCACATGTGCGTATGCACAACAGTACACAATGGTCATAAATAATACACCCCAAACATTTTAAACTGATGTGCTCATGCATGGCTGCACTCATTTGCATAAAGAAATGCCTCCAAATTGCTATGTATGGTAAACAGCTTTCCTTTAAATAGCCCAGTATATGGCTCATGGCACTGCTTGTTATGGATGACATGAAGCATGTCAAAGGTCTAAGAAGATGAACTTTACCGACAATAAGTAGAGATACTGTTGCACAAAGTAGAGGAAAACAAAAATAGAATACAATTACAAAACAATTTTTTTTCAAAATTATATGAGTATTAGTTAAATTTAGAAACTTTGCAATGGCATGAAAATTTTTGCTGTCTTTTCTGCTGGAAATGTAATGTATTGTGGCGCGAACAATATGAATGAACGTAAGACGTGTCATTATTCAATTCGTAGTTGGTTGGGAAATGCCAGATCTGTCTCCAATTTCTCTTTGAAATGTGCCCTTAGCTAAAAGCCCTAGAACAGAGATCAAGTAAACTTGCACTGGGCAAACAAAATCGACTGATGATCCACTCCTTACATTCAGCATAGTTTCCAGTGGATCCTAAAACACGTTCATCCCCCTACAAGGCTGTATGAGCCAAATCTTCAAACAAGACATCATCCCAATCATTCTTTAAAAGTGCCTTTTATATGATTGTACTTTTCCCTTGATCTGTGCCACCTGTCTGCACCAGTCAGCAATTACTCTCTCAATTATGCTGATATGATTGACATGAGAGCTTACACTTTTTTTTTAACCACTAAGGGTTCCTGCATACACATGATCAGGAGTGTGGGGAAATATTTGCACATCCTCATGCACAAGCAAAACTTGATAAATCACATCCTATGCATAGAAACATGGGTATGCACAGGTTATTTACAAAACTGTGCGTATGCATGATTAATAAATGAAACTCCTGATTTGTGCTTGCTAACAACCATCTTCCTTTTGTGTTGTAAGCTGTTAGGTTTTTTCCCATGGGGATAGATGACAAAAGAGATGCCAAACGTACTAGTTCATGTGTACAACTTCATATCTATACCCCTGGGAAACAGAAACTGTTCAAAGACAGTTCAGTAAGGTTCACTCTTAGAAAAAAGGTGCCATCTAACAGGCAAAAGAGTACTTTGGTATCTTTTTCCAGGGAAGCCCTTAAAGATTCCATGTAAAACTCCCTTCAGGCTTCCTTTTAAGAAATTTACATTTACATTTACGGCATTTGGCAGATGCCCTTATCCAGAGCGACTTACATTTATCTCATTTATACAACTGAGCAGTTGAGGGTTAAGGGCCTTGCTGAAGGGCCCAGCAGTAGCAGCTTGGCAGTGCTGGGGATTGAACTCATGACCTTCTGATCAGTAGTCCAAGATGAACTGGTACCAGGTAGAACCCCTTCGGAAAGCTATAAATTTTAAACATCCAAAGAACCCTTGAGAAAAAAATTTTTTCTAAGAGTGTACAGAGTAGCATACTATGTTAATTACTGGTGGTCAGGGTTGACTGGTGTGGCTAGGGATCATCACATGTTGGTTGTGGGCTCTTTATGTTTTCTTGCCATTAATTAAAACATGGGGCATTGTCTGTGTCTAATTGATAGTGCCCATGTGTAGCCAGATATGGAAGCTTGAGCCTTTTCTGCCTTTATTCGCTGTTTTTTATTTCTCACATCATTTTTCTTTCTTACAGGGTCGCCGAGGACATTCAGGGAGGCCTGGTATTCCGGGACCACCGGTAAGAGCTGCAACTGCCTTTTTTCAGTTCTGTGACAACAGCAAGTTTGATTGTTTGATTTTAGTTCCTAGTTTACTTCTCTTGGTTCCAGGATTCCAGAGTGGTTTCTTTCTGCATTTTCCAATTAATGACCATGACCTCACATTTGTCATGCTCATGCTCCTTCCCATTCTCATCCTGTCAAGGAAATAAGAAACTGGATTCAAAATGCAGAGTACTCAGCCCTAATTCTTTGATTTTTGCTAATTATTGTTAAAATCTGCACCATCAGAGAGAGTGCATTAAGGCACATTGTACTACTGAACAAGACACATAGCCTAAGGTTTAAGTTGGTGTGTAGCAGTGTGGGTGCCACAGACACAGAGTAACTAATCTTAAAATCTTTAGTAAGTCCATAAAGTTGTAGTTTGTTTGAATTTTTGAAACTTTTCAGATTTTTCAACTGATTGTGTAATTTAGGGCAGCCTCGCAAGTTGTTTGTTCTGCCAAGCCCTGGTGGAGTTGGATGATGGACGTGATCAATGCCCAAATTGGACCCAAACATCTGCAATAGGTGCTTACAGAACCCTGCCCCAACTGCAATGCCTTACAGGCTATAAAAATACTGTTGTCTAGTCATCACCCTCCTCTAGATCTACGCAGCCATAGTGAGAAGTGAAGCAAAGAAGTGAAGTGAACAGCAGATATGGCTGCAGAGCTGACTTGGAAGAGAGAGGAACAAAAACAGGAAAAATACTCTGCTAACAGTGTTTTGAAAAGGAGAGAGTGGCTTTACTGCATTGGAAGATTTGAGGAGATGGCATAGGGTATTGGCCAAATACAAGAGCTGATAGAAGAAATGCAATAGCACATTGAAGAACAGATCTTGCTGGATTCATTCTCTGAACTTGAGGCCCACTTCACTAAGGAGTGCTTGTAGTGTGACATTGAAACAGAGATCAGATTGAAAAGCAGGAGCACAGCACAGAAGTAGCACTGAATGCACTACAGAGTGTTGTTAAGGCTGCCTTGGCAAAATTAAAGTAGGTTGCTTGTCCAATATGGATGGACAAGTTCATAAACCATTTTTTAAAGATCTATTACTATTCCCAATGTACCGATTTCACTGATGAGCTCTTATGCGGGGTTAAGAGTACACTGAAGTTGTGACTTGACAAAAGAGCAGGCATACTGACTGGAATGACAGATGATGAAACTCTAGGCTGGAGGACGGTGCCTAAGGTAGAGAGACCATTTACCTCATTTGTATTACAGTCTGATGAAGGCAGGCTGTATATTTAGATCTGATATGCTGGTTCGTAAAGAATAAGACACACTGGTGAGTTGTAACACAAATACAGTGGCACACTTGCCACTGGCCCTTAAGGAAATAAGGACCATGCCTGCAGCAATCCTAATCACAATCACATCCATTATCTCCACCCAACAGGAAGTGTTGTGTGCAAGTGTGTGTCTGAGTCAGAAACACTAATTGGAACACATTTTCCTACAAAGCCTGTCAGCTATTCTATAGTCTTTGTGGGAAAAGGGCCAGCTGTAGTTTTCATTTTTCTGGGTACTGATAAGAAACCTACACCTTCTGATTGAAGCAGACTATAAAAGACCAAACATTAGCTTAGATACTGAGGAGGGAAACTAATAAGTGCTTTAGAGGTCCAGTATTTTATAATCAGTGTCAAATTTTTCCTTGAGCCAATGTAGCCTTAAGGTACATCAAAACTTTTGTGTGAATAGAGAAGTTACCATTAACATTTAAAAACTGATAGCAGTCAGTCAAGTGCCATTCCATTAACTCCTACAGGATTTTCTAGTCTATCTGGAATATTGTGCATTATGGCATCAAAAGCTGCAATGATGCTTACTGTAAGTGAATACTCTGAATTTTACAATTTTGTCATGAAAACATTCATAAGGTTGTCACTCCTACACGCTGTTTGTATTTACTATATACTTTGGTGACTGTAGTCTTATTTGGTACTACTATACTAAATACGAATCTAGAATTATTTTTGTTGTCTTCTTATGTCTTCTATGCTGACCCAGCATCCCCAGAAAAAAGCAGAACCTGGTCTTTTTTAAAGTGCAAATGTGATCATTATTCCAGGGTCTTGTTTTTTTCAGGATGTGGAAAATTTTCCCCTGCTGAAGTCCTTTGTTGTGTTGGCAATGTGTTTTGAGTCGTTGTCTTGCCACATAATGGATGCATTTCTCTGCAAATTGACAGACGGAATGTTTCTGTAGACTTCTGAATTCATTCTGCTGCTACCATCATGAATTACATCACCAATAAAGATTAGTGAGCCCCTTCCAGAAGCAGCAATGCAAGCCCAATCCATGACATTACCTCCATCATGCTTGACCGATGAGCTTGTTTGTTTTGGCTCATGAGCAGATCTTTTCTTTCTCCACATTTTGGCCTTTCCAACACTTTGGTAGAAGTTAATCTTGGTTCCAGAACTTTTGTGGCTCATCTCTGTATTTCTTTGCGAATTGCAATCTGGCCTTCTGATTCTTACTGCTGAGTGGTTTACATCTCGATGTCTGGTTGTTAGTGTAGCAGTGATTTCTTTCTTTCAGGACATTCCAAATTTTTTTGCTTGTGCAATGGCACTGATGGATTTTCCATCTTTTTTCAGCTTCAAAATGGCTGTCTTTTTTCCCATAGACAGCTTTCTGGTCTTCATGTTGGTTTATCCCTTTTACAGGTGACATCCAGGGCTTAAACCAAGAGTAGACATTCAGAGCTATTAGCTGTTCAAACAGCAGGGCTACAATCTAACAGGGCATACCTGTTCAACAAGAAAAACCTGTCAGTCCCATGTTCCAATATTTTTGATCGCTTGAAAAATGGGTGGGTTCAAACAAAAGATGCCATGTTCTAAGTTGTTTAACACATCTAGATGTAGATATCAGGAACTGCTGAAATTCTGATCTATGATCTCATATTCATATTTTGAGGTCAAACCCAAATGTCTTCAGTGTATAGCAAAAATAAATAGTTTTGGAGGGGATTGTATAGTCTTGAAGGAAGCGGTTATCTATTCGATTATCAAAATCATTAGTAGTGACCACCCTAATCTATTTATACTAACAAAGACTAAAAAAAATCCTCCTGCTCTGCTCAAATCTTGCCTCAAGTAAGCAACTAATTACTTGAATTTGCCTCGACAAATTAACAATATTGGCTTTCTTAATTTTAATACTTTATAGAGTATAAATCTATAAAATCAATATCAAACTTTATAAAATCATCAATAAAACTTTTAGATTGATGTTTATATATGAAATGTACTATATATATATATATATATATATATATATATATATATATATATATATATATATATATAGGTGTTTATATATGATATATGATATGTTTTGCCATAACACTTGAAATGGGTTTTGTTGCAGGAAAACATTGCACATCTTGGCATTTTAATTATTTAGTTATTTATTTAGCAGGCAGGTCCTTTAGTTTCATGGGGCCCCAAATGGTGGAATACCCTTTCTCGATCTTTCCATGACTGCATTGTATTGCTTCTTTCAAATCTCAGCTGAAAACATTTCTCTTCTCAAGGTATTAGTCTTCTCTTTCTTATTCCTTATTGCTTTTTTTTTCCTTTTTCTAAATGTTATTTTGTGTTATATACTTGTAAAGTGGCCTGTGGTGTTAGAAAGGTGCTTTATAAATTGAATACATGAATAATTTAATTAATAACTCTCACAGCAATACACAGAACAAATACAGTAACTATGTAAACAGCCAACAACAATAATCCAATGGGGAGATTATGCACTATGTCGCCAGTGGACACCTGACCATCGCATACATATATAGGTCTTCCCCACATGGTTGCCACAATGTTGGAAGCACACAATTTTCTAGAATGTCTTTGTATGCTTTAATATTAGAGCATTAGAGCATAAGATTTCCCTTAACTGAAACTAAGGGGCCCAAACCAGTTCCAGGATGACCATGCCCCTGTCCACAAAGCAAGGTCCACAAAGACATGGTTTGCCAAGGTTGGTCTGGAAGAACTCCACCGGTCTGCATAGAGCCCTGACCTCAACCCCACTGAGCAACTTTGGGATTAATTAAATCCCCCAGGAAGAGCTGGAATCTTTGGCTAAGGATAGAGATGTCTGGGCTGACCCTCTCTGCCTGCTGCCAGCACAATTAAAAAAAAAAATTATGTGTTACAAAGGATGAGAGTGCAAATTGAGAAATACAATAAATAAGCATAATAAATATTAAACACATGTTTTATCATCTCCTGCACAGCTGATGCTCAATCTATGTATATAGGTAATTATATTGTACAGTAGAGGAAAGAAGTTGCTTTTGTGATCACGGTGACATTGTATTGAAGATTAAGAATGTTAACAAAACAGGTACTTGAGAGAAAGCAATGATTTTCTTTCCAGCTCTGACTATCCACTGTAACCTGATTTTATCTTGTTGGGTGGCTAAGCCAAATAGTGATGGATGTGCAAAGAACAGACTCAGTAATGGCTCTGTAAAACTGGATCAGCAGCTCTTTTGGAAGATGGTACTTCCTTAATTGTCACAAGAAGTGTGTCCTTCTGTTGTGCCTTTTTTGAGATGGAGACTATGTTAGTCTCCCACTTCAGGCCTTGACTGAGAGTAGTTCTCATGAACCTGAAAGACTTCAAGGTTGACACAATGCTGTTTAAAATGGGAAGGGAGCTGGGAGATTCTTTCTGAAGTCTACTGTCATCTCTGCAGTTTTAAGGATATACAGCTCCAGGTTGTTACGAATGCACCAGAGGCTAAGCTGGTCAACTACCCTTCTATATGACTCATCACAGTCACAATTAAGGCCAATGACAGTCATGTAATCCAGACTTGAATTTGAAGCTTGAACATCCAGTTCTAGTGATCTGTTGAAGATCTTTGTGAAGATGGGGACCAGTTGGTCTGCACAAACTTTCAGACAGGAGGGTAAGGCCCTGACTGGGCCCAGAAATTGCCTGGAAAAGAGCTGCTGCACAGCTTTGTCACAGATATTCAGTGCATGTTGAGTGGCAGTAGGGGTGAGTGAGAGAATGGAGGCAGTGTTGTTAATTCAAAGGTGATTGAGTTAAATGAGTTACACACAAGGTGTGTAAGCTTGGGCTTTTCAAGCCTGCAGTAAAACTCATTGAATGTGTCACCCAGTCATCATTAGAGTGGGGGGGGTCTTGTAGTTGGTTTGAATTCAAATTCGAGGGGTTGAAGGCCTTTCCACACTACCACAGGGGTATTAGTAATTTAGCTACTGAACAGGAATACCTCCAATTCTGTATGCTGCCTCCTTGGCCTGATGAAGCTGCTTAAGTTTGGCTGTAAACAATGGTTTGTCCTTGCTGAATTTCTTGTGGGTTCTAGTGCAGACACACATCCTGACAAAAACTGATGTATTAAGAGACCATGTCATCTAGGTCAATAGCAGCGTTTACAAAAAACTCCAGTCAAATTCATCAAAGCAGTAACCTGTAACTCCAGGTTTGCCTGTCTAGTACATCTCTTCAAGGTGGTAACCACTGGCTTAACAGATTTTAGTTTCTGCTTGTAAGTAGGAAACATGTGAACTAGAGAGTGATCAAAAAGCTGCATGGGGGATAGAGCAGTAGGCATCTCTTAAAAACAGTACAGCAGTGACCCAGAATGTTTTGTACCTGGAGGGACACTTCATATACTGTCTGTATTTAGATGACTGATGTTTGCTTTGTTAAAGACCCTCATTATAATAACAGAAAGAGTGCCTGCATTATTCTGCCTCTATACAGGTAATTTGGTTGCTCAGGTATTGAAGTGCCTTCCTTACACAGGCTTAAGGTGGGATGTAAATATTTACCAGGATATATTTAACGGAAAGGTTTACAATTGATGAAAAATGCTTCCAGATAAGGCTGACATATTTTCTTTAGAATTGCAATGCCTTCATATTCCACCATCACTGGTCCTAAAGACATAGTCTGAGGCTGTAATTGAGAATATGGCTCAGAAAGGTTTATCTTCCGCAAAAAAAAGTATTAATGAAATCCTGGAAGCGCATATACAGTGCATATATAAAGAGGCATACAGTATCAACCCTCTGCAATTTAATGTACTCCCTTTTCTTTTTTTTTTTGTTTAAAACTGGATAGATGAGTGTTGGTATACGTTAATGATTTTTACACAAATATTGTGACTTAGTTGGATTTTTCTACTTTGCAAAAATTTTTTGAACATGCAGAATTAAGCAATATAGATATTTAGCAGTTTTTTTTTTCCACAAAAATGCAGGGACCTCCTGGATCATCTGAAGGTGGAGGCACCAAGATAAGTTTTGGTTAATTTGGCAGCTTTTACAACATTTAAGCAGATGTATTGGATTACGGACTGCATGGTGTGTCACAGGTCTTCTCTTGAGATATATTTTCTCCTCTCATAATGAAGTTAATATTAACTTGAATGCTTTGGTGCATATGAATTTCTTGTTAACAATGGAAAAAAAGAAATCATGGTTACTGAATCAGGAAGAAAATGCTTTAGACTTTCTGTAATATGTGTGTGTATATTCAGTCAGGTCCGGAAGTATTTGGACAGTGACAGAGTTTTTGTGATTTTGCCTTTATACACCACCACAATGGATTTGAAATAAAACAATCAAGATGTGATCGAAGTGTAGACTTTCAGCTTTATTTTAAGAGGTTCCACAAAAATATGGCATTTACCATTTAGGAATTACAGCCATTTTCAACAAAGTATCTCCATTTTCAGGGGCTCAAAGGTATTTGGACAAAGTGACATAATTGTAAATATAACCATAATTTTAATACTTGGATGAAAATCCTTTGCAGTCAATGACTGCCTGAAGT
>CM040481.1:9711571-9721907 GCA_022758105.1 Pangasianodon gigas
CCGCCAAAACAGCTCTGACCCGTCGAGGCATGGACTCCACAAGACCTCTGAAGGTGTGCTGTGGTATCTGGCTCCAAGCCATTAGCAGCAGATCCTTTAAGTCCTGTAAGCTGTGAGGTGGGGCCTCCATGGATTGGACTTGTTTGTCCAGCACATCCCCCAGATGCTTGATTGGGTTGAGTTCTGGGGAATTTGGAGGCCAAGTCAACACCATGAACTCATTGTCACGGTCCTCAAACCATTCTTGAACAATTTTTGCAGTGTGGCAGGGCGCATTATTCTGCTGAAAGAGGCCAATGCCATTAGGGAATACAGTTGCCATGAAGGGGTGTACTTGGTCTGCCACAATGTTTAGGTAGGTGGTATGTGTCAAAGAAACAACCACATGAATGCCAGTACCCAAGGTTTCCCAGCAGAATATTGCCCAGAGCGTCACACTTCTTCTGCCGGATTACCCTCTTCCCATAGTGCATCCTGGTGCCATCTCTTCCCCATGCCCCCGGCTGTCCACATGATGTAAAAGAAAACATGATTCACCTTTTCCAGTTGCTCCATGGTCCAGTTCTGATCCTCATGGGTCCATTGTAGGAGCTTTTGGTGGTGGACAGGGCTGAGCATGGGCACACTGACCGGACCTGTGGCTATGCAGCCCCATACGCAGCAAGCTGCGATGCAGTGTGTGTTCTGACACCTTTGTATCATAGCCAGCATTAATATTTCATCAATTTGTGCTATATTAGCTCTTCTGTGGGATCAGACCAGACGAGCCAACCTTTGCTCCCCATGCGCATCAATGAGCCTTGGGCGCCCATGACCCTGTTGCCCTGTCGTTCCTTGGACCAATTTTGGTAGGTACTAACCACTGCATACCGGGAACAACCCACAAGACCTGCAGTTTTGGAGATGCTCTGACCCAGTCGTCTAGCCATCACAATTTGACCTTTGTCAAAGTCGCTCAGATCCTTACACTTGCCCATTTTTCCTACTTCCAACAAGTTGCTTATCAACTTTTGAGAACTGTCAGTTTGCTTGCTGCCTAGTATATCCAAAACAAAACAAAATTTGGCCTTGCCATTCCAGCACTTTCAGAGGGGATTGTATGTGTATGTATCTATGTTTTACTGTTGTTGGTCTATCTTTACTTTTAATCTCTTATCAATCTGCTCTTCCTGCTTTATAAAGGGAAATGATGGATTGCCAGGACAAATGGGAAAGCCAGGTCTACTGGTAAGTATTAATATATGTCTCAGTATTTTAACATACACTGATTGATTTGCAAGTGAAATCAGACAGACAATGCAAACATCTATCCAAACAGATGAGGGTAAACGGCGCTTCTCAAAGGCTCAGCAGTGTTTCAGAATTATAGACACCACAAATGGCATATTATAGAGCTGCATAGGAAGGGCAGTGATAATACATTTGATTTCCCCATGTATCAGCGGGGAAATCAAATGTATGAAATGTATGAAATCAAATAAACACCTGACAATACTGACTATACTTGTCAAGCATTACAGACAACATCCTGTGCAAACTGGCCACTGCTAATTGTCTGAAATTTAGTATGTCAAATTAAATGTGTAATTACCTGCACTTACCATTTCTTTACCCTTTGTTTGTGCTACCTTCCTACTTTTTACATGCTTATCCCGCAAATGCATATGAATTATGGAGAGAAGGGCATTCTGTGAGTTGCCATAGGTTGTGCTTAAACTGCTTATGAATACTCAAATCTGATTGGTCAGAAGGTGTGCATTATTTTCATAAAATAGCATGGCTCAGATAGTAGACCCCCCTCAACCACCACTGCCATCCAGCCATCAACGATAACCACCCCCCCCCCCCCCCCCCCCCCCCCCCCCCCCCCCCCCCCCCCCCCCCACACACACACACAGTATCTGAAGTTGTTTTTTCATCTGAAGATGTGGCAAATGCCATAATCACTTCTGCGTGCCTAATGCCTTATAAAACTGATCTACCTCTAGGGCAAAGAAGGACTACCAGGTCCTGCTGGACTTCGTGGTCTTCCAGGAGATAAGGCAAGTGAAAACACGGCTACTGTATCACTTCTTCATATTGACAAACCTCTTTGAAATAAATAAATTCCTAGAATAAAATAAATTAAGGATTTGTTTGGTTACATAGTCGCATAGTCTTCTGAGGTGAGAATAGTGAGCAAGATCTGTGTGATCTACATAGTTGGGGGGATGTGGGTGAGTCAAACCTGGTGTATGATTCTGTGTCTTTGCCTCATGAGCCCAGAAGCTAACTACACATTGTGCGTATCTGCACACGTGGAGATGTGATCACATTATTGTATGATGGATTATTTACGGAAAACTACAGTCATGGTGTTGTGTTATGTGTGAATATAAAGTGTGACAATTTTTACCAGCTGTAGTTTAATCCTGCAGGATTGCACACTTTACTTTCTCTTGTGATAGACTACCAATAAAGATAAAATGTAGATAAAACTAAAGCATCATCATTCTGTAATTGATAGAATTGTGGATATAAACACTACATGGGGTCCCAAAAGTCTCCATACATAGGGGAAGTTAACTCTTTTCAGCAAAATGTCTTCCAAAATCTTTCATACTTAGTTTATATTATATATTTTTTCATGTTAGCTTCTATTTATTTTTCCTGCAGTGAAACACGGATCTTGTCAGACTCTTCTTTGCTGTCTAATTCAGTAAATTCTGGTGTAGTTCATGTGACACTGCCCCTAGAGTATTCACTCACGTAACATGCAAGTATGAAGACTTCTGCAAGCATATGCGCACAACATCCTGGCGTTGCAGATAAATGCTTGCAGAAGTGTAAATCAGCCCTCAGTCCTCATCTTCTTCCGATACCTATTCACAGTAATGAACATGCAGAAGGTTACATGATTGGAAAAGATCTTTGAACAGCATACCTTGCAAGCACTGTGGAGCAGTTGAATGACTGGACATTGTTGAAACAAGAGCCTAATTGATGGATCTTTTCTTTCTTAATTTGCAGGGATTAGTAGGGGAGCCAGGAGCACCAGGGAGAGATGGAGAGAAAGGACAGAAGGTAGACTTTAAATCTGAGCCTGATTTGAGCACTTCAGCATTGCAGACTGCCAGACACTAAGAGACAACCTGTTTGCTTAAGATGAGCATACTTATATCAATTGCATTAAAGAATGAGTTCAAGAGTTTCAGTCTCACCTAACATGAACTTCAATTGGATCTCCTCTCCTCTTCCTGATCAAGCCTTCTGAGTTTAATTTACTTTTTCTGTATTATTTTGTGTATACAGATGGTTGACACATGTAAGGGAAAAACATTTTTATTCTGATGGGACTGGTTTCTTCGAGGATGAAATATGCCCCCATCCACAGAGCATGAGGGCTCACTGAATGGTTTGATGAGTATGAAAATGATGTAGCTAATATACTGTGGCCTTCGCAGTCCCCAGATCTCAATCCATTTGAACACCTATGGGGATTTTGGCCCAATGTGTTAGACAATGCTACCTACCACAACCATCATAAAAACAACAAATGAGGGCATACGTTTTGGAAGAATGGTGTTTTATTGTTCCAGGACAGCCCCAGAGACTTGTAGAACCAAGGCTCACTGAAGCTTTTCTGACAGATGGTAGTGGCCCTAAACCTTAAGAAACACCTAAAACACTATGTTTACAGTATTTGTCCTTTAATTTGACATCCGTCTGTATATTGTGAAAACAAAATATGGAAACCTGATCTTTATTTACATTTACAGCCTCCTGCCCCATGCATGTAAACTCAGACCTCAGAAGTGAGACTCATTGCTGATATATATTCTGTAGTTTTTTTGAAGGATCATAAGGGTTTATAAGTATAAACAATGCATGCCATCCCTTAAGCAGGTGGTGAGGAACATACATTTTTGGCTCAAAAAGGTTTTGTAAATACCACTGCACTGGCAGATTTCGTCACACCTCCTGGTCCTCCACTCCACCGAGTGTCAATTTAGGGCCCTTAAAAAGTATCTGCATTAACCAGCAAATTACTAAGTGATGACAATTGCTTGTATTATGTATCAATGCATTTTACATTTGTTGAATATATACATTGTGTGTGTGTGTGTGTGTGTGTGTGTGCACGTGTATGCGTATGCAGGGTGATTCCGGTGGAATCCAAGGGCCACAAGGCCCACCAGGTCCCAAGGGCGAGCCTGGAGTTGGAGCACTTGGTTATACTGTAAGTCATGGTTGCTACATTGCCCAGTTCATTCTTTGAGAAACCAGTCCTCTCTATCAGCCTAATCTCAGATTTGTAACCATAAAACATACATTAAGTTCGCTACCAATCATTTTTATATCTCAGATTTCAATAATGCATTACAGAACAATACATAACTGAGAAAATATTTAATTTGTTTTTGACAAATAAAAACAGTCCACTTGGTTATGAACTCAGACTTGGACCTTCCAATATATGGTCTCACAACCTGGTAGACCTGGTGGCGACTAAGTATGACTGTGCCGCCCCGGCTTATCTCAGTTGGCCCGAACCAGAAGAGTCACCAGTAGAGCCGATGCACTTGGGTGCCACTGGTCTCTCCCAGCAGGAGAGGGAGGCCCGGAGGTGCGAAAAGAGGTGTTTATATTGTGGGCAGGTGGGTCAGTGGCGTTCATGTTGCCCTCACCTGTTGCCAAAAGGCAGGGGCTGTCCCAGGAAGGGGGATCTGTGATGGCTCTAGACCCGGTCCCTCACCTATCTGGACTTTTCCTGCCAGCCACTATTTTTTGGGTGGCTGGAGAGGAGACTAATCTCCAGGTTTTCATTGACTCGGCCGGCAATTTTATAGACGAGACCTTAGTTCAGAAAATAAGGTAGCTGGCAGAAACCCTTAGTGGTCTCCATGCTGAACGGACGACCGTTAAGCTCAGGGCCCATAGCCACTCAAACATCAGCGGACACCCTTCGCTTGGGTCACCACACCGAGCACATAACCTTTTATGTGACCCAGGTGCCCGAGCTGCATCTGGTCCTGGGAGTCCTGTGGTTACAACAACACAGCCCTCACATCAGTGCCCCACCGCTGACCGCTGTGGAACCGGCGGATTTTGTCCCATGTGCCCTGAGATTATTGGGATCTCCATGAAGTCTTTTCCAAGCACAAAGCCCAAACACTACTGCCCCATAGGTCCTTTGGTTGGGCTATCAACTTGCTGCCAGGAGCTGCTCCGCCTAGGAATAGGTTGTTTTCATTGTCGCCCCCAGAGCACAAAGCCATGGAGAAGTATATCAAAGAGGCTTTGTCCCTGGTGTTCATCCGCCCTTCCAGGTCTCCGGCGGGGGTGGGATTATTTTTTTTGTTAAAAAGAAAGAGGGGGGGCCCTGCATAGACTACCATGGCCTTAACGCTGTCACGCAGAAGGACCGGCACCCCCTGCCCTTGATGAACCTTTGCCTTTGAATCCTTACAGTGGGCAAGGATTTTCTCAAAACTAGATTTACGCAGCATGTACAATCTAATCCACATCAGGGCAGGGGATGAATGGAAGACCGCCTTCATCATGCCATCCGGACACTACGAATACCTGGTGATGCCCTTTGGTCCGATGAATGCTCCTTCGTTCTTTCAGCGATTCATAAACGAGGCCCTCCAAGAGACCCTGAATCATTATGCCTTCTTGTATTTGGACGACATTTTGATTTTTAGTAGGTCCTTGGAGGAACATGTGGTTCACTTGTGTCGAGTTCTGCAACTCGTCTTGCAGAACCAGTTATACATCAAACTCCAGAAGTCACAATTTCACGTGACCACCGTCTCTTTCTTGGGCTTTGTGGTGTAGGAAATTAGCTGTTTAGGTTAAGCTTCCTGCATTCTCCACCAAAATATGTAGGAGCTTAGCAGAGCAGCTCAGAAGGGAAAATTTTGCAAACCTAATATTTTAATAGCTGCACAACTATTCGTAGCAATAAGCTGAAATTAGTATATTTATTATTTGTGCATGGGGTGTTACCTCTGTGGCCACCAGCAATAATATCCTAAATATAGTGAAACACTTATAATTTACTGCCTTAAGCAATCGGCAGTTTAAGGCAGTAAACTATAAGCACAGAGACACAAGACCCTTGACTTTAAAATCAGACGAGACTTTATTATTATTCTAAGACACAGAAACTAATCTCATGCACACATAAAAACAGGAGTGAAAATGGCTTTGAACAGAGAATGAATGAAGTCCCGAGTTTCTAGGTTTGTATGCTGTTTCTCAGACCATGACCTGAACGAACCATCAACTTATCAGTTTAACCTCCGCTTCGTAAATGCACCAGTTCAGCTAGAATCTGGAAGTACTATACTTGCATTTGTGTTGCCAGAGATTCCCTCGTTGCATCATTTTTGGAGGGGTTTTCCAGTGATGTTGATTGGTCGGCAGGCTGGTTGGCCTCAAGTAGCGTCTCGGAAGGCCAGTGAGGATGATAAACAGTGAGGAGCGAACCTGGTGGAGTCTCGTAGGCAGGATGCAAAACGTTGATGAGTGGTTCACAGCGGTGCAAAGGAGGGAGTTGGAGGCTTTGCAGGAACCAGGCTGGATGCAGCGTCTCGGAGCGAGCATGATTTCCTTGTGATATCGAGGGGTGAGAACTTCTGGAGCTTGTTGGAAGAGAGCTCCTGCAGCCATTGAAAGAGACTTTCTTGAGACGTTGGTTGAAGAAACTCTTGGTTTGTGGATGGAGTCTCTCTCAAGATGTTGGTTGAAGAGACTTTTGATGATGTGGATGGATGAGACTCAGTGTTTCCTTTGTGTCAGGGGGTTTTAACCTTTCCAGTTGGGCTGACCCCAAAGTGCTTGCTCCAGTCAGCAGGATCTTGGGGCAGGGTGTAAACTGCATTCTCTTCCTCTGACACTAATTAGCATACAAGGCTCTGAGTAATGTGCTGTTCCTAACTTTCCACAAGGTAAAGATAGAACTTTGGTCAGGAATTTGGTAACATGCATGTAATACATTGTACTCAAATTCAAGTTGTACCAACTCTTAGGAAATTCAATAGCAAACACACACATACCAAACATCACATACCTGCTGTTATTGATACACTCATTAATATTATGATACCTGTTAAATGATCAAAAGCATCATAATGATCTGGTGGCTATAAGCATGATACATATAAGGAATGACATTAAAAAGGCAACAAGTTTTCAAACTATGGTGCATTCTCTTACAAGTCATTGTCCTTACAGGAGATGGAAGATAACTTGATGCATTTGTTAAAGCTGGGTTCTGTGGAATGTGTGAATGGTGGTGAACTTTGGTCTCATTACAGTCCTCGGCCTGTGTTAACCCTTTCTTGAGGCCTTCCTGGATGAACCACCCCCCTTTTGGCCTTAGGTTAGCAGATTTACCTTGGTCTTATCCTGTGGACCAGCTATCTTGTCGTGGCCAATGGCCTAGATCAAAAGGCTTGACAAGGTTCCTCTTGGCTGAGTGGGTTCATTCTCTGGTCAGGGATGTTCTATCACTTGCTGATTGTTCACAGGACAGTTGAAATCCAGCAATAAGTAAGCAAGATGTAATTAATTTGTCTGTGAATGGGCCTCATGGTTTTATGGCTTCCTTGCCTTTTCGCTTACAAATCCTACAGTGGTCTCCCAAGGGGCCCTGAGTATGGGCCCAGCCAAGATAAGGGCGGTAGCAGAATGGCTACAACCCACCTCAGCCCAGGTGGTACAGCGCTTTCTGGGGTTCTCTAACATTTTCTGATGGTTCATCTGGAATTTTAGTACCCTGGCAGCTCCCCTCAGCACCCTGACCAAGAAGACCCCAGGGAGTTTTAGGTGGATTACAGAGGTGCAGCAAGCTTTCGAAGCCTTAAAGAGGAGATTAACATCAGCTCCCATGCTGTGGATGCCGGATCCTGATATGCAGTTTATAATGGAGATGGACGCCTCGGATAAAGGGGTGTACGCCGTCCTCTCCCTGTGTGTGACCCGACCAAAAGTTGCATCCATGTGCATACTTTTCCCACAGTCTGACCCCAGCATAGAGTAATTTTGACGTGAGGAACCGGGAAATCCTGGCCATAAAGTCTCACCTTTCTTTGGATTTTGTTACAGGCCTGCCTACTTCCCAGGGGATGTGGGTCATACTGGTCATTGTGGATCAATTTTTGAATGCCTGTAAATTCATTCCCTTGCCTAAACTCCCTTCGACCAGGGAGACGGCAGAACTCCTCATGCAGCACGTGGTTCAGGTGCACAGCTTCCCCACAGATCTCATCTAGGACCGAGGACCACAGTTTGCCCGTTCTGGAAGGCCTTTTGCCACCTTTTGGGGGCTACGGTTAGCATGTCTTCAGGTTTCCACCCTGAGTCTAATGGCCAGACAGAAAGGGTCAACCATGATCTGGATCATCGGCTCAGCATTTGATGTGGGTGGAGTATGCCCATAACACCCTGTGGCACTCTTTCCTGGGCATGTCGCCATTTGAGTGCCAGTTCGGCTATCCTCCACCCATCTTTGCTGAGCAGGAGGAGGACGTGGGAGTCCTTGCGGGACAGCAGATGGTGTGCCGATGTCACAGGGTCTGGCGGAATGCTGTTCGGCCAATTGGAGGCGGTGTCCAGGTCTGAATTTCCATCCTGGCCAGCAGATATGGCTGGTGACCAAGGACCTACCATTGCGGGTAGAATCCAATAAACTGGCCCCACGATACATTGGACCTTTTAAGATCCTTAGGAGGATCAATCCAGAGGCATTCCATCTAGCATTTCCCTGCACGATGAGAATTAACCCCACCTTTCATGTCTCGTGACTAAAAATGGTCCTGTGTAGTCCTCTGGGGACCTACGCCCACCAGCCCCCACCTCTGCCCATATTATCAATGGGGCCCCTGCCTCTACAGTGTGGCGTATCTTGGATTCACGCCACCACAAGGGGGGCATTCAGTACTTGGTGGACTGGAAGGGGTATGGTCCGGAGGAACACTGTTTTTGGATCCAGAGCTCATCAGGGACTTCTGCAGGAACCAGGAAGCCGGCATGGGAACGTCGGGGGCCATTCCTAGAGGGGGGTAATGTAATGCTATGGAGGCCTTCTAAGGCAAATCTGCGACCACCTGCACAGGCTT
This sequence comes from Pangasianodon gigas, assembly GCA_022758105.1. Lineage (NCBI taxonomy): Eukaryota > Metazoa > Chordata > Actinopteri > Siluriformes > Pangasiidae > Pangasianodon > Pangasianodon gigas. The sequence goes on from CM040481.1 coordinate 9,720,679, forward strand.
TTATAGTGTAGGGCTCCCATGCAGGTAATCGACATAAACGTGCCACACCTGGCCGCATCCCTTTATAAGGCCTCCGGTTGCCTCAGTCTGCGTGCGGACATAGATCTATGCCAGGTACAGAGCGGCGTCATGTTACTCTGGTTGGTATTTTCAGGAAAGCAGTATTTAGAGAAGATTTATTGAGGTTCAGGATTTAGAGAAGATTTACTGAGGTTCAGGATTTAGAGAAGATTTATTGAGGTTCAAAATTTAAAGAAGATTTATTACTGAGATAGACAGAGTAGATGCCTCAAGACATAGCGAGGGGAATCTCTTGCTAAGATTATTATTTGGGAATTAGTGAGAGAGAACACCATCCCTTATTACTGGGTGTCTGTGAACACTGCCAGCTTCAGGAACATTTTGAGTTTGTTCTCGACCTTGCCGCTGAGCTGGCGTGTTCAAGCTGCTGGCACTGGTGTGCTCGCAGAGTCACATAATCGCTATCACGCTCAAGCTTGCTATCCCCCTAGTTGGCCCCGTGGTTAGGTCGATGAAGCACAGTGCCTCAGCTCTCTGGTTCGTACCTTGGCTGTTTTTGAGAGTAAAGGTCTGGCGCTCTAATTGGTTTCGTCACTTTATAAATATTATATATATTATATATTATATATTATATATAATATGGTTTTAATGTTATGGCTGATCGGTGTGCGTGTGTGTGTTTGTGTGTGTGTGTGTGTGTATATATATATATATATATATATATATATATATATATATATATATATTTACAGTCAGGTCCGGAAGTATTTGGACAATGACGGAGTTTTTGTGATTTTGCCTTTATACACCACCACAATGGATTTGAAATAAAACAATCAAGATGTGATCGAAGTGTAGACTTTCAGCTTTATTTTAAGAGGTTCCACAAAAAAATGGCATTTACCATTTAGGAATTACAGCCATTTTAAGCAAAGTACTTTCATTTTCAGGGGCTTAAAGGTATTTGGACAAAGTGACATAATTGTAAATATAACCATAATTTTAATATTTGGATGAAAATCCTTTGCAGTCAATGACTGCCTGAAGTCTGGAGCCCATGGACATCACCAAATTCTGAGTTTCCTCCCTGGAGATGCTTTGCCAGGCCTTCACTGCAGCCACCTTCAGTTGCTGCTTGTTTGTGGGTCTTTCTGCCTTCAGTCTTGTCTTCAGTAAGTGAAAAGCATGCTCTATTGGGTTGAGATCAG
>CM040481.1:9722007-9760376 GCA_022758105.1 Pangasianodon gigas
TAAGGTTTTTGCTATCTCTCTTATAGATTTATGTTGTTTTTTCAGCCTAATGATGGCCTCCTTCACTTGCATTGAGATCTCCTTGGACTTCATATTGGTAGCTCCAGTCGAACAGCTGCCAAATGCCAACTCAATACCTGATATCAACTCCAGACCTTTTATCTGCTTCATTTGTCTTGAAGTAACAAGGGAATGGACCACACCTGGTCAATTAACTTCTTGTCAGTCAATTGTCCAAATACCTTTGAGCCCCTGAAAATGGAAGTATTTTGCTTAAAATGGCTGTAATTCCTAAATGGTAAATGCCATATTTTTGTGGAACTTCTTAAAATAAAGCTGAAAGTGTACACTTCGATCACATCTTGGTTGTTTTATTTCAAATCCATTGTGGTGGTGTATAAAGGCAAAATCACAAAAACTCATTGTCCAAATACTTCCGGGCCTGCCTGTATATGTATATATTTATATACACAGACACACACGCACCACAGCGCTGTTGAATGCTCAAAACTCGTTAATATGACAGGCTGCGCTTTTAGTCTCTGTGTGGATGTGTGTGTGTGTGTGTGTGTGTGTGTGTGTGTGTGTGTGTGTGAGAGAGAGAGAGAGAGATGGCTGTGGGGAATGACTGTTTATCACAGCCGTAATGTAAGTGAGAACAGAAACTAACTTGTCTCTCAAACGTTCCATAAGTTTAAATCTAACTATAAACCATTTAAATGCATAATGCGTATGCCTTATCAGAAAGCTAATTATCTAGAATAAAAAAAAGATGAAGGAATGCAGAAAAAGTTTAATTATCATTTGTTAGTAAATGGTGTTACTGAGCCATGTCTTTTGAGGTAAGTGTGTGATGATTGGGGCATGCAGTATGTATGCAGTTGCTAAACTGAAGTATATAAGTTTATGAGCATCTCTTTATAACTGCATTAGCCTTATAGTTCCATTGTAAAAAAAAATCAAATTTAGGGATATGTTATTCAAATAATTTTCATAGTAATTCATAAATCAGAACCCTTTATTTCCCACAGTTAATGTATGCAAACTGTGCATCTTATAGATTACGTCGTATAGTTTTATAGGAAGTCATAATATTTGTAATACTAGCTTTTCATATAATTTTCCAAGCAATTACTTTATTAATTTTTACTTATAAATTTTAAGGGTTATTCCTGCAATGTTTGTAGATACAGTGAACATGTTCCTTTACACACAGTTTAAAAATATTTAACTGATAATTTCTATTGATGTTCCATCATCTGTACCAGCAAGGTGAACTCCAGAATTTCTTACACTAAAAAAAAAAATAAAAATACTGGAGTGAGATTTACTCAAGAAATGCTTGGTAACAATTTCCACACATAAATTCTTAGTAAATTTAACAAAGCATATTTTAAGTAAGGTTTAAATGTCACCAAGGATTATTCTTTAAAAAATGTAAGTAAATTTAACTAACAGTTTTTTTTTAATAAGTAAATTTTACTCAAACTTGAGTTAAATTGTGCATATAAAACAAGTAAATCAGACTTTTGTTCCTTTGTTTTAAGAAAATTATGTAATTATATATTAATGTAATTATAAGTATTAATATAATTAGTATCTAGAATCTAATTCAAGCAAGAAAGCTCAAATGAAGTACATAAATCTCAAAAAAGAACACATCATCTAAAAATTATCATTACTACTTAATGGTCACTAACACCTTAAATCATTCCAACCATATAACATACAGCTGCCTGAGAATCACAGAAAGGGTGAACCAAGAAAACATTACCAAAACACTTGATCTTTCAAAACATTTAAATGCATATGCAAATTGAGTTCAAAAACCTAGTTTTTTCTAAAACAAACAAAAATAATATTAAATTTAACTGTAAAGTAAAATATACACTTTGGGTTTTAGCTGCATATTTACATGAATTAATTTAGCACAGAACTTAAAGCAATTAAATAATTCTAATAATTTTCTTTTTTGTGTAAAAATCACAGATTTGTCATTTTTTTAGTGTAGAAAAGTATCTCTCAGCAGGTTTCTTACAAGGTTTTAAGAATAAACTTTGAGGTGGGAACTTTAGTCTTATCTTACCAGTAAGATAAGACTAAAACTGGGTTTTAGTCTAAACTTAGTGATAAGACTAAAACCCAAATCACAGGTTAGATGTCTAATAATAATCAATACTTATAGTCAGTATTTTTATCTACTTCTTCACAGAAATAAATTTAGAAAGATTATTTCTGACAGAGTCAGACCTTCTGTTCTGGCAGTATCAGTCTTCCAATGACTGCATAAAAATCTCTGTATTAAAAAAGTCTATCATACAATAGGTGACAGATGAGAGGCACCACAGTTTTTGAATAGCAATTAGTTGGATTATAAATACTCACAGGGTGTTGTGCTTGTGCTTGGTTGTTTTTCTGGTTTGACAAACTTTCAGTAACAGCTTTATCCTGGTCAGGGTCATGGCGGATTCGGTGCCTATCCCGGGAACAAACCCTGGATGGGACACCAGTCCATTGGAGCTCTATTTTCTTGCACTGTTTAACTCAAAGTTAGTTCTTGGTAGTGTCTTAGGCATGGTTTCCGCTATAATATGACTTTACATGCTTTTTGATAGGCAGAGGTAGTACCTGGACCAAGAGGATCAAGAGGGCCAAAGGTGGGTCACAATAGTTACAGTGCCTTGCAGAAGTATTCAACCCCCTTAAAAGTCATCAGATTCATCTGGATTACAAATTTCACTTACACAGATTGTTCCAGCCAGTATTTTTATCGCAAACCAGTATGCTCTTAAAGTAAACTTTCAAAGTCAAAACTCATTAATTGTTTTCAGTTAAACCTGAAAAATGTTTTATTCAACCCCTTCAGACTAGTACTAGAAACAGTTTTTGCTGCAATAACAACTTCAAGTCTGTTGGGGTAAGCTCCTACCAGCACACTGTTTGGGAGTGATTTTCACCTGGCAGGTTGTTCTGGTTGCTTGGATGCTTGTGGCCCTCAATTTTCAAATAGTGCCACAGGTTCCTGATTGGATTGAGATCTGGACTTTGACTTGGTCACTGTATAACAATCACCTTTTTTGTTGTTCAACCACTCCTGTGTTGCTTTGGCCTTGTACTTGTAATCACTGTCTCGCTGAAAGATGAAAGTTTCTCCCAAGCTTTTGGTTTTAGCAAACTGAAGCTGGCTGTCTTGCAGCATCTACTTTATTTGCACCATCCATCTGTCCTTCAATTTTAACATGATGCCTAGTCCCTGCTAAGAAAAAGCTTCCTCACAACAAGATGCTGCCATCCCAATACTTCACTGTTAGGATGGTGTTTGTTGACGAATGAGCAGTGTTAGGATTGTGCCACTCATACACTAGCATTTTGAATTTTGGCCAAAAAGCTCCATTTTCCTCTCATCTGACCACATTTTAACTGGGTCTCTCTGAACTCCAGACCACTCTGAACTCCAGACCAGAGATGTGAATTTTTTTCAGTAATGGATTCTTTCTAGCCACCCTCCTGTACAGGTCATTTGTATGGAGAGCTCTTGATATTGTTGACTGGTGCACCTTCACTTCAGGCAATATACAGTATTTCATCTGTGAAAACTTGGAGCTTCCACAGCAAAGGGGTTGAATACTTTTACAGACAGCATTTTTCAGTTAGTAATTTTTGTCATGGGATATTTTCCTATGTAAAACCAATATCACTTTAAATTAATTAATTTTGAGGTCAGTCTTTTAAAATAAAATTTTAAAATTTTATAGCACAAACTATCAAAGAGAAATTTGCAGTCCAAATGAACCCTTTTAGGGGGTTATATACCTTTGCAAGGCCCTGTTTGTGTTTAAAAAAAAATTATACCAGTTATACCTATGATGTCTAATGCCCACTTTATTTTTCTGTCCATCTGCTTATTCTAGTGCTAACTGATTTGATCACAGTTTTTTTTAGGACACAGTTGTTATTTTTTGCAATATTATAAAAGTAAATTGAAGAATTTATATTATTATTATTATTATTATTATAATATTTAGGCAAACTTTATAAAATAAGTATTTTACTGAAATATGTTAGCTGAAACATGAAATATGGTACATGCAATAGGATGTACCATATTTGTAAATGTATACATTTGCCATCCACTTTATTAGGAACACCTCTACAAATGCATGTTCTTGCAGTTATCTAATCATTCAATCATGTGCCAGCAGCACAATGCATAAAATCATGCAGATACAGGTCAAGAACTTCAGTTAATGTTCACATCAAACATCAGAATGGGGGAAAAAATGTGATCTCTGTGACATGACAGTCTCTAGAGTTTACGCAGAATGTAAACAAAAAGATCCTGTGAGCAGACGGTCTGCAGGCTGAAACACATTGTTGATGAGAAACATCAGAGTATTTTACAACCAAGGTGAGAAGAAAACCATCTCAGAATGCACAACACATCAAACCTTGAGGTGGTTGTGCTACAACAGCAGAAGACCACATCAGGTTCCACTCCTGTCAGCCAAGAACAGGAATGTGAGACTATCATTGGCACAGACTCCCCGAAACTGGGCAGTTGAAGACTGGAAAAAGACCAGATGATTTTTTTCTAATCTTCAACTGTCCAGTTTCTGTGAGCCTGTGCCGATGATAGCCTCAGATTTCTGTTCTTGAGTGGAACCCAATGTGGTCTTCTTCCCATCCACCTCAAGGTTTGATGTTTTGTGCATGCTGAGATGCTTTTCTGCTCACCACGGTTGTAAAGAGTGATTATATGAGTTACTATATCCTTCCTGGCAGCATGAACCAATCTGGACATCTTCCTCTGACCTCTCTTATCAACAAGGCATTTCAAGTCAAGTCAAGTCAAGTGGCTTTATTATCATTTCAACCATATACAGCTAGTTAGTATAGTTAGTACACAGTGAAACGAAACAACGTTCCTCCAGGACCAAGGTGCTACATAAAACAAAACACAGAACTACAGGAGACATTACATATATTTACATAAAGTGCATAGTGCAAACATGTGCAGACAGCACAAGACAGTACAAAACTATCAAAACAAGACAATGGGCACGGTGAGTTACACTGCAGCGCCGACTAGCACACAGTTCTAATAAAAAGTGAATCATATGACAGTAGTGCAAAAGATTGACAAAATAAGTTGCTGTAATGTAAACATAAGGAGTAGCAGCCAGATGGAGAGTATAAAGATAATATACAGTATATAATAATTCCACCCACATATATAATGTATTATATATATATATATATATATATATATATATATATATATATATATATATATATATGTGTGTGTGTGTGTGTATATATATATATATATATATATAAATATATATATATATATATATATATTCCACCCACAGAACTGTCGTCCACTCAATGTTTTTTGTTTTTTGGCACCATTCTGTGTAATCTCTAGAGAGGGATTTGTGTGAAAATCCCAGGAGATCAGCAGTTTATGAAATACTCCAACCAGCCCATCTGGCACCAACAACCATGCCATGGTTGAAGTCACAGAGATTACATTCTGATCATTCTGATGTTTGATGTGAACTTTACTTGCAGCTCTTGACCTGTATCTGCATGACGTTTGCATTGCGCTGCTGCCACATGATTGGCTGATTAGATAACTGCATGAATGTATTGCGGTGAGTGTATTGCGGTGAGTGTATTGCGACTTTACCTTGCTGTGGTGTATAAGATTAACAAGGTGTTTAATATGTTAAATACTAGGCCTTTATCTTTTCTCTCTGTTAGGGAGAGAGGGGAATGCCAGGGATACCAGGAGAGCCAGGAGAGAAAGGAGAACCTGGTGTGGGAGTTCATGGTCCACCTGTAAGAGAATTCTATATCATTATGTAATTTTTACCTCAATTGGATTTTAAATGGACATCAGTTTTACCAAAATACAAGCAAATAAATCACTATTGCAAGTTGTCTTACTAGTTCTTTGGCAGAAGGGCTTTGAGATTTAGATAGAATTCTTTTTGATATATGAAGCATCACAGGAAGAGTGACTTCAAATTAGACATTTTAACGGTGCAAACCACTGTCCTCTAAATATGTGGCCAAATGATATTTCCTGTGACATCTAAAGGGCATGATGGGACCAAAGGGGGAGCCAGGAGTAGAGGTACATTCTTTATGACATTTATTTATTCTTGATTTTTCCTTACTGAATGCAGTGTTACTTAAATTACATAGAAAAGAATGTATTAAGAAGATGCCTCTTTGTGTCAGGGTCCTCGTGGCCCTCCAGGTTTACAAGGTCCTCCTGGAGCCCCAGGAAGCCAGGTATCACTTGTCTAGTTTTGAACCTTTCTTTTCACTGTCTTTCCCTGTTTCATTTTCTCATTCTGAGCCATAAGATAAAATCACAGGTGTTGAACTAATTTTATCCCTATACACTAAATCATAAATTGTTTACCGAACCCATAAGAAAAATAAGAATGTTATGTTGGCTCCTAATGTTGGCTCCTAATTTAGTTGACAACCATAAACAATAAACAACACACTAAATAATAAATAACACTAAACAATACATTAAACATAGTGCAAGACATGACAACAATATACACTTACTGGACACTTTATAAGAAACACCTGTACACCTACTGATTCATGCAATTAACTAATCAGCAAATTAGTGGAAATTAGTTCAGTCTTTTGAAGGGGAGTAAAACATTCTAATCGTTGATCTGATATTGTTATATTATTATCCTCAGGGTTAGTTATAAAACAGTCTAGTTTTAAATTAATAGTCTGAATTTTTTGCCTGGTATTTTCTATTTTGCCATTGGTTAATTCTGAGCACAGTCACATAAGTTTATTTCCTAAAACATTTCTATTTGTTTTTCACTTGAATTTTGTTGGATGCTATATCACATAAAAGGTAGAAAAAGATCTGATCTGATTTATCTTGTTTTCATTTTTTACATCACTGCAAAAAAACCCTGCAATTTTAGCAGAGGTGTGTAGACTTTTTATATCCACTGTAGTTGTAATTATCAGAATCACTGCAAATATGAATAAAATATTATCCACTGACCATTACTTGTGTTAATATAGCCATAAGATGCTAAATCAAGATCATAAAACATAAAATCATGTAACGCCTGTGGGATGTTACTATTTTGTGTTGTCAAATTAATCAAGTAATGCCAAAATATTTGTTAATTCATTGTGCTCTCCGATAAGGAAAACATGCCCACAATTTGAAGGATAAAGTTGACCCAAGCACCCATATGCTATTCTACAACTTTAAGTGTTGTTCACTTGAAGTGTCATTTATAATTTTATCCATAACAATTTGCTCTATGAGATAAGCAATGCTGGCTCCTTCGAAGATCAAATAAAATGAAAATGGCTTGAAAATTACCAGCACAAGCCAATTATGCTTACACTAGTGCAAAAACAGAGCCCCATTTCTATTTTATTTCAATTTAATCACTATTAGTTCAAGAGATATAAAAGTGTAGAATGGTAATTAATAAAGAAAAATACTAGATAATTGTTCCAACAAAGACCGTACTCTTTGTATTTACGGACAAACTCAATCTTAATGGGACCAGATTGATGCTTCATTAAAGGGAGGTGCATTTGTTAAACAAGTAAACAGGTTAGTATAGATAGACTCATATGCAGTGCTGCTGACTGTGAGCTTTAGTAATTGCTCATTGCAAAGCAATAACTATTGTTATCTGATTTCTATCAATTTTTTTCTGCCAGAATCTATGTTGTAGTCTATACGTGGCTGTTTGGTGATGACGTGGTTACTTCACAAACATGGCCAGCATCAGCCAATCAATTTAACAATGAGAAATCCTTGAAACTTAACTTGGTAGCAACCACCTGGGATACCCTAGCAACTGCCTAGCAACACCCTAGCAACCGCCTGATGTACCCTGGCAACGACATAGCAGCACCCTAGCAACTACCTGGGATAGCATAGTAACCACCTAGCAAGACTCTAGCAACCACCTGGAATACCAAAGCAACCACCTGTCCATACCCTAGCAATTACCTGGAATTAAATAGGAACTGCCTATCAGTATCCTAGCAACCACTTGGGATACCATAGCAACTGCCTAGCAATGCCCAAGCAACATATTAACAACACCAGGAACTTGCATAAGATGCACTGTCACTCTGCATTTGGTCTGGTTGGGAATGATGTGCTTGTATTCAGCTTTTTGATTGGTCATGCGGTTCCTGCATAGCAGGTGTTCAAAGTCCGTTTGAAATGAATGGAAGAGTTGTTAGGAAGACCTTGCAAACCAAAGCAGGCGGTACAGACATTAAAGTTGGCCATTATGTAGTACTCCCTTCCTCTACTCAGGCAAGAGAGATGAGCCCTATAGTGCAGCACAGAGAATTATTGTACATTTTTCACATTTAAATACACAAATATGGCGCCATTAATTAATTAATAGTATCATCCATGTAAAGGCCATGAAAAGTTTTTTTTTTCCACATTGGGCATCGGAGGAGTCAACATCTTAATTAGAGACATCACTTATCTCAAAGACTTTATGTTTTATGGATAAAATTCTGAAATAACTTAAAATGAGCTGTAAACAAAGCAGATGATTGCTTGGTCAGCTTATCCTTCATTATTGGCATTATTTTATTATTTTTATTATTTAATTTGTCAACAACAAATTAAGAGTGTTATAAAATACATCCTACACTCAAAAAAAAAAAAAGCTATTTCCTTCTTTAGTCTACATTTTCTATACCTGTTTTTTTTTTTGGTGGGTGGTATTGAAAAACCTTGTCTTGAACCCTTCTACTCAAGAAAAACCTGCCAACCTCAGAGGTGTGAACTCCATGTAGGTAACTTACGTAAACTGATTGGGAAAATAAACAGCTGCATACTTATCTCTTAATATGAGCAACTTTCCCTGAGTAAAGGGAAATGGACATGACAAATATTTGGACTTAAGTGAGTTACTCTGAATATAGTCTTGTGAGACAACCGTAGGACAAATATGCTGTTCACTACAAGTTCCTAATTAAAGTGATTAAAATCTAGGTTTTATATTATAGTATATCATTGATTAAATGATTATATCTATATATTGGTTTTTTTTTTCATTTTAGAGTATTACAAAATACCTTTAAAAATCCTAAAATATATGGTGTTTGAAATATTTTTATTATGTTTGTCCATTGAACATAATTTTGGGTTTTTTTGACAAGAAAAATACATGTTGCCCTCGAATCTGACCAAAATAAGGTACATTACTTAAATATTTTATTCAATTCAATATTTTATTAAATATTATTTGAATATTTATATTTTTAAAACAAATGGGACAGAGTGACATTATTTTGAAGCATGCCTGAATACAATATTGTTCATGTTCAATATTTTGGTACCTTGGACCAGTACCTTGTACCTTAACCAGTGTTTGATATTTGTCTACTAGTGATCAGTTTATTCCTAGGCAGTCTTATTTATGCGTCATAATTACAGCCATTTCTCATGAACTGAACAGAGCCAGCCATGTCTTTAAATTTTGCATGTATGTGCCTTCTTGTTTATGCAGTTATTTTTCACTATTAGTATCTGACATCTGACTGTGTCTTCTGCTTACATTAAGGGACCTCCAGGTCGTGATGGCAGACCAGGACCTCCAGGTGAACCAGTAAGTTCATTTCTCCTAGCATATATGCAAATACTGTACTGCATTTAAAGATTCATATGTGGCATGAACCAGTCATGAACTAGATTGGATAGGGGACAATAAAATTACAACATAAAACATAAAATAATTATGTACACATGCTATGTAATATACTGAGTTGCCAGTTTATTAGGCACACAACCTTGCACTTACACACTGGACATTTTATCAGGTATACCTACCATATTCCTTTATTCATTGCTTACAGTTTGACAGGCTATTCACAAGTCCAGCACATCCTGCAGTCATCCGATGGTTATTAATAATATCCTTTATTTTATATGAAAGGGCAAATACCATTTATAGATTATTAGAATTAATTCAATTAACATAATAATTTACATATTATGTAAATTAACATACTATTTTAACATAATAAACTATTAATTCTGGTGTCATCTCAGTTAGTGGCATTTTATCAAAGTATTATACTACAGTTAGTTCTGGTCCACTAATTTGATTGGTTGAGTGGCGTTTCAAGAGTGCTTATATTTCCTATAACCGCACTGGGACGTTTCACTGTGTATATCACCTGCTTGTCTGTGTTTGCCACATAAAATTCCACTTTCTAGTTCAAAACTATTACTACAGTAGATGAAACATCATCAGCGGACACGGCAACGATACATTTCAGAAATATAACTTTTGACTTGAAATATGTGAAAGCTTGTCAGATGAAAATGAAAAAGAACAAGGGATGCAAATTTTACCATAAACACCTTTAATGGGAATGTACAAATCAGTGAGAGCTAGCTAGTGAGCTAGCTGATGTGCTATAAAGTGAGTGTGGCTTCTTCTGGATCTATTTCCACTGGCGGAGCAAAAATAAACAACATTTGGCCATATTGTGTCCGAAATGTCACTTGATATTAATTTCTTGTTTACAGAACGGTTGTGTAAAAGCAATATCGCATGTGCAGTTGTGCGGTTATACTGAATATCAGCATGGCTGTGATTACCTATGGCACTCACCCTGCAGGCTTGTGCCTACGGCTGAATCACAGCTGTGCTAATATTCAGTATAACCACACTCTTGCTCATGCAATATTGCTTAATAATACGTTAAAAATGAGAAATTTGTATTCACTTTGTAGGGGAAATTGGCCTGTTTATAAAGGAAGCACTTGAAATGCAAGGTACATACCAGCAATATAGGTGCTACACTGTAAATTAAAATTAGTCAGTCTCATAAAGTAATCAGTCTCATTAAATTAGACTTATTAGGTAATCAGTCTCATAGAATATCCCCTTTTTAATTTTAGACTTAATTAGAAATTAAATTTAAACTTTCAAATATGTCAAAATGATTAAAACTCAGTTTTAGCTGAAAGCAATAATAATCAATGACTTGGTTTCTGAAGGCTTTGTTCTGAATAGTTCGGCTTCTTGCAGTATCAAAGTAATAACCAAGACAAGGAAATAACAATGTCCCATAACACTGAATTTACTGAAACGGTGAAAAGAAAAAAAAACACTAATCAATTACTTATCTAAGAAGACCTTATTCTAAATAGGGATAGACACAATGCAAAGGAGTTGCGTGTGTACGAGAGAGAGAGAGAGAGAGAGAGAGAGAGAGAGAGAGAGAGAGAGAGAGGAGCGCGCAAGCATGCGAGAATCTGTGTTTGTTGACGCACACGCTGCCCCAGAGCTTGTCTGTGTGTGCGTTGGCGCTGAGCTTTCGAAAATGAATTGCCAGGTGAGATACGTGGCCGGGCCTCCTGGTATGGGGAGGAGGACAGTATAGGGAGAGAAATATTGCGTGCAGTTCAGCTCTGGCAGGGAGTTAGTCAAAGTGTCTGAACAGGATGGCGCCAGCGTATCTTTGGCAAGTTTTTGTCTCCGCGGTAATATTGGTTTAATATTGGACATTGGCTGCATAGTCAAGAGTCTATCTTCTATTTCTCAAGAAATAAACACACAAAAATGACAAAACGTGTATTTTCTTACCATGTACAATCAAACACACATAAAACATTTCTCTCGTTAAAGCTTGCTGAAGCAAATCTTTCAGAAATGCAGGTCACCGGCGCTTTATAGCGATGGAGTCATCAATGGACCGTCTAAAAAGTGCAAGACATGGGCAAATATGTATGATTTAGCAAGATTAGCCCTCTACTTTTCAGGATATCTGACGTATTGCAGTATTTGGATACAGCATGGATTTAGTACAGTGGGATGTAACACTCATTACAAGTGTAATATTACACAAATTCATACAGAAGTACACTAATAAAATCATATTTTTAAAAAAATCACATTTTGAAGGTTGTAGTAGTGGGATGTGAGACTCACTAGAAGTGAAAGAAATGTTACATTAGAGTATGAGTAAAGTACTAAATTATAATCTGTTTTTTTATTATTTATAGCATATATTTATTATTTTGTTTTGCATTTTTTGCAAAAAAAGAGAGATAAAAACAAAACCAATATCAAAAATAAAACCAAGTGCACTACATTAAAATCTAAATTTTGAAAACAAGTGTTTTGTTACATTTTAATGAATTTTTAAATGAGTGATTACATATATAAAATTCAATGTGCCATATGACGTTCTGTTAGTCTTAGCAACTACAGCAAAATGATTTTAAAAAGGTGTTTTTATTGCTATATTAATAGCTTTATTGCTATTGTTTTTTATTTTCTACAAACAAATACAAATGAAACTCAACAAATGTTCTGATATACACTATATTATACTCCATTATTCCTATCAAAGACACAACCAGATTTTGAAAATAAGTGAACTAATAAATATAACTAGATTTAAAAAAAAAAAAAACCTCGGTGTTTTTTTTTAATTTATATTAAATAATAGGTGTCTTTTTTTTTTTAACTTTCTGACTGTATGAGTTACATACAGTCAGACATCTCCTAGGACTCTTGCATTCCTTGGTCTGCCTCTTGAGCCAGCTCCCTGAATGCTTTCTTTAGCCTGGGTATGATAATGAGTTCAGAAAGCACTGGGTGGATGTCCTGGAGAAGCCTTTACAGCCAACTTCCACAGGATATGTGAATGCTTTCCACCCTGCTTATCTACACTCAGTTGTCAACTCCCTGTACTTGTCGTTTTTCCTCTCAAAGGCTGCCTGCATTCCCTCTTCCCATGGAACGGTGAGCTCTGCAATGATAACTGTCCTGGCAGAGGTGGAACACAGGACAATCTCTGGCCATAGGGACGTAGTGCTGACCTCCTTCAGGTACTTCAGCTGTTGGTCAAAGCCCTCAGGTTTCACTCCCATCCATGTGCCAGGACAGACCGCTCCTTCTGGGTAATGTTCTGTGCCCCATTTTCCTGCCCAGCGAAATGGAACAGCTATTGTGATGTTACGGGGTGGCCCTGTTTGCTTCCAGTCTGTGTGCTTCCAAGACCTCCACTAGTTTCCACAGGAGCCAGTCATGATGCCATGACTGTACCGACCCTGGGTGAGTGCTGCCGTGCAGCCAGAGAGAATGTGCAGCAAGCTTGGGTTCTGGGCATCATGTAGTTGGCAGGCTGCCTCTGAGCTGTAACACAAGGGCAGGCATCTGGGACTTGGAGGAGAGTCGTGTGGACCTAATGAGGAAGCTCAGCCTCCCCTGAGAAATCGTCATACGTCAGCCCAGGTTATGGCCCTGCTGCTCACAGCCTCCAAGTTGTCCAGCTCCCTTGTTGTCATTGGCTCTCTGCACATATCTTGTACTTTTCCTCTTCCATCTTGACCACCATAGCAATCACCAGCTCTTTCTTTTACTTCTTTGTTGCTTTGAACATCTTTGGAGCTGTTTCCCACCCGAGTCTAGCCCTGCCTGACCACAACCACCTAATCTTTTGGTGTTTCATCCAGCTGATAGCCTGGTTAACTGCTTGCTCTGCCCTCAGTTTGTTCCCTGTTTGGACTGGGGCCTTGGTGTTCTGCACATAGGGGTCTGAAGAGTCTCTGCTCAAGCACAATCCTCTCCTTCTGCTCTCTGTAGCCCTGGTTGATTGGCTTCAGTGGCTTCCTTTGTATTCCTTTCAAACAAGGCTGTGTTGGAGAGGCACAGAGGAAGACCCAGCCATTTGTGGATGTAGTTGTTGGCTTTGGAGTCCATCTTCAGTACTATAGTCACAGTGATCTCACACAGTTTCTTCAGCCACATCAGATGCTGGTATAGGGTAAACTGGTAGCACCAGACCTTGAACTTTCCTGGGAGATGGCTTTGGTCAGTCTTTCCCAGACCATCAGAGAGCTGTGTCATGACAGATGCTGCCATGCTTTTGTCTGACAGATCGAATGTGTACAGCCTCCCAAGGCTTCAAACAGGTTGCTCTATCAACAGCAGGATTTTCACTTCATGAACTTTGAAAGAGATGTTATCTATCCTGTCTCCTTTACAGATTAATAGGCTATGAGATTTGGATGCAACATTTATAAAAGCAACACATTTTCAAATTCTAATTGCTGTAGTTGATAAAAAATGACAGACTGCATGAATTCCCTTCGCTGTTACATATGTAACTCCTAAAATCAAAAAGTAATTGATTTTTTTTTTTTTTGCTTAAATAACAAATGTTCAAATCTAGTTGTTCTAGTTGATAGGAATAATGTAGACTGTATCATAGTGCATTTGGTTTTACATGTGTAACTCCTGCAATCATAAAGTTATTGAATTTTAATTACTTTTCCATTAAAATAAACATTACAAGAAAACATTAAAATAAACAGAAAAACCCTAAGTTTTTAAAATCTCTTTGCTGTAGTTGATAGGTGTAATAGAGTTCATCATTTGGTTACATGTGTAACTCCTACAATTAAAAAGTTATTTAATTAAAAACTTTTTGGGGGCCAAAATGAAAAACAAAATATTAAAATAAATGCATTTAATTTCAGAATCTAGTTGCTGTAGTGGATAGAAATAATAGACTGTAATGTACCCCCTCACTGTTACATGTGTAACTCTTAAAATCAGAAAGTTACACATGTAAATCTTACAGTCAAAAAGTTATGGAATTTTTAATATTTTTCTTTAAAAAAACATTTTAAAAAAACAAGAATCTGTTTGCTTTATATGATAGGAGTGATAGACTCTAATATAGTATATTTGGTTTTACATGTCAAACACAAGCAATTTTTAGGGGGTCAAGCACTGAAGGTGCATAAGCACACTTCAGTGATTGTATGTTTTCTTCTTCTTCTTCTTCTTCCTATGGAGTCTGTGGGGCCCATAGAATGCTTTGTACACTTTTATGAAAGTTGAAAGAGAAAAAATAATGAAAGTGGACAGTCTCAGCTACCTTCACAGCAATTTTGGTGTATGCCACTCAAGCCCTCTAGTGCCACCAATAGGTCAAATTTGGACATATGTTTACAATAATAACTCCGTAACAGAATGTCATCGAAAAGCGATTACACTTTCCTCTGATTCTTTGGATCAAGCTGAGTTCAACAGACACCATGATGTTAACTTCAGGCATACAGTATTTTCTGCAGTTGTGAATTTTTTCAAAAACAGTTTTTCTCTTCTCCTACAAACGTTGTCCAATCATCACCAAATTTGAATCACAGCGTTGTAAAGACTCCCTGAAAAAAAAATAGTTTCTTTGATTTTTGATCTATGGGTCAGTTCATCCATAACATCCAATAAAATTTGACAGCAAACCTGCCAAAAAGCGAGTAAGAGCATATCTCAGCAATGGTGTGACATATTCTGACCAAACTTTGAAGATAACTGAAATACCTCACCCTAAGTGTCTCCAAGAAGGTTTGTCTATATTCACCTCTAGGCAGTGCTATAATTAACAAATTTGTAAAATTGCTCATAACTTTTGAACCACTCAACATTAAATCAAGATTCATATTCCTCCTGATTCCCTTGAAGGTGAAGATGTTGTGAATGTAATGAATTTGTGATTTCTCAAACAGGAAGTTGGCCATTTTGAATTTTTTAGAACCAGGTTTTTTTTGGCTTCTTCTCCTACCAGTTCTGTTCAAACATCACCAAATTTGGCATGCAGCATTGTGAGACCAGTAAAAAACAGTTAAAAAGTTGTTTCTCTGATTTTTGATATATGGGATGGTTCAACCATAATGGGCAAACAAAACTGATGGCTAAGCCACCAAACAGGATGTGAAGGCATATCTCAGCAACCATGTGATGGATTTTGACCAAACTTGGTAGACCACTAAAGGACCTTATTCTTAGGGTCTCCAAACTGTTTTGTGTAATTCACCTCTAGGTGGTGCTATAATTTGCACATTTGTAAAACTGCCCATAACTTTTGAATTGCTTAACATAAAATCAAGATTCTTGTTTCCCTTGATTCCATTGAAGGTGCCGAGTGTTGTGATGTAACGAATTTGAGATTTCTCAAACAGGAAGTTGGCCATTTTAACTTTTATGAAAAACAGTTTTTTCACTTCTTCTCCCACAAATTTTGTCCAATCATCACCAAATTTGGCATGCAGCATTGTGAGACCAGTCTGATAGAAAAAAGTTGTTTCTCAGATTTGATGTACAGGACAGTTCATCTGTGATGCACAAACGAATTTGATGGTGAAGCTGCCAAACAGTGAGAGTACATCTCAGCAACTGTGGAATGTATTTTGACCAAACTTTGTGCATAACTGAAGGACCTAATCCTAAGGGACTCCAAGAAGTTTGTCTAAATTCACCTCTTTGCATTCATGCAAAAATGCAAACCAAAATATAAAATATATGCTATAAAAAATAACAGAAGTAATTACAATAATGTAATGTAATGTTGAACATCTGAGTCTTACATCCCTAAATCTGAATTTATGTTTTTACATTTATGGCATTTGGCAGATGCCTTTATCCAGAGCGACTTACATTTTATCTCATTTATATAACTGAGCAGTTGAGGGTTAAGGGCTTTGCACAACGGTCCAACAGTTGCAGCTTAGCAGTACTGGAATTTGAACACACAACCTTTCGATCAGTAGTCCAACGTCATATCCACTTACTCCTGTAGTGAGTGTTACATCCCACTGTACTGAATCCATGCTGTATCCAAATACTGCAGTAAGTCAGATATCCTGCAAAGTAGACGGCTATGATCTTGGTACAATCTTACATATTTGTACGTCAAGCACTTTTTAGACGGTACTGACTCCATTACTATAAAGCACCAGTTGACTGGGTTTCTTCGATTAGATTAGATTCAGCGAACTTTAAGGGGAGAAATGTTTTAAATATATTTGATTGTGTCTCTGTAAGCTCCAGAGTAAGAAAATACACATTTTGTCATTTTTGAAGTAAAGCATACACTCCAATCAACAAAGGAATGAATCCAAAATCTGTGGGGTGACCTGAAGCAGCCTGAACAGGAGATGCCCTCACAATTTGCTGGATCTAGAATGTTTTTGCAAGAAAAGGTGGGAAAATATTGCCTAGTCAAGATGTGCCAGGCTGATAAACTCTTACCCCAAAAGACTGAGTGGTGTAATAAAATCAAAAGGTGCTTCAACAAAGTGTTAATTTAGGGGAGTGCATACTTATGCAGGTAGGTTATTCCCTAAAAAGTTTCTGATTGTTTGCACTTTATTTGTATACTTTGCAATTGCACATTAAAGGTGGGGAAGATCTGAGATGATTGATCTTAATGTCATTCTTTTACTTCACAAAAACCTGTCATTTTAACAGGGGTGTGTAGACTTTTTATATCCATTGTAAATGGCTAAAACATTGTGGACACCTGACCATCACATCTATATGTGCTTTTTTAACATCCCATTCCAGATTTAGTCCCCCATTTGCCTTTGTAATAACCTCCACCCTTCTGGGAAGGCTTTCCACTACATTTTGGAACATGGCTGTGGAGATTTGCTGATTTAGCTGCAAGAGCATTAGTGAGGTCAGGCACTGATGTCCGGTGACGAAGCCTGGGGCAGATTGGCATTCCAGTTCACCCCAAAGGTTTTCAGTGGGATTGAGGTCACAGTTCTGTGCATGCCACTTGAGTAGTTCCACTCTATTCTTGGCAAACTCTGTCTTCATAGACCTTGCTTTGTGCACAATGTCTATCGTAGAAGCATCACACCAGTTAAGTGCAGAACAACTAGTCACTCTTTTTAATTCATCTTGCACCACCACCCTCAACTCTGTTGGCCTGTTTAAAACCAGACAAACAAGGTTCAAGTCAGCTAAATGACAATACGTGGGCACCTAGGCGAGAGTATAGGAAAGCAGAGCGTTATTGGATGAATGATAAGCTCCAAATATTAATAATTTAAAAAATTTTAAAAATCTTGCTGGATACCTTCCAGAATCCAATGAAAATCGCTAGGTTAAAATAATTTTTCAGACATCATTGTAGTAACATTAATGGGAATAACATTATGGGGTTTGGAGCTTATTTTTCCTAGAGGAAAAAAAACAGAGATCACTGACTGAGTGACTCTGTTAGTAAGCAGAGTGAGATGCAAAGATAAGAGAGAGAGAGATCAAAGAGAGAGGGGAGATTTGTGGCAATGCACTGGAATCCCTGTGATTAACAGAATGTTGATTTTAACAAAACAGTTTACCACTTAAATTACTCAAAACAGTAGAGCTTTGAAGAAGCAATAGAAAACACTATTTTTTTCCTTACCAGATGTGCTTGGAGTTGTTCAGTTTGTAACGAGTGCAAGAAGAATGTGGCTCGAGTCTTTGAAACTTGTTTATGCTCTCTGAGTGAATGCTTAAGAGTTGTCATTATGCATACAGATTTTTCAGATTGATTGGTTGGGATTCGACTCTAAGGGAATGGTGATGCAGCACTTTTGAGTCTGTCTTCATGCATACCTGCAGTTTGCAGGTTGATCTGTCCATGGCTATGCTTCATGGTGGAGTTGGCTTTATAACTTGGAGAGGTCTGACTGTCCAATGAAGTTAAAAACAGTTTCACTTACAGATAAAAGTGAAAGTAAACTTGCACAGAAAAAAATAAGACAAACACAAGAGTTGAATTTTGGTTCTCCATTGATGAGCGATGTGAGCCATTCTCTTTTATGGTCCTTGTCCCTTGAGTATGCAAATGCTACACAAAAATGCTGTCTACCTTTGAAGCAGCCTTATGATTGGAACACCATGTATGTATGTATTTTATGTGATTACTTGTGTGTAATACTGCCCTTTATAATCTATTTAAGAAGAAATACAGGTGGGATGGATTAAAAGCCTTGCATGTTAATTCCTATGATTCTTGGAAGAACCTGGCTAAAAATTTGTATTAACTCTTCTTATGTCTTCTTATTCCAGACAGCACTGCCAATTGTTGGAGATGTTGGCTCACTTCTGAAGGTATTGTCTTTTCATAATCTCTCTGGCTGTCTTGTGAAATGTACTGAATCCATATCAAGATGTTTACCAAGATCTTTGTCTAAATTTTTCTATATAGAAAATATGCTTGATTGACTAAAACAGAGTTTTTACAAAAACAAGATCTTGTAGCAGGCTGGGACAGTTCAATTTCAGTTGAGAAGTCCAACCATGATGTTCTTGGAAGCCCTCTTATAATTATTAGAATTTTTCTTACTAAGGGTTGCTACTTAAGATTGATGATGGCCATATGTGTCTTTAACTAATCAGTCTCATAAAATTATATAGATGTTAATATTCAAGGCTTTAGTTATTAATAAAATAATTAACTATAATTAAATTACCATTAATTAATTTAATCAATATCAATTGATATAGATCATAATAGTGACATATAGTTTTGGAGTTCTTAAATAGTAGCTTAGCTTCAGTTTTGATCTGAGAGACAGCAAACACAAGACTGTTTCAATAGAATAATGTTTATTGAGCATTTAAATCAGCTAAAATAAATAAGTAGCAATGCATTATAAAAATGGCAGTGAATGTTTTGAATGAGTGGATATTTCAGGGTGTGCGTGTGTGTGTGTGTGTGTGTGTGTGTGTGTGTGCATGTGTTGATTTGAGAACAAAGGCCCGCTCATCCACACACAAAAGAAGGAGTGTAACAAATACTGGCAAATTTAAAAGAGCTTTCCTTGTCATGTGGGCACCAGGTACAGACCTTTAATTAACTGTTATGGACTTATAGGAAACTCTAGCTCCAGTTTGGTCTTGGTGTTTGGATTGGTGGATTAAAAAGTGGAATAAGAGTGAAGTGATGTGCTCCCCCTTTTATCCACCAAATAGCTGCAGAAGTGCAATGACACTGTTCATGGACAAATGCAGTGACAAATGTTATCGGCTCTGAATGTAATAAAGTGAACAGGAAAATGACAGTGTTAGTATGAGATCACGTGCAAAAGGAGCTCTCAGACATGCAAGAGAGAGAAACGAAGATCAAAGCAACTCTTTGTATACTAGATACAGTCCCCTCCGAACTATTTAGCCCCGCTCACTCCGATTTATGACAATTTGCATAATCTGCAAAATTTACTTGTGAGAACTAGCTGCAGACTACAATTCACAACACCTCTCTCCACCGGCACGTTCCTATTCACTTGAATACTAACGAGGCACACCTGTTTCTAATCACACCCTCAGCCTATATATATATACACACAGACACTCACAATGACTCTTTGCAAAGTAACGCTGTTTGATTACCTGACTTAAAAAGCCTTTGTTTATGCATTTGCTATTCTGGTTTTTGTATTTTACCTTTGAATTGCTGTTTGCCTGACATCTTGCCTGATCCTGTTTACAAGTTTGCTTCATGCCTTGGATTTGTTTTCCCAGTTTTAATAAAATTCTAAACTGCAGCCATCTATGCATCTGCATCTCTATGCTAATATGCAAGTGGATCTTTGATGATGAGCTGGTTACTTGAAAAACATGGCCACCATAATAACAACAACAATAATAATCATAATAATAATAATGATAACAATAATTTGCAAACTAGTCCTAGGATTTTTGACCGATCATCATAAACCTGATATCAAACTATTCTGGAGTGTATGAACCTCAATAATGATCAAAAAAATGTTGACATTTGTAAACAGTGTGGCTGCCCCATGTCAATCAAATCTAACAAGGCACAGCATATATTATGCAAAGAGCTGTTAGCTTGCTCCTGAGTGGCATGAAATAAGTGTTTGCCCTATCATTTAAAGATTGCCAGTTCAATTCCCAATGACGCCACTGCCATTTGTGGCCGGTAGCCCAAGAGAGCAAAATTGACCATACTCTCAGGGAGGAAGGGGTAGCATACTCTCTCTCCCCTATCAATCATAGGGACACTAGCCAATTATGGGTGTCTGTGAGCTTATGCATGTGGAAGTGGACAGAGTGCATTCTTCTGAGTGTGTTGCATCAGCAGTTCTAAAAGATGTGGTGGGCTGGCTCAGAGGAAGCATGTTATACCATCTACCTTGGTAGCTGTCATGTGATAGAGCTGCCTGATGGGTAGGAATTGGCCATGAAAATCAGGGAATAAAATAATAATAATAATAATAATAATAATAATAATAATAATAATAATCATAATAATAATAATAAATATAAAAAAACACAAAAAAAGAGCTATAACTCTGTGTGCATCCAGACGAAACGTGAATGTCCTATACAGGACAAAATTCTAAGGACTGCAAAACATCTGCAAAGTTTGGGGTGTGGTCATACATAGCATAATTGAAATTTTGATGACCTAATTATTTTAAAAACATTGGTACCATCATCCGCAGGCATTTGACAGGGTTAAAACTGAGCCATCGTCATGAAATTTGAGTGGTAGGTTCATGTATTGACCCAGTAGTAACTGATGCAATCTCACTGAAATTGGCCACTGGGGGGTGCTATTCATATTTTTGCACAAATATGCTATTCATATTTTTTTTAGCTTGATTCTATTGATTAATCTATAGAAACCTTGCATTATTTATATTACCTTACATTACCCTTTGGACCATTTAGCCACACCCACTCAAATTTATGCAAATCTATTATTCAGCTTCCTCTTCCGGTGTGAGTATGCTGTGCGCATCTGGCTGCTGCTTCACACCGGCATTACCTGTGTCTGGTCTGGTTTCTCTTCTGTGTCTACTGTTATACATTCTATGTTGGCACCTGATACACTGTTGGATACTGGAAAGGAGCTACGCTACACCGCTTCAGCGTACCATGAGCCCTCTTCCCATCTGCTCCCTGTCTCAGTGGTGTTGGTGAGTGTTTCTCCACCCACTCGTCCAGCTATGTCTACCTGTATCCTTGACAAGTTGGGTAACTTTCCTGCCAAAGGCTAGCTGGTGTTGACCTTACTGGGTTCTGGCTAACGTGGTACTGCTGTGAGTGGTTTCTCCACTGTCTTGATTAATTGTTTTCATATCCATCTGGCCTTATCATATGGCGAACACAACTTGGATTAGCTCACGACTACTGTTCTCGAGACCTTTGGTTGTTCCTGCTCTTATACTAGCCATCAATAGTTCCATCATGGCCATAAGATACCTGCCATCACAACTCAGAGCATTGATCTCGCATCTACGCTTAGACTCTACGACATACGAGTACTGTTGGACGCTTGGAATTGTTCGCTGCCCGAGGTATATTCTTAACTCCCCAAAATTGCATTTGTTTTTGCATCACTCGACTCCGCAATCCGATCGATCTGGACATAGACTGGATATTCATAAGTGTGATGTATGCATGAGAAACTTTGGTTCATTGAGATATTTAGTTACAGACAACAAGTATTGTGATAGTATCACAAAATCTGATCGCCACAGCAATAAGCTGTCTCTATTCGATTGTCACACCTTGACAGAGAAAGCTTTGCTGCTTAATGATTTAATTACTGACAAAAGACCGGATATGCTGCTACTTATAGAAACTTGGCAAATACCCAATGATTATTTAGACCTCAATCTGGTTACTCCTTGTGATTAGCTAGTGGATTACCTGTCCAAGCCCCGAATTCAAGGCAGGGGTGGTGGGCTTACTGTTGTTTACTGCAACAAATTCAAAATAGTCAGTGCTGATTTCTATGGTATAACATCATTTGAGTATTTGGCATTTAAGGTGGTTGGTCCAACACTGCTCCTTATATTACTAATCTATCAACCTCCTGAAATGACATCCAGACTTTTTCTCAGAACATAGTGAACTACTTACTCTTGCTTGCACAACATGCTCACCTTTTTTTTGTTCTTCCCCTATGTCTACTAGTTTGGAATGTAAAGTGTCCTTGAGCTGTGGAAAGGTGCTATATAAATAAAATGTATTATTATTATTATTATTATTATTATTATTTGCATAATATGTAAAACCTACTTTTGTGAACAGTCCTAGGATTTTTGGCTGATGTTCACAATATTGATGTCAGACTTCTCAGGAGAGAGTGAAATGCAATAATTAACAAAAATATGTTGACATTTATAGACAATATGGCCACCACATCATTCAGTTATAAGGCAGCAGAGCTGGTTTACTCAAATAGGTGTAATTCATGATTGGTCATTTGGATTTGAACCAAACTGGAAATAAATGTTCAGTACAAGATTCTGAGGACATCTACAAAGGTTGGGGGGTGGTCATATATAGGGGGCTGAAATAGTTCAAATAGCTCTTTCTGAATTACTGTATGGCCAATTATGCTGACGATTTGCCATGCTGCATCTAATCTGTAAGTGGATTTTTGATGATGACCTAAGTAATTAAAAAACATGGCCACCAACTGCTTTCTTATTGAAAGCCATTGAAAGCTATTACCATTGAGTTATCGTCATGAAACTGAATGGTAGCTTCAGATAGTGACCCACTAGTAACTGACGCAGTCTCATTGAAATTGGCCACTGGGGGAAGCTATTCATATTTTTGCACACAAATATAAGCACATCTATTGGACAATAAGGTGTAGAAAGTAATTTCTTTGTTAGTGGGATTGTAATGCTGAAACTATAGAAATTTGCCTTTTGGACCCATTGGGGGTGGTCATACATAGGGGCAGAGTTTAAGTTCAAATAGCTCCTTCTGAAGAATCATAAGGCTGATTGTGTTGAAATTTGTTATGCTGCATCTTTGTGCTAATCTGTAAGTGGATTTTTGATGATGACCTAAGTAATTAAAAACACGGGGTTACCATTGAGTTATCCTCATGAAACTTGAATGGTAGGTTGAGGTAGTGACCCAATAGTAACTGACGCAGTCCCACTGAAATTGGTAGCTGGGGGTTGCTATTCATATTTTTTGCACACAAAAACAAGCACATCTCATGGAAAATAAGGTGTAGAAAGAAATTTCTGTTACCTTGAATCTATTGCTGAAACTGTAGAATATTGCATTTTGGACCATTTAGCCACACTCATTCAAATACATCATAATTTGCATAATTTGCAAAACTTACTTTTGCAAACTAGTCCTAGGATTTTTGGCGAATCTTAACAATATTGAAGTCAAACTACTTGGGAGAGTGTTGTTTTCAATAATTATCAAAAATATGTTGACAGTTGTAAACAACATTGCCACCACACATCAGTCAATTCGAAGGAAGCTAAGCTGGTTTACTCAAATAGCTGTAATTCACGATTGGTCACATGGATTTGAACCAAACTGTATATACATGTTCAGTACAAGGTTTTGAGAACATCTGCAAAGGCTGGGGTGTGGTCATACATAAGGGATGGAGTTTAAGTTCCAATAGCTTTTTCTGAAGAACTGTAAGACCGATCAGACTGGAACTTGGCAGGGTGTATCTATGTACTATTCTGTAAGTGGATTTATAATGATCCCTAATTACTGAATAAACATGGCTGCCATCGGCCAATCAGGTTTTAGCTGGCATTTTGTCAAGGCTACCATTAAGCTATTGCCATGAAACTTGAATGGTAGGTTCAGGGGGAACCTACTAGTAACTGATGCAGTCTCATTCAAATTGGCCACTGGGGGCACTATTCATAGGAGTTGGAGTTAAGTTCAGATACCCGTTTCTCAGGAGCCAAAAGTCCAACTGAGCTTAAATTTGGTGTGCTGCATCGATCTGCCAATCTGTAACTGGATTTTTTTTTATTACTCACTGAATTACATAAAAAAAAACATGGCTGCTTTCAGCCAGTCAGATTTCAACAATTCATTTTAATTCATTCATTTTAAACAACTAGCATTGAGCTATCATTAAAAAACTTGATAAGTACACTCACTGAGCACTTTATTGGAACACTATACAAATACTGTTTATGGCCTCCCTTTGCTCTCAAAACAGCCTCAATTCTTCATGGCATGGATTCCACAAGATGTTGGAAAAATTCCTTTGAGATTCTGGTCCGTGTTGACATGATTGCATCACGCAATTCCTGCAGATTTTTCAGGTGCACTTTCATGCTGTGAATCTCCCATTCTATCACATCCCAAAGGTGTTCTACTGGATTCAGCTTTGCGACATGGTGCATTATCATGCTGGAAGTATCCATTAGAAGATGGGTCAATTGTGGCACATGGTCAGCAACAATATTCAAATAGGCTGTGGCATTCAAGTGATGATTGATTGGTATTAACAGGCCCAAAGTGTGCCAAGAAAAAATTCCCCACACCATTACACCACCTCCACCAGCCTGAACTGTTGACACAAGGCAGGTTGGGTCCATGGATTCATGCTGTTGGTGCCAAATTGTGACCCTGCCATCTGTGTGCTTCAGCAGAAATTGAGATTTATCATACCAGGCTACATTTTCCAGTCTTCAACTGTCCAGTTTGGTGAGCCTGTACCCACTGCAGCCCCAGCTTTATGTTCTTGGCCAACAGAAGTAGAACCTGAGCCCATCCACCTCAATGTTCGATGTGTTGTGCATTCTAAGATGCTTTTCTGCTCACCACAAGTGTACAGAGTGGTTATCTGAGTTACTGTAGCCTTTCTGTCAGCTTGAACCAGTCTGGCCATTGAGCTATGGTCATGAAACGTGATGGAGCCACTGCTATGTGATGCAGTCTGATTGAAATTGGCCACTGAGGGCACTATTCATGTTTGTGCACATAAAAGCAATCTTTTGGAAAATAAGGTGTACAGTGTAAATTCTTCTTCAGGTTAATTTGTTTGCAAAAACTCTGCAAAACTGTAGAGTTTAAATCTGAGATAATTTACATAATATAGGAAACCTACTTTTGTAAACTGCTTGTAAATTTTGGCCAACATTCACAAAATTGATGTTAAACTACTCAAGACTGTGTGACTCTCAATAATGATGTTGATATTTGTAAACAATATGGCCACCATATATCAGTCAATTCTAAGGAGGTGGGGCTGGTTCAAGAAAACAACTGTAATTATTATTGGTAATATGGATTTGAGCCAAACTTGAAAGTCATTCTCAGTACAAGGTTTTGAGGATGTATGCTCAGGTTGAGCATGGTCATTGAAACGGGGTGGCATAAGATTCAAATAGCTGTTTCTTAGGAACTGTTAGTCCATTCGAGCTGAGATTTGGTATGCTGCATCAGTCTGCTAATCTGGATTTTTAATCATCTTGGCCACCTGAAGCCAATCAGATTTTAGCAAGCATTTCACAATGCTAATTTAGTCAAACAGCTGTAACTTGTGACTGCTTGCATGGATTTGCATGAAACTTGCAAGCCATGTATGGAACAAGATTCTGAGGTGAAAGGGCTCAGAGCTAACGTCAGATAACCAGATAGGTCAGTCTGATCAAGCTAAAATTTGGTATTGTGCATCAGTGTGATAATCTGTAAGTGGATTATGGATAATGATGTAATTACTTAAAAGACTTTGCCATCATCGACCAATCAGATTTCAGCAGGCGTTTCACAGGGTAAATATTGAGCGATTGTCATGAAACTTGAAAGTATGGTCCGTCTAAGGACCCCTTAATAATTGATACAGTCTCACACAACTTGGCCTCTAGGGAGTGTTATTCATATTTTTGCACTTAAAAACAGTCATGTCTTTTGTAAAATAAGGGGTACAGTGAAGCTTCTTTTTCCATGCTTTGTCTCCCTACCCTCTAAAAATTTTGCCTTTTGGAATATTTAGCTTTGCGCACTCACATTTTTGATAATTTGCTTAATATGTAAAACGTACTTTTGAGAACTTGTCCTAGGATTTTTGTCCTATCTTCACAATTCTGGTGTCAATCTACTCAGCAGAGTGTGAAACTCAGTAATTATAAAACATTTTGAAATTTGTTAGCAACATGGCCACCACATGTCAATCAATTCTAATGAGGCAGAGCTTACTTAAACAGCTATAAGACAGGGTTATCATTGACGTATCTAAACTTGGTACTTAGGTCCCATCACATACCCACCTGAAGGGGGCACTATAATAAATGAATACATCTTAATCAACTGTAGGGAATAGAGTAAAACTTGTTATATCAGCAGAATTCCTGGGTCCTCCTGCATCTTTTTCCCCTATATAGTTTAATTACTTTTGGCTAACATCCTTTCTGCCGTCTTTAATTTTCTGAAAAACCTTTTTCAAACTAGTCCTAGGCCATTCGTCTGATCAGCATAAAGTATGAAATGTAGGAAGTAGAGTGATTGTTGGCAAAAATATACTAAAACAATTTTGATTGGCCGAACTGGATTTTTGATGCTGACCTAATTACTTAAAAACAAGGCTGCCATCAACCAGTCAGATTTAAGCAGGCATTTGACAGGGTTACCATTGAGCTATCATGACTTAAATGGTAAATGGTAGGCTCAGGTAGAGACTACTACTGTCTGATGCAATCTCACTTTCACTGAAAGCCTAATTTATTAAAAATAGCTTTAACTCATGATTGGCTTCATGAATTTTCACAAAACCTGAAAGGTACTCTTGCAAGTAAACTTTTGTGAACCCTTTGATATTACCAAGGTTTTTGTCTTCTGATCCTGATCTAAGTCACAATTATAGACAATTATAGACAAACACACATACAGTATTAGTTTTCAGGTCTTTATCGAGCATATTGAGTAATCATTCACAGTGAAGGCTGGAAAAAGTAAATGAACCTCTGTGCTAGCAACTTCTCCAAAAGCTAATTGGTGTATTAATTAAGAAGATACAATTGGAAGTGCGAGTTCTACAGGTGCTTTGCCCTTTAAATAAAGACACACAAGTCTGGTTACTGACAAATCTGGTCTTTTCAAAAACAAATGATTAGTGTGAACCATGCCTCAATCCTATCAACTTTCTCAGGACCTTAGAAGATGCATTATAGAGATTCACAAAGCTGGAAAAGGCTACAAAAGCATTTCTAAAGACCTGTGTGTTCATCAATCCATGATAAAACAAATTGACTACAAATGGAGGAAATTCAGGACATTCAGGACATACAGCTGCTTTGCTGCCTCAGGGCCTGGATGCCTTACAGTACAGTCATTTAGAGAACAATGAATTCAAAACTGTATCAAGACATTGTACAGGAGAATGTCAGGGCAATAGTCCATGACCTCAAGCTTAAGAGAGGTTTGGTAATGCAACTAGGCAATGACCCAAAGCACACAAGTAAATCAATGAGCAAATGGCTGAAAAAGAGCATTCATGTTTTGGAATGCCTTAACTGTTAACTCCATATACATAAACCCATTCTGAGGTCATATGCTAAGTTTGGGGCGTGATCATATAAAGGGGTAATTTCTCAGGAGCCAAAAGTCCTACTGCATTGAAATTCGGTAGCGTGTATATCAGGGCTATCTGTATGTGGACTGATGCAGTTGTGTGTGTGTGGGGGGGGGGGGGGGGGGGGGGGGGGGGGTGTACAGTTAAAATAATGTTGTTGAAAGAAATGTTTAATTTGTTCAAACAATTTATCTCTTATTCCTTTGGCTGAAAAATTTGACTTTTGGCCCATTTATCCACACCCACTCAATATGGCTTCTACCCTCATTATTCGGTAGCTTCTAAACTAGCACTTGATCCAGCACATACTATTATTTTGAACTTTATTTCTTATATTATACACCAACTGTTAATTGTGCATACAACGTAATGTAGCCATAAGGTACTAAATGGAGGTCAGGAAATCATAATGTGTGCATGATGTAGGCTATTTTATTGCACTTTTCCAATGTTTACAAGGTTAATTTGATGTGCTCTCCTATACAGAAAATGGGCCAAGAGTTTAAAGGATAAGCTGAACAAATACTGATAAGCTGAACAAGTTCTTTCATAATTTTAACCATATAAATTTCAGTCCTTGAGATAAGCAATGTCTCTTAATACGATGCTGTCGTCTCCTCCAATGTCCTCTATGCAAAAAAAAAAAAACCTTTAATGGTATGATACTATTAAATGATTAATAGTGCCATATTTGTGTATTTATTTAATATTGGCCAATGGTTTTCCATAATTTATTTGATTGTATTTACAGAAATGTAAAATATACTTTTCAGCGTGACATATTGTGGTTACATCAGACAGTCAGACAGTGGGGCTGGACATACTCCTGCTACTCACTTAAGTCCATATCGCTTGAGAAAAATGGATTTAAGTTCAGGGACAGAATGTCTTTTAACAAACTATACCCCACATGCAACTTCTGCTGAACTGTCTGAATAGCACTTAAGTTCATAGTTACATCTGAGGGAGATACTTCAGGAGTACAGGGTGTCTGTGTTGCTACTTTGCTTTGAAATTTGTTCCCTCATTCTTGACATGAAGCTTAAACTGTTTAAGTAAGAAATAAGTGGGTGATTATAGAGAGAAAAAACAATTGGCAATTAGGAAATGTGTTAATCGTTAATAATAATAATTGTTATTTGATGCATTTACATTACACCTTGTTTTATCATCAACCACTTTTGTCACATTTAGCATGCTATACTGCACGACATAGCATTTAAAAAAATCTGGCTTGTTTTCAACGCATTTGGCTGGCATCGCATATCTCAGAGGAAGTATGTGTCCTCTAGTCCTCTGTGCTCTTTGGAACCTTCAATGCAGCAGAAAAATTTTTGTAGCCTTACCCAGATCTGTGCCTCAACACAATCCTGTCTCTGAACTCTGCAGGCAGTTCCTTTGACCTCATGGATTGGTTTTTGCTCTGATATGCAGTTTCAGCTGTTAGACCTTATATAGACGGATGTGTGCCTTTCCAAATCATGTCCAGTCAATTGAATTTGCCACAGGTGGACTCCAATCAATGTGTATAAACATCCCAAAGATGATCCAGAGAAATGGGATGCACCTGAGCTAAATTTCAAGTGTCATAGCAAAGGGTTTGCAACAAATCGCTGTGGTATAAATTGACGAACAGACTCCAAACCATGCTGTTACACAAAAATAATCCACCCCAGCATGGATTCTTTTCATATAAGCGTCTGCCATGTGTTATTCATGTGTGATAGATATATCACATTGTACATCATCATGGTGTGCTGGTGGCACCAATAAAAAAATCTAGCGGGTATGTATTGTACCAAGGTGGGCAATATTCGAGCTGCCCAAGATGGTGTGAAATGAATACACCTGAAAACCTTTCCTCTTGGAGGCAGGAGGCCATGTTCTTGTCCCAGGCCCACACTCCATGGTTTCTCAGGGTCAAGTCTGCTTGCCTCTCCCAACCACCCTCTAGACCAACTCTAGACCTTTTATCTGCTTACTTGTAAATAAAATAATGAAGGAATAACACACTCCTGGCCATGGAACAGCTGAACAGCCAAGTACTTTTGGTCCCTTAAAAAGGGAGGAGCCACATATAAAAACTGCTGTAATTTGCACTTAAAATACCTTCAAATTAAAGTAAAAATAACAATAAACAATAACAATAATTTTTTTCAGTGTCCAAATATGTACAGTATGTATTGGATTAGTATAGGCTTAGAAGTCCTAAATGTGTTGATACATCAACACACTTGCAATGGTTATTTTTCAATGATACAGGCTCTTCATATGTTTCTAAACACATGTTATTTATATCCTTAAGCTAATTGAATACATTTTATCAAGGTGATGCTAAAATTAGATTCTGATGGTGTGTTCCAATGGAGTATATCTCTGCAGTATACATTATCCAGTGATAACGGGTAAATGTATGTTTATATAATGTGTGTTTACTCTCATACACTGTATGGCCAAAAGTATGTGGACGCCTGACCATCACACCTATAAGACCTTGCTGGACATCTCATTCCAAAACCATGGGCATTAATATGGAGTTGGCCCCCCTTTGCAGCTGTATCAGCCTCCATTCTTCTGGGAAGGCTTTCAACAAGATTTTGGATTGTGTCTGTGGGAATTTATGCCCATTCAGTCAAAAAAGCATGTGTGAGGTCAGGCACCAATGTTGGATGAGAAAGCCTGGCTCGCAATCGACATTCCAATTCATCCCAAAGGTGTTGAGTGGGGTTGAGGTCAGGGCTCTGTGCAGGTCACTGGAGTTCCTCCACACCAGACTCAAACCATGTCTTTAAGGACCTCGCTTTGGCACAGGGGCACAATCATGCTGGAACAGGTAAGGGCCTTCCCTAAACTGTTGTTACAAAGTTGATACATACAGTTGATACATACAGTTGTCTAGAATGTATTTGTATGCTGTAGCATTAACATTAACCTTCACTGGAAAAGGGGCGTAGCCCAAACCCTGAGAAAAAGCCCCAGACTATTGTCCCTTCTCCACCAAACCTTTCTTTTGGCACTGTGCATTCTGGTGGGTAGCATTCTCCTTGGATCTGTCAAACCCAAATTTGTCTTTCAAACTGCTAGGTGATAAAGCGTGATTCATCACTTCAGAGAATAAGTTTCCACTGCCCCAGAGTCCAGCGAAGGTGTGCTATACACCACTCCAGCCGACTCTCGACATTATGCATAGTGATCTCAGGCTTCCTGCAGCTGCTCAGCCATGGAAACTCATTTTATGAAGCTCCTGATGCACAGTTCTTGTGCTGATGTTGCTTCCAGAGGCAATTTGGCAATGCTTCAGAGGTAAGGCAATTTTTTTTGGGGCTTCAGTACTCAGTGGCCCTACTCTGTGAGTTTGCTTGGTCTATCACTTTGTGGCTGAGCTTTTGTAGCACTTAGATGCTTCCATTTCACAATAATAGCACT
The DNA here is from genome assembly GCA_022758105.1 of Pangasianodon gigas. Classification (NCBI taxonomy): domain Eukaryota; kingdom Metazoa; phylum Chordata; class Actinopteri; order Siluriformes; family Pangasiidae; genus Pangasianodon; species Pangasianodon gigas. The sequence goes on from CM040481.1 coordinate 9,753,625, forward strand.
TAGAGTTGACTGGGGAAGATCTGGCAGGGCAGAAATGTGAAGAACTGGCTTGTGGCAAAGGTGGCATCCTATGAGATTGCCATGTTTAAAGTCACTAAGCTCTTCAGTACGACACATTCTACTGCCACTATTTGTCTATGGAGATTGCATGGCTATGTGCTTGATTTTATGCACCTGTTAGCAATGGGTGTGGCTGAAATGCCTGAAATCAATATTTAAGAGGGGTGTCCACATTCTTTTGGCCATATGGTGTATTTCTGACCCCTTACCAGACCTTATCAATCCATATCTCACCTACCACTGGTATACCACCCCCCTTACCCAACCCACACCCAAGTACAGTTGCAAGAAAAAGTTTGTGAACCGTTTGAATTTACCTGGATTACCTGGTTTACTGCATTTATTACTCATAACATGTAGTCTGATCTTAATCTAAATCATAATAATAGACCAACACATTCTGCCTGAACTGATAACACAAAAATACTTGGACTTGTTCTTGTCAATACTGAAAATATTATTTAAGCATTCACAGGTATAGGTTTAAAAAAGTATGTCAACCCCTTTCCAGAGGCAAATGGGAGTGAGGTGTTGCCCTATAAAATGTACACAAAATATTGTTACTGACAGAGTCTACTCTTCTTAAGAAAGATCTGTTCATGTGACCTATGCCCCAATCATATCAAATTTCCGAGGACATGGTGGAGGGAGCACTGTGTCAGGGCCTGGACAACTTGCAATCATAGGAACAATGAATTAAAATGTATCAAGTACTTTTACAGGAGAATATCTGGGTAGCTCTCCATCAGATGAAGCTTATAAGAAGTGTAAGCACTTTATCCTTGTAGGAAATTAACTCAGTAGCTCAAAGGGGGAAATTTTGCGAACTTAAAATTTCAACAGCTCATCAACTATTTGTCCACTGATAAGTTGAACTTAATGTACATTATTAAGTCTGACAGGAATATTACCTCTGTGGCTACCGGTAATAACATCCTGATGTAGTTAAAAACAAATTATAAGTACAGTAACAAGATTGGGCACTTTAAGCCAGTAAATTATAAACACAGAGACACAAGACACTTCTCTTCAAAATCAATGAGATCTTATTTGTCTTCTCTAATACACACATCTAATCTAACACATAAACACATACACACACACATGCACACATATAAACAGGAGTGAGAATGGTTTACACAGAGAATGAATAGCTAGTTTCAACACTGTATGCTGTTCTTAACAACTAACCATCAACAACTAACTTGACTTTTGTTTAGAAGGGCTCTATTAAATGCACCAGCTTTGACTAGAGTCTGGAGGTATTGTACTTGCATTTGTGTTGCTCTAGCCGGGGATTCCCTTGTTGCATCGTTGACTGGAGGGGTTTTCCTGCGATGTTGATTCATTGGCGGTCTGGTTGGCTTTAAGTGGCGTCTCGGGAGACCAAGCAGGATGGCGAATGGAGTGAAGAGCACACCGGTGGAGTCTCATAGGCTGGTTGCAGGGGAGCACCTGAAGAGAGTAGAGGCAGTTCTTGGCATAGTCACGGTGGAAGTTGGAGAGGCTTCGCAGGGACTGGCCATGGAAGACTTAGCTGAGGCTCAGGGTCAGCAGAGGAGAGAAAGAGAGAGAATACTTCATGATCTTGAAGGCTGAGCTCTCTCTTGAAACTGTTGGTTGACGAGAACTCTCCTGGAGTAGTTTGTTGACGAGAACTTGCTGTTTCCTTTGTGTCCGAGGGTTTTAACCCCTTCCAGCTGGGCTGACACCAAAGTGTTTGCTCCAATCAGCAGAACTGCATTCTCCTCCTCTGACACTAATTAGCATACTGGTCTAACATTAAAACCACTGACAGGTGACGTGAATACCATTGATTATCTCGTTAAAGTGACATCTGTCAAAGGGTGGGATATATTATGCAGCATGTGAACAGTCAGTTCTCAAATCTGATGTGTTGGAAGTAGGAAAAACGGGCAAGTGTAAGGATCTGAGCAACTTTGGCAAGGACCATATTGTGATGGCTAGACAACTAGGTCAGAGCATCTCCAAAACAGCAGGTCTTGTGTGGTGTTCCTGGTATGCAGTGGTTAGTACCTACCAAAAGTGGTCCAAGGAAGGACAACTGGTGAACCGGCGACAGGGTCATGGGCACCCAGGGCTCATTGATGAGCGTGAGGAGCAAAGGCTAGTCTGGTCCGAACCCACAGAAGGGTTACTGTAGCACAAATTGCTTAAAAAGTTAATGATGGTGTGACAAGCACAATGATGGTGTGAGGACGCACACCTGGCACTGAGTTGGCTAATCAGTGGGAGAGAGGGATAAAGGAGCGGCTGGAGACGCCGAGGGAGAGAGAGATACACACGTGTTTTGTGTTTTATGCTATGTTATGTTATGTTTATTTTATGTTTACGATTAAACATTACGTTTAAGTTCACTTGATTCCTGCCTCCTCCTTGCCCATCATTGAGATTTGTTACATTGGTGCCGAAACCCGGGAAGGAGGAGGGACACGCTATCGGAGAAGCCCTTGCCGCTGCGGGAGGATCGCGGCGCCGAGGAAGTGTGGTGCTGGAGCGGTTGCTGGAGGATGGAGGAGTCGCTACCGTCTACCTGAAAAGGGGAGGAGTCCCTGCTGTCCACCTGAAAGGGGAGGAGTCGCTGCTGGCCGCCTGAAAAGGGGAGGAGCGGCTGCCGTCCGCCAAAAAAAGGGAGGAGTGGCTTCTGTCCACCGGAAAGGGGAGGAGTCACTGTCGTCTGCCAAAGAAAGGGGAGGAGTGACTGCAGTCCACCTTGGGACGGAGGACCCGCTGCCATCCGCCGGGAGTCGGAGGTGCAGCTGCCGTCCACCTGAAAAGGGGAGGAGCCGTAGCCGTCCGTCAGGAGGTCCAGCGCCAGTACCTGGCGTCGTGGGCCACCCCCAGCAGCAGCAAGTGAACTCAACCGATGAGAACTCCAACCCGAAGAAGGGCATCAGGATGGGTCAGGCAGGTCCGGAGAGCAGAAGGGGTCAGGATCACTGGCATCTCAGAAGTAGCATGTGTAGCTCGACAGAGAGTGAGAGAGATGGAGAGAGAGAGGGAGAGATTGTTAGGTAAGCTTTTGTCCTCTAATGGTTAAGGACAATGTACTTTGCGTGCAGACTCCGGCAAAACTAGCTGTGACAGTATAACTAAAAGGGAAAGCCAGAAGCTAACGCAGACATGAGGGCACCCTGGGACATAAGACAGCCAGCCACTCCACCGTCAACAAACCTGAGTGAACGTGTGAGAGTGGGGGGGTGACAGCATCCAAACATCCCAGTTCACCACAACACTCTATGCCTGTGAACCCTCCAGACCTGCCCCTTTACCTAAGAAAAAAAACTATTCACAAAAGCCTTGTGGAAGACAAATATGTTTTCCGCCTAGACTTAAACACTGAGACTGTGTCTGAGCCCCGAACACTAAGTGGAAGGCTGTTCCACAACTGTGGGGCTTTGTAAGAGAAAGCTCTACCCCCAGCTGTAGCCCTCACTACTCGAGGTACCAACAAATAGCCTGCACCTTTTGATCTAAGTAAGCGTGGCGGATCATAAAAGACCAAAAGTTCGCTCAGGTACTGTGGCCCGAGACCATTTAGTGCTTTATAGGTCAATAGTAGTATTTTATAATCAGTATGAAATTTGATTGGGAGCCAATGCAGTGTGGATAAGATAGGGGTGATGTGGTCATATCTTCTGGTTCTAGTAAGGACTCTCGTTGCTGCATTCTGGACTAACTGGATCTTGTTTATGCATCTACTAGAGCATCCAGACAGCAAGGCATTACAATAATCCAACCTAGAGGAAACAAAAGCATGAACTAATTTTTCTGCATTGTGTAGTGACAATATATTTCTTATTTTATCAACATTTCTGAGATGAAAGAAAGCGATCCTAGTGATATTATCTACATGAGCTTCAAATGAAAGACTAGAGTTGATAATCACACCAAGGTCTTTTACTGCTGCACATGATGAAAGAGAAAGGCCATCCAGAGTTACTATGTAATCAGAAAGCTTACTTCTAGCTGCATGTGGTCCTAGTACAAGTACTTCTGTCTTGTCAGAATTGTCAGCATCCAGTTTCTAATGTCTTTTACACATTCCTCAACTTTATTAAGCTGGTTGCTGTCATCTGGCTTTGCTGAAACATACAACTGTGTGTCATGAGCGTAACAGTGGAAGCTAATACCATGTTTACGAATAATTTTGCCCAGAGGTAGCATATATAAAGAAAAGAGTAGTGGGCCTAAAACAGAGCCTTGCAGGACACCAAACTTTACCTTAGTATGCGTAGAGAAGTCACCATTTACGTCTACAAACTGATAACGATCAGTCAAATAAGACCTGAGCCAGGAAAGGGCCGTTCCCTTAATGGTATCAAAAGCTGCACTAAGGTCAAGCAGCATAAGCAAGGAGACACAACCCTGATCAGAGGCCAGTAGTAAGTCATTTACCACTATAACCAGTGCTGTCTCTGTGCTATGATGAGGCCTAAATCCTGACTGATACATTTCATGAATGTTATTCGTATGTAAGTATGAGCATAGCTGCTGTGCTACAACCTTTTCTAGGATCTTGGAGATAAAGGGGAGGTTTGATCTATAGTTAGACAGCTGACAGGGGTCAAGGTCAGTTTTTTTAATCAAGGGCTTGATAACTGCTAGTTTAAAAGATTTATTGTACATAACCAATGCTAAGGGAAGAATTGATTATCTTTAAAAGAGGTTTGATTGTTTCAGGAATTATCTGTTTGAAGAAACATGTAGGTAAAGCATCTAGTATACAGGTTGATGATTTTGACGATGAAATTAGTGAAATTAGAAGGGGAGTAAAACATTGTAATTGTTGATCTGATATTATTATATTATTATCTACAGGGTTAGTTATAAAACTGTATGGTTTTAAATTAATAGTCTAAATTTTTTGCCTGATATTTTCAATTTTACCATTGAAAAAATTCATTAAGTCATCACTGCTATATAATAATTGTGTGCATGTTTCTATTGTGGTCTTATTCCTAGTCAATTTTGCTACACTATTAAATAAGAATCTAGGATTATTTTTGTTATCTTCAATTAGGGTGGAGAGATACATTGATCTAGCAGCACTAAGAGTTTTTCTATAGCTCGAAAGGCTGTCCTTCCATGCTATTTGAAATACTACCAATTTACTTTGACGCCATTTACGTTCTAGTTTTCGAGTGGTCTGTTTTAAAGTGCGTGTGTGATTGCTATACCAGGGTGCTAGCTTTTTCTCTCCAATTATTTTTCTTTTAAGTGGATCTACCTTATCTAGCGAGTAGCAGAACGTTGACTCTAAGCATTCAGTTGCCTGGTCAAGTTCTTCGGGATCAGACGGTGATCCAATCATGGTTGATAAATCTGGGAGATTACTGATAAAACTGTGTGCAGTTGTTGACGTGAAAGTACGTTTGACGCAGTGACGTGGCAAGGTGCATATATTATGAATGACACAATTTCCCATTATTTTCAGTTTAGATCATTTTGACTCCTCCTGCCTTAATTTACATATATTTCACCATTTCCCATTATCTACTGACTTTTCCTGGAATCTCCTCCCACTGACCTTTCTGTCCCATTGTCTGTTTATTTCGAATTCCCCTTATTTTCCAACTGCTCAATCGTCCCATTTCCCTGAGACTCCATACTGGGTTTATTCTGTTGTCTTCCCAATTACCTTTATTTCCAAATTTCCAACCTGGCCTAGTTTAAAATTGAAAAATACTGTGCTTGCATAAAAGCACTCACTTCCTCAACTCTTTTCACTTTATTTCCGTCCCTCGGATCGATCGGACTTCCCGTGGACTTGCTCTGCTGCATCGATCATGTGTGAGTTTTTGCTTCGTTCTCTTTTTATTAGGATTAGGATTATATGAGTTTATATGAAAGAACATTAAAATGCTTCTTGTGCGACCAAGCAACTATTTGCTTATAACCATTTTAGTTAAGCTGCATGTGCCCGTGCGCATGCTCGCGTGCTCTATAGTGCTATTTAAGCTTAATTAACTTTTACCAGGTATTGCTGCTTCCATGTTGCTAATCTTTTAATGCTCATCTATAGTCTCCTTCTGTTTTTTCTTTAGCTCAGTCTCATAGACACACAGGAAGAGGCCCTAGGCGTATTCTTCGCCATCGCCGTTATTTTCAACTGTCGACCCTCACAGCTGAGCTCGCCCGCTTCTTCGAACACCTGTTATCTCCGGCATCCCTAGAGACCTCATTTCTGCCTCCCTGCATTGTGCATCAGGTTCCAACGTCTGATAAAACCACACAAACTGTGCCTAACGCTCAAGTCATGCCGCAGGTGGTAACATGTGACGTTGGCACTCAAACTGTCACCCTGCCGATGTATTCTGCTTATGATGAAGTTCACGCTGATGTGTTCCAGGCTCCTGAGACCACACTATCCCGTTCTCCTTCTCCTGGATATCGCTCTCCTACTGATTATTCTCCTACTTCGCCTATTCCGCCCATTCAGTTTTCCTTTTCCCCTGTCCCTCAGGAGCCTCCATGTGTCATTATTGACTAAGGCACTCTCTATAATCACTCATGTATTTCTATTATGTTAAATAAACCATCTATGTTCTTAAGCCTTATGTTTTGAGCGTGGTGGTTATTACGTGGTTATTATTCATGGCAGCGTGATTATTATGGGCATTCAGCGTAGGTATTATATGCTTACTAAAGCCAACAAAGCCAACTTATAC
>CM040481.1:9760476-9800609 GCA_022758105.1 Pangasianodon gigas
GTATGTCAAACTGCTCCTAAGCTATTTTAAGCATTTTTATTACTATTTATTTATTATTATTTATTTTTTGTATTTTTATATTTTATATTTTATATTTTATTTTTATGAATTTTCCCGACATTATATGGAGAAGAACTGCACAGGTTTGTTGATGTCTTTTGGGAGTATTTGATATGGAGTTTATCACAGTGTGTATACTGGTGGAGTGAACAAGATCATATTTGGCAAAGGAACTGCACTCATAGTGGAATCTAGTAAGTTTTGAATCTTTCAGTAACATATTATGAACATATTATGGATCAGGTTCAACATTAACAGATGAATTTTCTCGACACTACATACTCATTTGGTTTAATCCACATTTCTGATAAACATAGTACATCAAACTCCTGATCAGTAATGGTTTCATTAACAATAAGCGCTTTAGATGTAAGAGATCTAACAGTCCTAGCTTCAGATCAATGGTGCTGGCTACGTATTCAGTTTGATTTAATTTTATGTTAATTAGGTTACTAAAACAAATTGTCTGAGTATTTCTACATTTTTGTTTAGCTTGGGGAACAGACACAGTCTCAATACAGTGGAACCTAATGACAACTCAGTGCAGCTAGCAGACGGTCGGTTTAGCCTGTTTGTCTGCTCCCTTGTCTTGGCCCTGGATTGTCACCGATTAACTAGGCCTGTTCTGAGACTATGTGCTATGCTGCAAGAAATGAGAGCAGCACCTTCCCGAGTGGGATGGACACCGTCCCGTTCTAAAAGGCCAGTCTTGCCCTCGAAACTAGTCCAATTATCTGTAAAGCCCACATTGTTTTCGGAGCACTACCTGGACATCCAGGAGTTCAGCGACCATAACCTGCTGTAAGCTACATCGCCACACCACATTGGGATGGGGCCAGAGCATACTACAGCATCGGACATCGCCTTTGCTAATTTACACACCTCTACAATGTTACTCTTAACCTCTGACTGACGGAGGCGTATATCATTAGCTCCTACATGACTAACTATCTTTGAGAACCTGTGCTTGCCTAAGACCCTAAGATTACCTGCTATGTCCGGCACCCTGGCTCCCGGTATACACTTAACTAAAGCTGCTGGTGCCCCTAAAGGCCTAGCTAATTTCACGTGCCGCAAGATAGAGTCTAAGACATCCAGACTTTCCCCTACAGAAACTACACTGCTCTCACTTTCACTAACCCTCTCTAGAGTCTGGATGTGAACCTCTAATGCTGCAATCTTCTCCGTCAGAGACCTAATTAACATACATTTATCACAAATAAAGCTATTACTAATGACGGAAGAAGAATGACTAAACATCCTGCACTCAGCGCACTGAACAAGCTGAACGTTTGCCATGTTGTTTAACATACCTTAGTCGAAGATTTGTTGATATTATTTTAGACGGTGTGGATCCGGTGTGGATGGCCTCCGCTCGCTGTCTTGACAAAATACAAAAGCGCTCTTCGAAAAAAAAACGGTAGAAGAGAAAGTGAAAAATACAACAGATGAAAATGATAGCACAAAATTATTGATTAAAAAAAGAAAGAAACATTATAGTTAAGATGCCGACGCAGGCAAGAAACTCCCGGCAAAACAATTCAAAAACAGGAAGACCTACCTTCCTATATTAACGATCTGTCTGTGTGTGCCTCTCTCTCTTTAGATATTTAATATGATCTGAGCACATGCTGGTGTGAATGTGAGCCTGACAAGACAGAAGTGCAACGCAGCCTGAAAGCAGTTCAAAGTTTCAGTGATTAAAACACTTTTTCCTTTCTGTGATGAAAACTGGAGAAGATGAATCAGTGGTTAAAATGTAAAGCAAAAAAAACTTCCTTGATACCACATTCCCACATGACTTGCAAGCCTGTCTGTCTATAACTATGGCTAATAAGAGGGAAATTTAGGCTTAATTCAGAAGACTTCTAAGTCTAATCACATGTCGTGCCATACAAAATGGCCCATGAAATAGCCTATGCTCAATATGTTTAAAAATGAAGTAAAAATATTTATTACATCTAAATCATTGTAAATTGATCTCATTCAAATAGAGTACTGAAGATGTGGGTATGGTTAAATGCCAGTGCAGAATGTGATCTACAGAGCGGGTTAGTGAAAGTTTGATATATATATATTGTCTGCTTGTGACAGAAATTTGATATCGGAAATCATAAATACGAAGTTTGATGAATTTTCAGAAAATAACAGAACCTGCACAAACAGTCAACTTATTTGCAAATGACACATCATTAAAAGATATTAAATTAAAACTTTTGTTTTGCAAAAGTCAATGGGAAGCAGGATTTATTTTCTTTCTCTGGTTGTTGAACTTACTTGTCTACCAGGCAACTATGAATAAAAAAATGAAAAGCCCAGACACAACATCTGCTTGTCCCAGGTGCCAGGCCAATGATTTGTCCACCCCTGCTCAGATGAAGGGAAAGAAAAGCCATGGTGTGGCTATAGGCTTTCCTGTATAGCTTTCCAGACACATGTAGTTATAAATGATTAAAATGATGAATAAATTATTCTGCTGAGAAACACTTTGTGCTATGTGATTATTAGGCACACAGGGTAAAGTACCACAGCATTCAATGTATGAAATTACACATATCTAGGTTGTATGTGTGTGTGTGTGTGTGTGTGTGTGTATGCTCACTTATGTTTATTGTGACTGTAGAATGCCTGCAGTGTGTGCCAGACAAGATTACCAGGATTACCTGGACAGAAAGGAGAGAAGGGAGCACCTGGAGCTCCTGGTGGAGAGGGCATTCAAGGAGACAAAGTAATTGACTAAGACCAAACAGAAAACTATCACACTGTAAACTAACACCAAATGCCAATATTTTTATTGTTGCTCTAACAGTAAAATAAAATCTTGAGTAGTCTTTGTTTTGGTTGAAAGATGGAGAAAATTGTGTGAGTGTTCATGTCCTATGTGTTCTGTTTCATAGGGTGATCATGGTCTAAGAGGTCCAGTTGGTAACCCAGGAAAAGAGGGTCCTAAGGTAAAATCTGACAGATTACTGTCTGTTTTCCAGAGTTTTGACTATAATCTGACTAGCTCACTTTAAACCTTTTAGGTCCTGGGATATACAGTAAGGTATATAAGTATTTGGACAGTGACACAATTTTCATAATTTTGCCTCTGTATACTATGGATTTGAAATGAAGCAATCAAGATGTGATTGAATTGTAGACTTTCAGCTTTAATTCATTGGGTTTAACAAAAATATTGCATTAAACATTTAGGAATTATAGCCATTTTTACAGAGTCCCTCCATTTTCATAAGCTCAAAAGTAATTGGACAGATGAACATTATCATAAATATTAGGATTATTTTTAATACTTGGATGCAAATCCTTTGCAGTCAATGACTATCTGAAGTCTCGAACCCAGGGACATCATGAAATGCTGAGTTTCCTCCCTTGAGATGCTTTTCCAGGCCTTTACTGCAGCCGCCTTCAGTTGTTTGCTTTGCTGCTTGTTTGTGGGTCTTTCTGCCTTCAATTTTGCCTTCAGTAAGTGAAAAGCATGCTCAATTGGGTTGATGTCATTGGACATTTAAGAACATTTAATTTCTTTGCCTTAAGAAGCTCTTTGGTTGCTTTTGCGGTACCTTTTGGGTCATTATCCATCTGTACTGTGAAGCACTGTCCTATCGGTTTTGCATTTGACTGAATCTGAGCAGAAAGTATAGCTCTACATTTCAGAATTCATCCTGCTACTTCTGCCAGCAGTGACATCATCAGTAAACACCAGTAACCCAGTTTCACTGACAGCCATATATACCCATGCCATAACACTGCCTGCACATTTTTGACATATGATGTGGTATGCTTTGGATCATGAGCCCTTCCTTTCCTTTCCTGGAGCACTGAAGAAAGCTATGGGCTGAAATGTCTGCTTACTGGTATGTTCTTTGCACTTTTTTCACTATACACATCTAAAATAATAAATATATTTTGATGACATTTGTGGTCCGGTTTTCATTCAGTGTGCAGAAAGCCTCTGCCGTGGATTTTGAACATTTTCTTGCTTCATGCACCTGAGGACATATTTATCTCATTTGAGTGCAACTATTGCTCTTCCCTTAATTTCCTTTTCCATACTCTTCTCTTCTCATCATTCTGGTATAAGTTAATCTTGCATCAGAACTGGTCAGGCTTTTTTTAGAGGTTTGTTTTTTTAGCAAAGTCTAATCTGGCCTTTCTGTTCTTGAGTGTTACCAGCGGTTTGCATCGTGAGGTAAAACGTCTGTATTTACATTCACGAAGGTGTCTCCTGACTGTAGACTTATAATAACTTACAATAATACACCTACCTCTTCTAGAGTGTTCTTGACTTGGCTAGATGTTGTGAAGGAGTTTTTCTTCAACAAGAAAAGAATTCTGCGATCATCCACTTTAGTTGTCTTCTGTGGCCTTCCAGGCCTTTTGGTGTTGATGAGCTCGCCAGTGCATTCCTTCTTTTTAAGAATATACCAAATTGTTGATTTGGCCACGCTTAAAGTTTCTGCTAACTTTCTCTTGGGTCTGTTTTGGGTTTTCAGCCTAATGATGGCCTCTTTCACTTGCATCGACACCTCTTTGGACCACATATTGAGGATTCCCATGAACAGCTACCAATGCAAATTCAATGCTTGGAATCAACTCCAGACCTTTTATCTCCTTAATTTGTCATGAAATAATGAGGAAACAGGCCACACCTGCCATGAAACTGCTTATCAAGTCAAGTCAAGTCAAGTGGCTTTATTGTCATTTCAACCATGTACAGCTAGTACAGTACACAGTGAAATGAAACAACATTCCTCCACGACCATGATGCTGCATAAAACAACAAAGAACTACATGAAACTACCCATTACTACATAAAGTGCATGTGCATACATGTGCAAACAGCACAAGACAGTACAATAAAATGCTGTGAATGTAAACATAACATGGTATGACATAGTATTGAACAGATAAGCTTATACCATATATGGACATAGCAGTTATTGGGGTAGCAGCCAGGTAGAGAGTATAGTAGTGACAAGAAATTAAATACAGTATTTTTATAAATACAGTAGCAGCAAAAATGCAGGTAGTCAATACAGAAATGTGCAAAACTTGCAAAGGGAGTGGGATGGTGTTCAGTTGAGAATAGGGCCTTTCGCACCACGGGAACCTTTTCATAGTACCTGAACTAATTGTGGAACTACCCACTTTTTGGCGTTTTCGCACCTCCGGACCTGGGTGCGATTTTAGTACCGGACTGCCTTTTTCGAGAACCAAATTAGGTCCTACTCCAGAGCAGGGTCTAACCAGCACAACTGGTACTATCCGTGACGTAAGTAGACGTTGATTGGCCAAACGCGTACGAAAACGCCCTCACTTGCCATGATTTTAAACGCCGTGTAAACATACTGTAGTGTCAACTTATTTCGCAAGTATGGAGAACAGCGATAGATGGACGCGAGACACAACAAAAACACAGCTCCGATCACAGCGTCCTCCATCCTCCGTTTGTTTACGTTGTTCTTCTTTGTTTCCCTTGTTGAACGCCGCGCACAAATGACGTCGCTGTCGACCAGCTTACGTCACTTCCTAGTGCCCACTGTCGGTGCGAATACAACCCTTTAAACAATACTGGGAAATAGTTCGCGCAAAATCGCCCAGTACTTTAGTACTGTAAATTTAGTTCTGGAACTAAAGCGGTGCGAAAGGCCCTTATGAGTGTGTGTGCCTGTGTGCATGTGTGCATGTGTATTGTCAGTCCAGTCCCTGAGTATTGAGAAGTCTGATGGCTTGGGGGAAGAAACTGTTACACACTCTGGCCGTGAGGGCCTGAATGCTTCGGTAACTTTTGCCAGATGGCAGGAGGGTGAAGAGTTTGTTTGAGGGGTGCATGGGGTCATCCACAATGTTTGTGGCTTTGCAGATGCAGCGAGTGGTGTAAATGTCTGTGATGGAGGGAAGAGAGACCCCAGTGATCTTCTCAGCTGTCCTCACTATCCGCTGCAGGTTCGATCTGAGACAGTGCAATTTCCAAACCAGGCAGTGATGCAGCTGCTCAGGATGCTCTCAGTAGTCCCTCTGTAGAATGTGGTGAGGATGGGGAGTGGGCGATGGGCTTTTCTCAGCCTTTGCAGAAAGTAGAGACTCTGCTGGGCTTTCTTGGTTATGGAGCTGATGTGGTGAGGTTCTCTGCCTCTGCCAAAGAATTTGGTGCTCTTGACGATCTCCACAGAGGAGCTGTCGTTGTTCAGCGGAGAGTGGTCGTGCCATGTTCTCCTGAAATCAACAACCATCTCTTTTGTTTTGTCCACGTTCAGAGACAGGTTGTTGGCTCTGCACCAGTCCTTTAGCTGCTGCACCTCGTCTCTGTATCCTGACTCATCATTATTATTGATGAGACCCACCATGGTTGTGTCCTCGGCAAACTTGATGATGTGATTCAAGCTGTGCATTGCTACACAGTTGTGAGTCAGCAGAATGAACAGCAGTGGACTGAGTGCACAGCCCTGGGGGCCCCAGTGCTCAGTGTGGTGGAGTTGGAGATGCTGCTCCCTATTCAGACTGACTGAGGTCTCTTAGGAGACAGTTGCAGAGCGAGGTGCTCAGGCCCAGCAGGTTCAACTTTCCAATCAGGTGCTGAGGAATGATTGTGTTGAATGTTGAACTGAAGTCTGTGAACAGCATTCGAACATATGTGTCCTTTTTGTCCAGATGAGTGAGGGCCACCTGGAGGGTGGCGGCGATGGTGTAGTCTGTTGAACGGTTGGGGCAATATGTGAATTGCAGGGGGCCCAATGAGAGGGGCAGCAGGGTCTTGATGTACCTCATGACAAGCCTCTCGAAGCACTTCATGATGATGGGTGTGAGTGCAATGGGACGGTAGTTGTTGAGGCAGGACACTGAAGACTTCTTTGGCACGTCGGAACAATGGCGCTGCTCAGAGAGATGTTGAAGATGTCAGGGAGAACATCCACCAGCTGGTCTGCACATCCTCTGAGCACTTTGCGAGGAATGTTGTCGGGTCCAGCAGCCTTCAGTGGGTTGACTCTATGTAGCATATTCCTCACATCAGCCGTGGTTAGACACAGCACCTGGTCATTGAGAGAAGGGGTGGTCTTCCTTGCTATCATGTCATTTTGTGCATCAAACAGAGCGTAGAAGTTGTTCAGCACATCTGGAAGGGAGGCATCACTGTCACAGGCAGGTGATGTTGACCTGTAGCTGGTGATGGCCTGGATGCCCTGCCACATGCGCCATGTGTCGCCACTGTCCATGAAGTGGCTGTGGATTCTCTGGGCATTTGCATGCTCTGCCTTTCTGATGGCCCTTGCTGTTCTTTGGGCTGCTTTGAGTCTCGGGTCCTCAGCAGCATACGCACCTCTGCGGTCATCCATGGCTTCTGATTGAAGCATGTGATGATGATCTTGGAGACAGTGAAGAGATTGATGCACTTGCTGATGTAGCTGGTCTCTGGTGATGTGAATTCCTCCAAGTTGGTGGAGTCGCCATCAGTTGCAGCCTCCCTGAACATGCCAGTCAGTGTGCTCAGAACAGTCCTGAAGAGCAGAGATGGCTCACCTGCTTCAGAACCAGTTTGGAGTGTCTGACAAGTGGTCTGTATGCTGGGATTAGCATAAGAGAGATGTGGTCTGAGTAGGCAAGGTGGGGGTGGGGCTCCACCCGGTACGCGCCGGGGGTATTTATGTAAACAAGATCCAGCACATTCGCCCCTCTCATTGCAAAGTCCACATGTTGATGGAATTTATTGAGTTGAGATTTGCATGGTTGAAATCTCCGGTGACAATAAACAGTCCATCAGGGCATGAATTCTGCAGTTTGCTAATAGCTCTATACAGTTCACAGAGTGCTTCCTTAGCATTAGCACTGGGGGGGAATGTACACGCCGATAATAAGGACAGTGGTGAATTCCCATGGTAAATAAAATGGTCTGCATCTAACAGTCACAAACTCCACCAGCGATGAGCAGTAACTACAAACTAGCACAGAGTTCTTGCAGCATTCTGTGTTGATGTAAGCACACAAGCCACTACCATAAGCCTTACTGCACAGAGCTGCATTTCTGTGAGCACAAAACAAGGCGAGCCCGTCTAGCTGAATGGCAGCATCCAGAACTCTGTCGCTGAGCCACGTCACCATGAAAACAAAGACGAAGCAATCTCTAAACTCATGCCGCATAGTTTGCTGGAGTCGGATGTAGTCTAATTTATTGTCCAGGGAGCAGACATTGGAGAGCAGTATGGACAGAAGAGCCGGCCAGCTAGGGTTTGTTTTTTAGCCTAGCACAGACTCCCGCCGTCTTGCAGTGCTTACGCTTCCTCGCACACCGCTTACGGTGTCCGCTCCCCCGGCCACCGGCATCAGGCGACGCCGAGGACTGGAGGCTTGGTCCCCTCAGCAAGCCAAGATCGCGTAGCTTCTCCAGCAGATCATCATGCAGGTTGGTTGTCGCATGATTTCTATACTTTAGTAGATGCTCGTCTGCTATTAAAAACTTAGGCAAAGAACAAAAATAGCACCATTTTGGATCAGGAGCGGCCGCTGAATGCTATTGCCATGTCACCGTCTTGGATCAGTTGTCAATTGTCCAGTTACTTTTGAAAAAATGGCTGTAATTCCTAAACAGTTAATGCAATATTTTTGTTAAACTTCTTGAATTAAAGCTGAAAGTTTACACTTCAATCACATCTTGATTGCTTCATTTCAAATTCATTGAAAATTGTGTCACTGTCCAAATACTTATGGACCTGACTACATATATATATATACACACACACAATTAGCCATAACATTAAAACCACTGACAGATGACGTGAAGAGATGGCCGCAGGATGCACTATGGGAAGAAGGCAAGCCGGTGAAGGCAGTGTGATGCTCTGGGCAATGTTCTGCTGGGAAACCGTGGGTCCTGGCATTCATGTGGATGTTACTTTAACATGTACCACCTACCTAAATATTGTTGCAGACCAGCTACACCCCTTTATGGCAACGGTATTCCTTAATGACCATGGCCTCTTTCAGCAGGAAAATGCGCCCTGCCACACTGCAAAAATTGTTCAAGAATGGTTTGAGGAACGTGACAAAGAGTTCAAGGTGTTGATTTGGCCTTCAAATTTCCCAGATTTCAATCCCATCGATCATCTGTGGGATATGCTGGACAAACAAGTCTGATCCAAGAAGGCTCCACCTCGCAACTTACAGGACTTAAAGGATCTGCTGCTAATGTCTTGGTGCCAGATACCACATAACACCTTCTGAGGTCTTGTGGAGTCCATGCCTTGACAGGTCAGAGCTGTTTTGGCGGCACAAGGGGACCTACACAATATTAGGGAGGTGGTTTTAATGTTATGGCTGATCGGTATATGCAACAGCTCTTTTCCATTAAATAAAATATAGCCTCACTTTCTACACTGTTCATGGTTTGTTATAATGTATATTTTGTATTGTCTTACAAATAGATGCATTGTGGACCTGGTATGCTTCATTTTTATTAACCAAGTTTTTAGCATTGATGTTGGGCACAGAAGCAATATTATTTTTTTCATCATTTATATATAGAGAGAGTTTTAGAAGACTGATCATGCAATATGCTAAATCTAAGTGATTATTCTTTGAGAATCAAAGACATGATGTTATGGGTGAGGTTAAAATATGGACTGTATGGAGACTCTGTGACCAATACTATTGATTAGTTTGGACAACTTGCAGGGCGTGAAGGGAGAGAGGGGGTTTCCTGGCCCAATCGGGGACAAAGGTGATGAGGTGAGTTTGAAAGATGATTATAGTGACTGGATAGACTGAGAGAAGGATTTTGTGAATAAAGTAGTAAGTTTAGTTTGACCAAATGATGTCATGATTATGCCCAGGGTCCTCCTGGTGTGCCAGGACTTCCAGGTGCAACAGGTCAAAGTGGCCCTCCTGTAAGTATCTGCATGAGTACCTTTAATCAAAGATGAGGTCCTTTTTAACAGTAAATCCAAAAAGATTATATTAGTTTAAGGTTTTGACGAAACCAAGTATTTTAAATCATGGGTTTACTCATTTTAATTCATTTGTTCATCTCTGACTGATTATCACAGTATACAAACAATAATTTTAATATTATACAAACAATAATTTTAATATTTAATTTCATATTTTGTAACAATAACTTTTGTTTTTTAGAGGACTGCTTTTGAACCAGCCATGTTGGCTGGGGCACATCATAATTCAAACGTACATGCACAAAATGTGGATGTATTGATTCTGAAAATAATCAATACAGAGGCTTAATGGATTCAGATTTAGATTCAGATTTACTGTCATGTCACAGTTTACACAGTTACCGGCCCTATATAAAAGGTGAGTGAAATATATATAAAATAGACTCACCTTAATTAGGAACACTTTATTATTGAGCATTTATCTGTGTGTGTTCTGATGATGGAGTACCATCTACCTGAAGGTGATAGTGAAAAGAGGTGTCTAGGGTCTTTTATAATTCTCAAAGCCCTCTTTAATTCAATTCAATTCAATTTTATTTGTATAGCGCTTTTAACAATGGACATTGTCACAAAGCAGCTTTACAGAAATTTATGCATCTCCTGGTATAGATGTCTTGGAGGGAGGGACGCTAACCTCCAGTGATGCCCTGGGCCATTTGTACAACCCCTTACAGAGCTCTGCACTGGAAAGCTGTGCAGTTCCCAAACCAACAGGTGATGTTGCCGGTCAGGATTCTCTCAATGGTACTGCTATAGAGTGACCTGAGGACTATGGCATTCATGCCGAACCTTCTTAGCCACCATAGGTGGTAGAGGCTTTGTTGTGCCTTCTTCACCACAGTTGTAGTGTGTGGACCATGTGATATTCTCAGACATGTGAACCCCAAGGAATTTGAAGCTGCTGACTCTTTCTACTGCAGTCCCATTCATTGTGAGTGCACTGTGTCCTTGCCTGCTTCCTATAGTCTAAGACGTGTTCTGTTGTTTCCTGACATTAGGTTTGGTTAGGTTCAACTTTATTGTCATTGTCATTGACTACGAGTACAGAGACAACGAAATCCAGTTAGCATCCAACCAGTAGTGCAAATAGCAAATACAGTGGATACAGTGGATAAAATGCAGATGTGCAAATAGCAATAATGTGCAAATAACAGTCTGATACAAATAATAGTAATAATGACTGATAATGCAGTAAACTGCAAGTACTTGCAAATAATTGCAGATAACAGTAGCATCTAATGCTAATGTTTAGTTATTAGGTGGAGCCTGGCAGTTGTCGGACAAAAAGCTGAGAAGCTGAGTTCAGCATTAGTACAGCTGAAGGGAAAAAAATGAAAAAGCTGTTCATGAGTCTTTTTGTCCGACAACGCAGACTTCTGTAGCATTTTCCTGATGGGAGACATACAAACAGTCCAGGGTGGGGATGGGAGATGTCCTTGATAAAGGTTAATAAAGGTCTGAAATGTTGGGCAACTGTGTTCCAATGATGTGCTGGGTTTCACTACCCATTGTAGTGCCTTCTGGTCACACACTGTGTAGTCATTGTACCATACTGTGATGCAGTTTGTAAGGATGCTTTCAATGGTACAGCAATAGAAGTTCAACATGATCTGAGCAGCAAGGTGAGCTTTCTTCAGTCTCTTCAAAAAGTACAGGTGCTGGTGCACCTTTTTGAGAAGAGAGGAGGTATTAAGGTTCCAGGAAAAGTCAGCAGAGATGTGGACACCCAGAAACTTGAAGCTAGAGACCCGCTCTACCTCAGTCCCATTAACAAGGATAGGGGTGTGTTAGTGGGTCCTCAAGGACTTCCGGTAGTCCACAATCAGTTCTTTGGTTTTCTGGGTGTTAAGGTCAAGGTTGTTATTGGCACGCCATGTTACCAGATGCTGATCCTCTGCCCTGTAGGCTGTCTCGTCCTCATCTCTGGTCAGGCCAACCAACGTAGTCATCTGCAAACTTGATATCGAGGCACCGAGGCTCACTTTGTGCACACGCCGCCATCTTGGTCTATTAAGGGAGAAGTTGTTATCTTGGCACCACTTTGACAGTGCTCTGATCTCCTCCCTGTATGATATCTTATGGTTATTTGAGATCAGGCCAATGACCACTGTGTCATCAGCAAATTTGATGATAATATTGGAGTTGTGCATAGCCACTCAGTCATAAGTATACAGGGAGTAGAGGAAAGGGCTTAGCACACATCCTTGTGGAGTCCCTGTACTGAGAGTTAGTGGAGATGGACAATTGGGGACCATCCTCAAGGAGCAGATCATGTCTTTTTGAATCTCAAAGACTCAAATCTTTTTTGAAAAACAAAGTAACTTACTGCTGATGGGAGTAAGTGCAACTGGGCACCAGTCATTTAGACATGTCACGTTGTTGTGTTGGGGGACAGGCACAATGATTGTATAAAGGAGAAAATGGAAACAACATCACAGTACGGTGCAAACTATACCTCCCAGCTGTGAAGACGCTTTATCGAAGGAATTGACATCTAATTTTAAGAAGCATTTAAGCTCGAAAATCATGTTAGCTAGGTTAGCTAGAATTATTTAGTGTTAGTTAGTACTTTGAAATTCCCCGGTTTGCATGATCAAAATTATGGGTACGGTTGCCAGCTGTGCTGAATATTCCTGTATATTGGTAGAAATGAACAAGACTCCCCGCCACGATCACCCCACTCCATCCATTCCATGTACCGGGTTGCCTACTATGAAAGCCAGTAAGGGGAACTCCTGCCAACCCCCAAGGTCAATCACTGAAATGAAGAAAGATCATGGCCTTGATCAGCATATATTTTGAAATAGCCTAATGTACATGTAGATGGTATAGATGTGTTTTTTTTAATGTTGTGATGGTAATGACATTTTTTCCTTGTATTTGATAACATTAGTTAATGAAACTTGAATGTATAAAAACAAAATGTACAAAGAATATACAAAGAACTTAAATTTTTGCTCAATCAAATTTTTAAACAAATAATAATGTTGGAAAATTATGAAAATTACTTTTGATTGGTCACTGCCCTTGCAGATATGTGCTCCACTATCACTTTTCATTTCCATCATAACTTCAGTTGAAATTCTAAAGTTGTTTTCTGAAATGCTTTTGTGATGTTGCTGATGTTGTTCATATTGCTTTTCTCTTGACTTTATTTACATATGTGACCTTGAAGTAATCCAAAAGTAATCAGATTACATTACTTTCATATTGTGATACTTGGATTACATTACTGATTATTTTTTATGAAGTAATTTGTAACTGTAACGGAATACATTTTAAAGTAACCCTCCCAGCCCTGGTGTTTACTTATCTGAAGATCTGATGCATCTCCCACTCGGAGATCGATCGTGCATTGTCTGTGTCCGTGGTGGGTGCTCTCACAGAGAGATCAGTGTTATTTACCTCAAAATGGGCATAGAAATCATTTAGCTCATCCAGGATAGAGGCAGGCAGATTGCAGAGCAGCCGGCTTTGGTTTTAAAATCAGTCATGGTCTGCAGACCTTGCCACAGGCTCCATGCATTACCGGTGTTGAACAGAGCTTCCACTCTGTCTCTGTATGCATGCTTGGCTGTTTTAATGGTCTTGTGGAGCATATAACTGGCTTTTTTATATTCCTTTCCATTCCCGGAGACAAAAGTGGTAGTTCGAGAATTTATGGCTTCCCGGACTCTGCTGTTAATCCATGATTTCTGATTGAGATATAGCCAGACTGTTTTGGTTGGAACAACATCCTCCACACATTTTCTGATAAATCCCTCAACAGAATCCATGTATTAATTTATGTTGTTGTCTGCGATGGAGCATGACTTTCCCCAATACCCATAATCAAAACAGTCTTGAAGAACGGAGTCTGATTGGTCTGACCAACACAGAACACTCCAGGTGATAGGCGGGAGTCAAGTGAGAAGAGAGGAGGAGGAGTAGAATGGAGGAATGATACGATTTGATGAACGGGGGGGTGGGGGGGTGGAGTAGGGCTTTTTAGGCATTCCAGAAAGGAGAATAACAGTACTCAAGTGTCTGATCTCCTTGTGTGGTGCAGGAGAAGTGGTGGTAGTATTTGGGGATAGCCTGTTTTAAATTTGCTTTGTTAAAATACCTAACTGTAATAAAAGTGGCCTCCGGATGAAGAGTTTCCTGCTCACTGATTGATCTGTACAGTTTCTTAAGTGCCATGATAGTATTGGCTCACAGAGGGATGTAAAAAGTCAGTATAATAACTCATGTAAACTCCTTCGGTAGCCAGTATGGGTGACACTTAAGCATGAGGTATTCCAGATCTGGAAAGCAGAAAATCTCGAGAGTTTGTACATGCTGGTGATCACACCAAGATTTGTTGATTATAATACATATTTCTCCTTCTTTGCTCTTACCAGAAAGATTTTTAGTTTTCTCTGCTCTACTTACAAAGAATGACTCTGTCTGGTACCTCTTCCAACAGCCAAGTCTCTGTCAGAAGATTTCTCTATTTCAAATCATGTTGCAGTCTTGTATTTCCCACTGAAAAAGAATTTGTGCTTTTAAGTCACAAAGCTTGTTTTCCAGGGACTGTACATTAGCCAGGAGAATGCTGGGGAGTGTAGGGTGGTCAGGTTGTCTCCTGAGCCTCATTAAGTCCCCAGCTCACATTTCTCTTCTCTGGCGGCATCTAACAGGGGTAAAAGCAGCCGCTTTAGTTAGTCCCAGTAAAAAAGAATTGAAAAAGGAACAGACTCAGATGTGTGACCATGGCACCAATGTCCAGTAGTGTGTCAATCATATGCAATGAAACAAACCATGCCCTGTACAAAAAAACAAAAGAAATAAGATAAAAATAAACTAAAAACTGCAAAGTAGCTCGCAACACAGCAACCATGCTCAGCACCATCTTGGGTTTACCCAGGTGGCATGTGGGGGCATAGTTTAGCAGGAGTCGTGGGGGAGTGTGACTGAGCAAATTAACATAGCACACCTGTCACTAATCTGTGAAGGCATATTAACAAGCTGTTTTTCTCTGTCTGTCTCAGTGAATGGAGCCAATGTATGTGAAGTGTGAGCCCAGACAGAGCCGCTGAAAAGCTGCCAAGTTTCTGTGGTGTTTTGTGCTTTTTGTTTAGTTTTTGCCTTTTAATACTGTGCCTTTTAATACTGTGCCTTGAGTTGTGTTTGCTGTGTTTTACCACACTGGTTGCCAAAACCCAGGACATGCAGCTTGAAGAAAGATGTCACATGGACCTGTACTCCAATCCCCTCACCCAGGTTCTTCAGTTGCTAGCGCAGATGTAGGCCCAACAACATAAGGCTCTTGTGAATAGCAGATTCAAGCAAGAGATCCTTACCGAGCCACCATCCAGAGCCTGCTGACCGCTTCCTTTGCCACAAGCCCCTTAAGCTCCTTCTTTCTGGCCAGGATGACACCCTAGGATTATGCAAGCCATACCTGAACATGTTAGAGGGTACTGCCTCGGCATGTGGATGGCAGAGAGGAGAATGTGGGCTGCGCATTCAGGCCCTCCTGATGGGAGAAGCCCAGCTGGCAGCCTGTAGTCTGCCACCAGAGTGCCAGCTGGATCACACGGCCATGAGGAGAGCCGTGCTCAGGCGGGTTGTATTGTCACCAGAAGAAAATTGTCAGCACTTCCAATCCATGCTGTTAGAAGAGGGGGGATTGGCTGTTTACATATGCCCAGCAACTCTTGGATTCCTGTAAATCCCTGCCCAACCAGAGAAGGTCATCGAGTGGGTGGCACTGGAAGAGTTACTCCATCAGCTGCCGGCCGGAATGTTGGAGTGGGTCCAGTGCCACCACGCTGACTTACTGACCGAGGCTGTCCAACTGGTGGAGCATCACATGTTCGCATGCATGGACTCAAGGACATGGTGTGCCCTCCTCCCTGTCAACTCCTCCCACCGCAGTACCATAGAGGAAAAGACTGCAGCTGCCTGCAGGTCCTTGGAAGTCAGCAGGCCTGCCTTCTGAGCATGCCTTCCTGGCACCAGCACCGGTAGGGGAACCCAAGTGGACACTGGTGGCAGCTGTGGTGAACAAGGCCTAAGTGCAGGGTGCACAGGTCCAGCCAAACCTCTCTCTCTTTCTTTCCCTCCTTTTTTCCAGGGTGCCATGGCATCCCAGAGAGCTGGAATGGGGACCAGGCAGGTCGGTTTGGGCTGCAGAGAACTGGGGCATTTCCAGTGTCTGAGGATGGATGTGAGTCAGGTGCTCCGGATCTCCACAGACCCACGGCCCTCCCTCAAGCCGGAGGGAACATAGAGTGTGCCAGTTAGTACTCACGGGGGTATACATCAGATCTTGGTGGATTCGGGCAGTGGGCAGACCTTGATCCATTAAAGTCTAATTCAAGACGAGGCTTGGTGAATGTACTGGGATGTGAAGGTGAAGTGTATTCACAGGGATGTGCACACTTATCCGATGGTGCCTCTCACAATTCAGAGGCAAAAACTTAGTATAAATATGGCAGTTAGTTCCCACCTTTCCCAGCCAGTAATTTTGGGAACTGATAGGCCAGGTTTTTACGAGCTCACTGCAGATATAAAAGTGGATGAGTTCCAGTAGGCAGCATGGTGTGAAGTCTGTGTTACCTTGGCTGCCAAAACATGCTGTGTGACCATGACCAGGAGGAGGCGAGAGACAAGATGGCGAGGGGGGAAACCTGTTCCCTTGCTTCAAGACCCTAACGGATTTCCCACTACAACAGTCACACAACGATACTTTGAAGAATGTGTTAGTTCAGGTGGCAGTGATTGACGGGCGAGAAAGTTCAAGCCGGGACAGCTCTGACCTTCCCCCTTTTTGCTATTATTTGAGATTGTTTATACCGAGTGAACTGGGACACTCAAATCAGAGCATGCATACAATACATACATGCTGCAGGGAAATGCTTTTCCACTGACCAAGGCATGTCATTTATGTCACGTACACTACACAAGCTATACAAATAACTGGGAATTACTTGATTTGTAAGCTCGTGCATGAGGATAGCCGAAATTGGGATAAATGGTTGGAAACCATATTATTTGCAGTCCGGGAGGTTCCCCAGGCCTCCACGGGGTTTTCCACTTTTGAATTATTATATGGATGGAAGCCCAGTGGGTGATTAAAGAAAACTGGAAGGACGGTCCAACGACCAGTAAAAATGAGGTTCAATACATCTTGGAGGTACGAGCAAAAGTCCACAAATTGGGTCACTTGTCTCAGGAAAATTTTCTGCAGGCCCGAGAAAGGCTACAGTGGCTCTATAATAGGCGGTCCCAACTGAGACAGTTTACACTGGGAGATAAAGTGCTGTTTTTCCTTCTCACTTCCAGCTTGAAATTACCTGCCAAGTGACAAGGGTCCTTTGAGATCACATAGCGAGTGGGAGAAGTCATCTATGATCTTTTGTGCACAGACAAGGGGAAATGCACAGCATATTTACCACCGTAACCTCCTTAAAAATTGGAAGGAGGTGGTCCCTATTGCTCTCTCAATGGCAGTGGAGAGAGATGAGTTGAGACTGGAGTGTCCAAAAACAGCTGAGTCCACTCTGGTCCCGGTTGGAGACCATCTCTCATTGCTCCAGAGGGCAGAATTTGCCAAGCTGCAATCCAAATTTTTGGACATTCTCCCCCTTGCCTGGTTGCAAAACCTCATAGAACACCACGTAGAGACTGCTCCTGGCATGGTTGTACTCAGCCAACCATATCTTTTACTTGAACACAAAAAAGTAGTTGAATTAGGGAAAATGCTGGAGATGGGAGTAATAGAGAAGTCCCACAGAGACTGGAACAGCCCCATAGTTTTGGCGCCCTAGGCAGATGGAGCATTCTGTTTATGCATGGACTTCCACAAGGTGAAAGTGTATTTTTATGCCTACCCAATGCCTCGTATTGATGAGCTCCTTGATTGGCTAGGCGTGGCTGATTTTGGCTATTGGCAGATTCCTTTGTCGAAAGTCCAAGGAAAAATTGCTTTTTCTACACCATTTTGTTTACACCGATACACTTCCATTCTGGCTTTTTTGAGTGCCGGCTATATTTGCGTTACAACCCAACAGCACATATGCTGTGGCCTATGTAGATGATATACTAATCTACAAAATCTAGTATAGATTGGGCACAGCATATGCAGCAATGGGAGGTCCTAATGTCTTCGTCGCTTCAGGTCTTACAGTGGACCTGGCAAAGTGTGCACTTGGATAGGTAGAGATACGGTATCTGGGCTTCCACGTGGGTCATGGGCAGGTGCTTCCCCAAATTAATAAGACTGCTGTAACTGCTGACCCAAGATCAAAAAGGAGGCGAGGCAGTCCCTGCGGCTGGTGGGATGTTATTGCAGGTATGTACCTAATTATTTGGACCTCACCAGCCAGCTAACTGGAGGCACCAGATCCGGTCCAGTGGTCATAGCAGTGCCAGCAGGCCTTTGTGAGGGTTAAAGCGACTCTCTGTAGGGGCCCTCTGCTTCACTCCCCTAACTGTTCTCTCCCGTTTTTGTTGCAGAGTGACACGTCAGACAGGGGGCTGCGGGCCTTACTGTCCCAGGTAGTGGAGGGGGAGGACCACCCAGTGCTGTACATCAGCAGTCAACTCTTGGTGTGGGAGTCTAAGCACAGCACCATGGAGAAAGAGTGTCTGCTGATCAAATGGGTGATCCTCACTCTCCAATATTACTTATTGGGGTGCCCATTCACCCTCTGTTCAGACCACACACTCCTGCAGTGGCTCCATTACATGAAGGATGCTAGCATGTGGGTCACTCATTGAAATCAGTCTGTAGGTACCATGCATTCACAGATAGGTGGTGCACCTTTATTAAAGTACTTTTACAAGTATATGTCACCCCCACAAACCATCAAAAGGACTTCACAAGCCTTTGTTCACTCTCTCTGGGTCCAACAGGCAACAGGGATGAACTGTAAAAAGAGAGATGCTCTCTCTCTTAGGCTGATCGCCATGTGCGATCTGGCTGAAAAGAGGAGGCCTAATTTTCTCTCATCTGAGATTGTAATGACAGAAATATTCTGTCATGGTGTAAAATCAACCAATGCTACCCAGTAGCATTGCGCATGTTTTTGTCTTTCTTTTTTTCCCTGCAAGTCTACTTTCATTTTTAAGTGAAACATCTACTTTCAACTTCGTTGGACGGCCAGACCTCTGTGAGTTATGAAGCCAACTGAGCTTCATCAGGATGTGAATCCATGGAAAGATCAACCTGCAAAATGCATTTGAAGACATGTGCATGGACATGAGCTCTAGAGCACATTGTGTGTCCACACACACACACACACACACACACACAGATGAACACACTCCCTCTTCCCCCTATTTAGAATTATGTTCATAGTTAATAGTTAATTGGTGTTTGTTCTTTTCACTTTCAGTAAATGCTATATTTTTGAAAAAACTTATTGTCTTGTTGTGGTTATTACTTTGATATTGCAAGAAGCCAAACTATTCAGAACTAAAACTTCTGTTTACTGAAGTTAAACAAAAGTTAAACAAAAGTTTCTGTTTTGTCTTTTAATATTGTGGCTCAGCATCCTTCTCACCCTGAGTCCAAGGTCTCCTTGAGTTGCAGTCAGATAAAAGTTTCATTTTAATTACTTTAAATCACTTCTCTCTATTCTGACTGAGAAGTATACAGTCCCCTCCGAAAGTATTGGAATGGCAAGGCCAATTTATTTTATTTATTTATTTATTTATTTATTTATTTGCTATACACTGAAAACATTTGGGTTTAAGATCAAAAGATGACTATGAGACAATAGATCAGAATTTCAGGTTTTATTTCCTGATATTTACATCTAGATGTGTTAAACAACTTAGACCACCCAATTTTTAAGTGAGCAAAAGTTTTGGAACAGATAGTCTTAAAGTAAACTGAAGAAAATAACACTTAATATTTGGTTCCATATCCCTTGCTTCCAATAACTGAATCAAGCTGGCAACCCACTGACATTACCAAACTGTTGCATTCTTCTTTTGTGATGCTTGTACTACGGCTTCTTTCAGTTAATGTTTCTTTTGGGTGGTTTCTACCTTCAGTCTCCTCTTCAGGAGGTGAAATGCATGCTCAATTGGGTTAAGGTCTGGTGATTGACCTTAACAACTTCCACCTTTTTTCCCCTGATGAAGTTCAATTCAATTCAGTTTTATTTGTATAGCGCTTTTAACAATGGACATTGTCACAAAGCAGCTTTACAGAAATAAATGGATTCACAAAAAATATAAGAAACCTTGAGAGGAACCAGACTCAAAAGGGAACCCATCCTCATCTGGGTGCAACGAATAGTGTAATTATAAATAAATCCCTTCTATTATTGTGTACTATATGGACAAATAGTGCAATTGTGCAACCAGTAAATTCATCAAAGTTTTTGCAAGAAGTCCCGTTGGTTAAAATCTATCCACCGTCCACTGATGGATTCCTGAGTACGAAGGTGCTCATGGCAACTGCAGCCCCAAAGCCACTACAGCAATCTCAGTCCCAAGCCATTACAGTACAGCTCCCCATATGTGATCCCCAAGCCATCTCCACAGCCCCCAGGTGGCACTATCCCCAGCAATCCAAATGAAGTCCTTTGTTGTGTTGGCAGTGTGTTTTGGTTCATTGTCTTGCTGTATGGTGAAGTTCCTCCCAATTAGATTGGATGCATTTCTCTGTAAATTGGCAGACAGAATTCCTGTAGACTTCTGAATTCATTCTGCTGCTACCATCATAAGTAACATCATCAATAAAGATTAGTGAGCCCATTCCAGTAGCAGCCATGCAAACCCAATCCATGACATACCTCCAAAGTGCTTGACTGATGAGCTTGTATGTTTTGGATCATGAGCAGATCCTTTCTTCTCCACACTTTGGCCTTTCCATCACTTTGGTAGAGGTTAATTTTGTGGCTCATCTCAGTTTCTTTCACTGTAAAAAAAAATCGTTAAAAGTGGCTGCCAAACAAAAACTGTAAAATTAAAGTAAAATATCATAATTCAAATAAAGTGCAAAATTTTTTTTACAGAGATTTGCATTAAATGTTTTGCAGGGAAGCACTGTTATTTTACAGATATTTCCTGAATTATTACGATTAAACACCTTCAATAAATTGACAGCACTAAAAGGTAAACAGTGTCTCTCTAAACACTGTTATTTTACAGATTTTTGCTAAATTATTATGATCAAACACCTTCAATAAAGTGACAGCAATAAAAGTTCAACAAAGAAACACTGTTATTTTACAGATTTTTCCTGAATTATTACAATCAAACACCTTCAATTAGTATTCAATTAGTTCCGATGAACACATGCTCACGATTGTAAAATAACAGTTTTATTTTGGAAGACAAAATAAAAAGACATTAAAAATACTGTATAAAACAGATTAGTGTCATCTTAAACTTTAACTTGCAATGTTTATGTTTAGATTTGACGTTTAAATATGCAATGTTAAAAACCTGTAGACATACAATCTAAATACAATATTTAATGCTTCAGTTTTTGTAGAATTACAGTACAAACCTTAAATGAAATACAACATTTAATATTTAAACTGTACTAATTAACAGTAGAAAAGTTTCTTCAAATTCTCATAAAATATAAGCTTTGAGATTACTGTGAAATATCCTCAAATGAAAACATACTGAAGAAATACAAAATAAATTGATACATATACAAGTTTTTTTACTGTTTCAATTAAAGTGGGATTGGAAACTTAATTACAAATAAAGTACACACAACTATTGATTTAATGTATTTAGATGTAAATTTACAATATCAACCAAATATTCACAAACAGTCCTTCAGAGCACCCCAGGAGGAAAAACTAAAAATGGCATTTCTCCATGTGTCTGTTCGGGTTTCTGTCATGATGAGGTCAAATTGTGCTGTTGAGCTGAGGTGGTGTGGTCTGTTTTTTGGCATGTATTTTCCGATTCAGTTTTATACTGTTATTCACAATATTCTTCTGACCCCTGGGTCTTTTAATCAATAGGTCAATGTATCTGTACCAGAAGTGACAGTGCAACATAGCAGATAAAGAACAATCCTTCTCAAATTGCCAATAATCAGCTGGATCCTTGGTGCATCTGGAGGAAAAAACAAAAAAGACACACTAAGATTCACTGAAAAGTCTTTTAAAGTAGGACTTAATTTTTTACCATTCCTGTAAACAGGCTTAAACAAACTTTAATAGACTGTACCGACATTTGCCATCATGAGACATTCTGGCATTGTGAGCAAAGAGTACTGTCAGCTTTGAGAGTGCTAGTTGTTAAATGTTTACCAATTTAAACATGCACCTAATGCATGTCTTAGCACTCCCATCAGAAAAATGTGAATCCCCGAAAGAAGGAAGATGTGGATTCACAACAACGGACACTTTTCACAGATGGATCATAGCAAGGTAAACACAGTTGTAGCTAAAAAAAAATTATTGCCAATTGGTAAATCAAAATCAAACCAACCATATAAAATTTTATTAACTGCAGCTGCGTTTAGCCTGTTATGACATGTCTGAGGGTCATGATTGTCTTTTTCTCAATGTTGTTATGAGAATTAAGTAAAGGATTGATGATGATGATGATGATGATGAAGATGATGACATGTGTGCCATCAGTGTGCCAACTCAGAGGAAGGAAGACAAAAGTAAAAGTTACTCATTTTTTCTATAGCCAGTGGGGGAAATGTCTTACAAAGACATTATCATACTTAATACTACATATATTAATCACAATGTAAGGTTTAGAAATAGTGGTTAAAATTGACTAATATCTTGTCCTATATACTGTAGTCAATACTTACTAGTGATGGACTTGTCTCTTTGTTGGGTGCCTGTTTGTAAACCTTATTCCAATACTTGATCTAAAAGCAGTAATCAGTGTTGGAAAAGGGTATGTAAAAATTACTCAAAGAAACAGGCAGCTACATAGGCATAACAGGTTTGAGCCAAATATAACATCTCTCTAACATCTCTCCAAGACATGAACAACTCGTATCATATTTCTGTGTAGTTAAAGGGAAAATTTGTAAAACAAACAAAAAAAGTTCATTTTTTATAACCTGGGTCTTATTCGCATTGATGGACATGACAATGACTTGTCCGGATCATATTTTACTCACACGAGTACCAGACTGATAGTTTTATCATCCATTGGTGCCAAGTTAACTGAGTGTTTTATCAAGTCCATTTTAGTGCAGCTATCAAATGTGCATATTTTGAAGTTTAAAACAGTCAAAGGTTTTTGCATATTACAGTAGTCATCGGATTGCAGAGCTACTTCCTGGATAGTTTTGTGGGAATACCAGCTGACTTACATTACTGCACACCCCTACTGTGTTACAAATCCTACCAGTCAGCATGATAGAAAAGTCATTGAAAATAGGGATTCATGTTCATTGTGTGTTTGAGGCACTATGTGCACTTTTGTATTTGAAAGGAGAGTTTTAGTACTTGTTTTGATTTGGCACCACTAGACTCATTGTACAGCTGTGTCAGGATGGGTGGCTATGTCCTTAAACTCAAGAACAGCATAGATGAGTAAAATATTGTCTGGGTTTGAGCCAGACTGGTGCTTCTGTTTGGAGTTTACATGTTCTGCTTCTGTGTTCACATGTGTTTCCTCCCAAAGGTAATTGTCAATTCTTGGAAAACAAATAAAATTAACATGTGCCAACGAACTGGCAATAATATGGCCACTAGTGTGCATGCTATCTATTCACTGTCTTTATGTCAGGATGACATGAATACTCACTGCCTCTGAAGATCTTGTGGCAGAAGACTTTTCATTGTCAGAACATCTGGAACATGAGGGGAAAACACACACACAGACACATAGACATACACAAAAAAAAACAATATTAACTATTGGCTTACTGACAATGACATCCATCCATCCTTCTATCCATTCTCTGTACCGCTTATCCTACACAGGATCACAGGGGAGCCTGGAGCCTATCCTAGGGGACTTGGGGCACAAGACGGGGGATACCCTGGACTGGACGCAGGGCACAATCACACACACATGGACAATTTGGAAACGCCAATCAGCCTACAACGCATGTCTTTGGACTAGGGGAGGAAACCAGAGTACCTGGAGGAAACCCCCAGAGCACAGGGAGAATTGTCCCTGATATGGGACAATGTAAATTGAAACTGATGAATTGCTTACTGTAGACAGTGACAGTCTCTAATATATTTTAGTTATTAATGTAAGACAATATTTGTATGAATTGGCCCTAAACCAGAGCTATGTTCTGCCATGAACCCTGGTTGGCCTTGCTATCTGTCCAGCAAGGTCAATTCAACAGCAGTTATGCCATTTGATAATGCATGCCTTATCATTCATTTCAACACTGCAGTAATGTGGTACTTGAATGGCACATGTATTAATGCTTGCAGCTACATGATGGTTCAGTGGTTAGCACTGTCACCTTACAGCGAGAAGGACCTGGGTTCAACTTCAACCCTGATCCTTTCTGGGTGTTTCTTACATATTCTCCTTTGTTTCTTCCAGGGACTCTGATTTCCATAGTACAAAGACATGCACATTTGATGAAATGAAGACTCTAAATTGTCCATAGGTTTGAATGTGTGTGTGTTCGCTCTGTGATGGAATATTTCACTGCTTTCCACCCAGTGCATGCTGGGATACGTTCCAATACTTTCAAACCTTTTTCTCCATGTACTGCTTTTTCTAGTTTCAGTGTGCCTATTTTTTTCTCACACACTCTTCGTCAGGGCATTGATATGACCATGTGATTTTTATGTACATAACAAATTCATAGTCTGATTAGATAACATAATAACAAACACTTTAAGCTGGTTGTATGCCTTATGATTGTGTTTGTGCATGTGGATGAGTGGTTTGTGGGGAGTTTGAGTATATAAGTTTGTGTGCTTTTCTCATCTCTCTTCACCATTTTCTATGTAAAGCAGTTTGGATCAACTGTGTTGTGTTTAAAACACTATATAAATAAAGTTGACTTGACTTAACTTAATTTAAGCAAAATATCAAAAGTATTATTAAATTTTTTTTCTCGCACAATTTCCAGAATGTGTAAATCATGTGGTTTTTCATAGCATTGTCATTTTCAATTTTCTGAACAGCAGATAAAGGCCTATTCCAGTTTAATGTAACACAATGAATAGAAATTATTTTTAATCTACATTGGAATTTATAAATTTTACCTCACTTAACTTTTTATTGTGCAATGATCATTGTTTTTTGAGCGTCATCTGAATTGGCTCACTTGCCTGAAAGTTTCAACCTCGAAAGCAGTGCAACTTTGTACTCTTTAAAAAAAGAATATGCATTATGTTTGATTATGTTGGTACTTTCTTTCTTTTTCAAGACATTCCAAATTGTTGAATTGGCTATGCCCATTGTTTGTGCAATTGATGAATTTTCCCTCTTTTCTCAGCTTCAAAATGGCTTGCTTTTCTCCCATGGATAGCTCTCTGGTCTTCATATTGGTACAACAAATGCAGGGCTCAAAGAGTAGACATTCAGAGCTATTAACTGTTTAGGCAATCAGTCTAACAGGGCACACCTGGGCAACAAGAAACACCTGTCAGTCACATGTTCCAGTATTTTTGATCACTTGAGAAATGGGTGGGTTCAAACAAAAAGTTCCATGTTCTATTTTGTATAACGCATATAGATGTAAATATCAGGAAATGAAAGCTGAAATTCTGATCCTTCATCAGAATCTAATATTCATCTTTTAATCTCAAACTCTTCAGTGTATAGCAACAGCAAAAAAAATTGGCCTTGCTATTCCAATACTTTTGGAGGGAACTGTATATGGACTTTTCATTCCAATAAGGTCTCAGTCAGATTATTGACAGATTAAAAGGCTTCAGGTAAATACACTGATCAGCCAAAACATTAGAACCATTGACAGGTGAATAACATTGATTATCTTGTTACATTGGCATATGTCAATGGGTGGGATATAATAGGCAGCAAGTGAACAGTCAGTTCTTGAAGTTGAAGTGTTGGAAGCAGGAAAAATGGGAAATCGTAAGGATCTCCGCTACTTTGACAAGGGCCAAATTGTGATGGCTAGACGACTGGGTCAGCATCTCCAAAATGGCAGGTCTTGTGGGGTGTTCCTGGTATGCAGTGGTTAGTACCTACCAAAATTGGTCCAAGGAAGGACAACTGGTGAACTGGCAACAGGGTCATGGGCGCCCAAGTTTCATTGATGCACGTGGGGAGTGAAGGCTAGCCCATCTGTTCTGATCCCACAGAAGGGCTACTGTAGCACAAATTGCTGAAATATTAATGCTGGCTATGATAGAAAGGTGTCAGAACACACAGTACAGCTTGCTGCATATGGGGCTGCGTAGCTGCAGACCGGTCAGAGTGCTCATGCTGACCCCTGTCCACTGCCCTAAGTGCCTACAGTGGGCAAGTGAGCATCAGAACTGGACCACGGAGCAATGGAAGAAGGTTGTGTGGTCCGATGAATCATATTTTCTTTTACATCATGTGGACGGCCAGGTGTGTGTGTGTCGCTTACCTGGGGAAGAGATGGCAGCAGGATGAACTATGGAAAGAAGGCAAGCCTGCAGAAGCAGTGTGATGCTCTGGGCAATGTTCTGCTGGGAAACCTTGGGTCCTAGCATTCATGTGGATGATACTTTGACACATACCACCTACCTAAACATTATTGCAGACCAAGAACACCTTCAGCATTACCCTGCTGAAAGAGGCCACTGCCTTTAGGGATAACCATTGCCATGAAGGGGTCTTCTGATGCTGAAGGTGTTCAAGGTGTTGACTTGGCCTCCAAATTCCCCACCTCGCAATTTACAGGACTTAAAGGACCTGCTGCTAATGTCTTTGTGCCACAGCACATCTTCAGAGGTCTTGTGGAGTCCATACCTCAATGGGTCAGAGCTGTTTTGGTGGCACAAATGGGACCTACATAATATTAGGCAGGTGGTTTTTATGTGATGGCTGATCTGTCTGTAGGTACTGTTAATGGGAATTTTCTTTCATATTTGTTGACTTAGACTGTTTTCTGGAATATCAGATAATAGAATTTCTAGCTAAACCAGACATTACTTAATCAAATATATGTGTTTTTTTCAGGGTCCCATTGGCAGGCCTGGAATTTCGGGCCCAGCAGGACCCAAGGGGGAACAGGTAAGCATGCCCAATTATGTAAAATCTGAATAAAAGACACAAAGCATTAGTTCATTGTATTTTTAATGTTAATGATAAAAGTGATATGATTGTTTCATGAACTTATTGGGAGGAGAGGACTTATTTGGTAAGAAAACATACTGGTAAGAAAAGAGAGAGCATGTGTGAAGAGAAAGAAGAGAGAGAATTCACTGTATAGTGTTAATTCTTTATATTAGCATTAAATAAATATAATTCAATGGTTACCTCATACTCAGGGTCAATAACACACTTAGAGTAAGATATAGAATTTATTTGGTGGCATCCCAAATAAATATATAAAAACAAAATTTTTTCAGCCAAAATTGTCAAATGTAACATTTTGCAAATAATTATAATGGTCATGATCATTAGAAAGTGAAAACCGTTTGCTCTTCTGCGCTAGGCAGTGCAGACGCGTTCAAACAGCACAGTCAAGCATGTTGTGGTAAAAACTGGAGTGTGCATTCATATGGGCATTTAAGGTAACCACCCGGTATTTCAGGTAAAACAGATCAGCAGCAGCTTTTTTAGTTTGCATTTAAAGAACAGTTTCTGCAAGTAATTTACACAGAATAATTGCACAGAATAATCAAATAGATGACTGAAAGAGTAAAACGGAAACTTCCAACATGTATGTATAAATACAGATATAATATAAACACTGCTTAAAGGCAATGACAGGCATCAAATATATGTTCAAAATAGATCTATGAATGCAAAATAAGAGTGTAGACATGAGTATGTCTTCTGTTCATAAGGTTGAAGTTGGAGGTGAGAATGTGTGGCAAATATTTAATATGAAACCTTTTATTTTTCAGCCATAATACTGACATAATTTCAGGAAACTTTAAAATTATATACAGTTAGGTCCGGAAGTATTTGGACAATGACAGAGTTTTTGTGATTTTGCCTTTATACACCACCACAATGGATTTGAAATAAAATAATCAAGATGTAATCGAAGTGTAGACTTTCAGCTTTATTTTAAGAGGTTCCACAAAAATATGGCATTTACCATTTAGGAATTACAGCCATTTTAAGCAAAGTACTTCCATTTTCAGGGGCTCAAAGGTATTTGGACAATTGACTGACAAGAAGTTAATTGACCAGGTGCGGTCCACTCCCTTGTTACTTCAAGACAGATGAAGCAGATAAAAGGTCTGGAGTTGATATCAGGTATTGAGTTGGCATTTGGCAGCTGTTCGACTGCAGCTACCAATATGAAGTCCAAGGAGATCTCAATGCAAGTGAAGGAGGCCATCATTAGGCTGAAAAAACAACATAATCTATAAGAGAGATAGCAAAAACATTAGGTGTGGCCAAATCAACAGTTGGGTACATTCTTAAAAAGAAAGAAAGCACTGGTAAGCTCAACAACATCAAAAGGCCTGGAAGACCACAGAAGACAACTAAAGTGGTGGATCGCAGAATCCTTTCCTTGGTGAAGAAAAACCCCTTCACAACATCAACAGAAGTCAAGAATACTCTGGAGAAGGTAGGTGTATCATTGTCAAAATCTACAATCAAGAGACGCCTTCATGAATATAAATACAGAGGGTTTACAACAAGGTACAAACCACTGGTAACATTCAAGAACAGGAAAGCCAAATTAGACTTTGCCAGAAAACATCTAAAAAAGCCTCCCATGTTCTGGAATAAGATTCTTTGGACTGATGAAACCAAGATTAACTTGTACCAGACTGATGGGAAGAGAGAAGTATGGCAAAAGAAAGGAACAGCTCATGATCCAAAGTACACCACATTGTGTCAAACATGGTGGAGGAAGTGTTATGGCATGGGCATGTATGGCTGCCAATGGAACGGGCTCACTGGTGTTTATTGATGATGTGACTGCTGACAGAAGTAGCAAGATGAATTCTGAGGTGTATAGGGCTATGCTCTCTGCTCACATTCAGCCAAATGCTACAAAACTGATAGGACGCCGCTTCACAGTGCAGGTGGATAATGACCCTAAACATACTGCGAAAGCATCTCAAGACTTTTTGAAGGCAAAGAAATGGAATGTTCTTCAATGGCCAAGTCAGTCGCCTGATCTCAACCCAATAGAGCATGCTTTTCACTTACTGAAGACAAGACTGAAGGCAGAAAGACCCACAAACAAGCAGCAACTGAAGGTGGCTGCAATGAAGGCCTGGCAAAGCATCTCCATGGAGGCAACTCAGAATTTGAGTTTTGAGAACATAGGCTCCAGACTTCAGGCTTTTCTCCAGACTTTGTTGAAAATGGCTGTAATTCCTAAATGGTAAATGCCATATTTTTGTGGAACCTCTTAAAATAAAGCTGAAAGTCTACACTTCGATCACATCTTGATTGTTTTATTTCAAATCCACTGTGGTGGTGTATAAAGGCAACATCACAAAAACTCTGTCATTGTCCAAATACTTCCTGACCTAACTATATGTTTTTTAAATAGCAGAATATGTTAGCAGACCCTGTTAGTAAATCAGCTTTGATTTTTTTTTTCTTCCTTTGGGCATTATAAAGTTTGCACATTTCTATGCAAACCTACATGCAAACCTACAGTAAGTCCAATGAGATTTTGACTTCTGTGCTTTGAGGCAGTTAGAATGTTTAAACCTATGACAGAACATGCACTGTTACAGTAGGCTGTAGACTGAAATATCACCCATGTACTGTTAAGATTATAGGCATGCACTGCAAAATATAGCATGAATATTGTATTTTGTAGTGTTTCTAGCTAGAAACCATTCCCATGCTACACTTTTATTTTAAGTAGCTGCTCTCTGCACTGCAAGGGTCTTTTGTAAAGGCCAGTTACATTAACATGATAACATGAAGGTTCTGGTGTAAATGGGCTTAAGAGGAGCTCCAAATTGCATAAAGACTAATGATATTTTACTAAAAGTCTGAGAGTTTCATGTAAGGGGCAGGCTGTCATGGACCTGGCCTGCCACCAGAGGGAGACAGAGAGATGCATCTCAGTAATTAGTGGCAACTGGCTCCACCTGGCCTAATTAAGGGCCAGGTTGCTCAAACTCTCAGTCTTTAGTTCACCCTGTGAGGGCAAGACTAAGCCAGTATCAGTATTTTGAAAACTAGAGCTGTACCCAAGCCTTTCTTCTGCACCAGGTTGGCCTTGCCTTGTCAGCTTAGCCACCCTTGAGTCTTTGGGCTCCTTCTCTTTGGAAAAAAAAAATTTGTTTCCTGGTTAGCTCTCTGTAGAGAGCAATAAGAAGTTCCTCCCC
Organism: Pangasianodon gigas; assembly: GCA_022758105.1. NCBI lineage: Eukaryota > Metazoa > Chordata > Actinopteri > Siluriformes > Pangasiidae > Pangasianodon > Pangasianodon gigas. The sequence goes on from CM040481.1 coordinate 9,790,856, forward strand.
TGATGGTCCTAAGTTTATGCCTTTAGTTTCTCCTTTGTTCTTGTTCTCACTGTCTCTCCTCCTTGGGGTGCGCTTGTAACTTGCTTGCTTTCTGACCCAGAGGTTGTGAGTTTGAATCCAACTGTGGGCGATATTTAATTTGTGTATTTTACAAGATTGCTTTTTTAGTTTGTTACTTTTCCCCATAACCAATGCAGAATGTGTTGGCCTGGGCTCATTATTTATTTCCCTTTTTGGAGGTTTCTGTTTGTCCTCTTTATCTGCTCTTCCGTATACTGAGGTCTGGGCTTGAGTCCGGCGCGGGGTGAGTAACCCCATTACAGCAAGATTGAGCCATCAACATGGACCCAGCAGAGGTGGAACAGCTAAGGACAGCCAGTTCAGCCAGGCAACCAGTGTGCTGCAGTAGGCAGGCATGAAGCAAGAAGCAGAATCTGCTCAGCCAGCTGCGGTCTCAAGTTATGAGGCACCTCCAGTCATTCCAGATGTCACCCACCATGCCGAGCAACATCTGCCTCCCCCAGAAAGGTATGATGGGGACCCTGAGTGGTGGTGAGGTTTCCTCCTCCAGTATTCCCTAGCATGTGAGCAGCAACCCTCCCGTTTCCCTTCTGACCATGCTAAGTGATATCATATCACTGCTCACAGACAGGGAACTAGTGTGGGCAACCTCTGTATGGGAAAACAAACCCACTGAGTGTTCTGGCATTGTTGCCTTTACTGAGGCTATGCACAAGCCCTTTGATAGCCCAGTGTGTGGGAGAGAGGCTGCCTCTCAACTCCTCCACCTTCAGCAGGGTAGTTGCAGTGTGACCAACTATGTTATCGAGTTCCAGACCCTGGCGGTCAAAAGTAGTTGGAACTCCGAGGCACTCATGGCCACTTATCAGCAGGGTTTTAAGGATGAGCTTTCTACCCAAGAACCAGCTGAATCTCAAGTCCCTATATGTGCTGACTCTGAGACTCAACAATCGCCTTCGGGAGCACTGTAGGGAAAGGTTTTGTGCACCCAGGGAACCTACTGAATTAATCCCACTGCCGTGGCAATCACCTGACACTCTGAGCTTAGCTACCAAGATGGCGGTGTGGTAGCACGCAGCAGCTACTTGGGTCCACAAATATGGTGCATGTTACGTGTCGTCTACACCAATTGGACCACTTATACCAGAGATGTGCACCACTGTTGAACATGTCTGTCCTTGCCAAATTTTGCTGAACATTGGAAAACAAAGGGTTTTCTTGGTTTGACCGGAAGTGTGGAAATGGGAGGCAGGCTTAGGACAACTCAAAAGGGGTTCTTTATTTTCTTTCAGTCTTTTCCTTTTCTTTTCAGCAATTTTGTTTCACTAAGCACAAACGCACACACATGGCTCTGCGCTGCTCAGCTGTCTCTCCCATGGCTCTTGTCTCTCCCCTGTTTATCCTTGCCGCCACTCACTGAAACACAGAACAATCATTAGCAAATCCCCCACAGGTGAAGGTCCTTACCTCTCACTCTTCCCGGCTCCACCCTCCATTCACAACCCGGTGCTTGACAATGCCCCCTGCCTCCACATGCCACCACCACCCAACTCAGGCTGGGAAGCCTTCCGGCCTGATGCCAAATCCTCCCCAAGAGAGGAAATCCGCCACAGCCATCTGCGCCCTGGCCTGTGGACCACATCAAACTGGCTGAAGTGCCAGATACCAATGAGTGATCCACGCATTGGCATCCTTCATGTGGTGGAGCTACTGGAGCGGGGCCTGGTCCGAACAGGGGGTGAAGGCTCATTCCAACAGATTGTTGGATTGTTGACCCACCTAAGCTGCATAATGAGCCTTTCAGTCAGGTATGTGACTGAGAGGGAAGTGCTACAAGAAAGAATGTGAGGACAAAAGAAATATATTTTTTGTTTGTAGTTTATTTAGAATATATTTAACTGTCAGGCAAAATAACTCGAGATTCACTTGTGAGTGCATGTAAACAGTTTATTAGAAACAAACAAAAAAACAACACAGGAGTGTATATAAACCTACACATAGCAAACATACTGAAAGAGTTGTCTTATACATGTACTTTACATAAAACGTAAGACATATACTTGAATTTAGACATGAAACATGTAGTGGTACAGAAGATACATTCAGGGCAAAACTGTGCAAAAACAGACATTCAGGGTAAAACAGTGCAAGATAAAAAAAAAGGGTGTAAGGTTTGTAAAAGCCCACTCTTACACCCTGTGCATAACCTACTCGCTGAAAATGTCCAGGATATGTACTATACTTGAATTTACACATGAAACATGTAGTTGTACAGTGCAAACAGGAACAGTGCAAAATAAAAAGGGTGTAAGGTTTGTAAAAGCCCACTCTTACACCATATACACAATCACACATCTCTGTGCCACTCTTGAAAGCAGTTCCTGTTCAACTGAAGACATAGGTGCACATCGCATGCCTGGCATTTCCATGGTGTTTTTTGTTTCTTACCATGCACTGCTTTGTAATGCACACAGCTCTTGCGACCAGCAGAGGCAACATTCCTGGCATCTGAGGTCAGGTCAGTTCCTGGAACTGGTACATGGTCACTACTGGTCCGTTTTGGTGCTACTTTCTGTGAGACACCACAAAGCTCTGTGATAAGTTGTTCCATAAACTCTTTATGGGACAAGTTACTATATAGCTCTTTGTGCACAATGAAAGCATTGGTGGCAGCAATGTCCAAGAAGTGTAGAAAAATCTTTCTGTACCACTTCATTGTTTTGTGCTGTGTAGTGTAGTACTGTAGCAGCTGATCAGAGAGGTCAACACCCCCCATGTGCTGGTTGTATGCAGTCACAGGTGCAGAACATGGAAATGTCTTTGTCCTCCATGTGCCTGTTTGTTTGCCTTTGCTCTCTTTAGAACAGGTTGCTGATCATTTTCACTGTCACGTCTGTTTTTAAAAAAAAAAAAAAAAAAGACATGAGCATGCTGGTAACACAATAAAAGAAACTATTGTATTTTGTTTTTATCATCATCATCAACAATCACTAATGACCATGCATAAAGACACAAGTTTTAGTAATATCATACAAGTATATATACTTTTTGTATTATGATGATATAAACAAAATTACATCTATAAAATATAATGTCTGTACACTTACTCAGTATGATTCTCGATCGCACTGAAAACTGAACGACACCTGCGTGCCCCGGTGCGAGGTGCCGGTGAAGGCGAGGGTGATGCAACCACATTCCTAAAAAAAAATAAATAAATAAAAAATTGTTAGCATACATTATTCAAAGTAAACAGGTGGGCAATTAATGGGTATGGACGCACAATGTATTTCTGTTGATAGGTGACAAATATCTGTTGATGGGCCATAGACTGTACGTATGTAGTGCATCTCAAACATTTACGCCTGAGACATTAGCGAATGCCGTCAAACGGACATAATTTGTATAAATATATGAAACATTTACACTTTAGCAGATATTTGTAAAAGCAAGCTACTATTAGAAATAATAATGTTTAGAACGTACCACATTACAAAAATTTACACTTGAGCAGATATTTGCGGACATTTGTAATTGACATTGAAAGGCAATTCACGTAGGCTGCCAAAAGCTAGCCAAAACTAGGCAAAACAAAGTCTGAAAAATGATTTCTCTTTTATATTATCAGAATAGGAATTATGTAGGACTTACTCATCATAACAACTTGCAGGAAAATCCTCAGCTGGATCAGTTCGCTCTTCAAAATGCACCCGTTCGTTGTCGGAGTCGCAATCTTCTTCTGAGGAAAAGGTCAATTCTTCCTCACTGTCCAAAATCATCTGAAGAGCTTCCTCGCCTGAATAGCGTGCCATCTTCCAAACGCGTAGGAAAGTCAAAGAAATAAACTATGTGGAAACGTGATGTTTTTTATGGCATTGTCCGGGGGGGCGTGTGCCTCGTACGTGAATCACCAAACTATTTTCCCTGTGAATAGCGTGTGGGTGTGTCCCGCCTCAGGTCATTATCAGATAATGAAGTGAGACGGAAAGACTGTACCTCTCCTTGGTTTCATATGGATTACATAAACTGAGAATATTTGTTTTCGATTTGACTTGCTTCATTTAAAAGTAGACACCTCAAGCTTTCCATAGATATATTTCTCATCTCTGTGTGTCTTCGCTGAGTTTCAGTTCATTTTAGTGACGCGTTTCAAACAGATATACGCAGAGACTGAGACGGCTGAAAGCACACCCTGTATATTTTCTTTATTTTACAAAAGCACAATGATTTGTTGATATTGTGAGTGTACACAAATAAAAATAGACCCTTTACAGATTCAAACGATGTATTACTCTTATGTGTACGATCAAAAAAGACGGAGCATTTTAAGTTCTTTTTGCTGTTATCATTAAAAACTCCATCGACCGCAGAGGGTTAAACCACTCTATCAGGCCATCCGTCTGAGGATGGTAAACACTGGTATGAATTGATTTAATCCTAAGAAGTCCTATAGTTCACAAAGGGTGCATGATGACATAAAAGTGGTGCCTTGATCGGTCAGGATCTCTTTTGGGTGGCATTGGTCCTGGAAATGCCTGGGTATCCGACAATGTCAGCACACCAGCCCAGGCCTTACTCCCACACCTGTGGCCTTGGAGTCACCAATCTGAGGGGGAGAAGAGACAAACACAGGGGAAGAGGGAGAGGTAGGGAAAACCCGGGTTCAGGGGACTGGTATTGGGGGAAATGGCCCCCAATTCCTTGGCGCAGGGATGGGGAGTGCAGAGAGAAAAAGGGGAAGAGCAAGAGAAAGGAAGAAGGGGGGCTAGCCTGCACCTGGATACACTGCCAAGTGGTCCTTTGCCAGTTGGACTGCCTCTTCTAGCGATGCCGGACGGTGGCACTGGACCCATTCCTCCATCCTCCCGGTAGCTGGGCTACTGATCCAGCACCACTAGGTTGACTATGTCTTCGGCACTGCACTCCTCTGTCAGCAGCCACCTTTGACAGGTGTCTCGGAGCTGTTGGGCAAATGCGAACCAGCGGCCAAGATCATTGAGTGTCTGGCCAGCCCCATGCTACTGCGGCATGCTCGAAGAGTTCAGTAAAGCCTTCTGGGTCATCCTGCAGTCCCATCTTGGAGATTGGAGATGGAATCTATGACACATCTTCCTCAATTTCCAAAGGGTTTTCTGGGTTTGACCAGAAATGAGGAGACGGGAGGCAGGCTTGGTACAACTCAAAAGGGGTCCTTTTATTTTCGGTCTTTTTCTTCACATTTCAGCAATTTTATTTCACTAAGCATATACACACATACATGGCTCTGTACTGCTCAGCTTTCTTTCTCGTGGCTCTTTTCTCACCCCCTTTTATCCTTGCCACTGCTCACTGAAACACAGAACACTCATTAGTAAAATCCCCCCACAGGTGTATGTCCTTACCTCTCACTCTTCCCAGCTCCACCCTCCATTCACAAATTGGTGCTCGACCATGCCCCTGCCTTCACACTGCACATTGTGCCAACAGGAAAGCAGCACCTGTCTGGTAAGATTTGCGGTGGTGGTCTATATATTGGTCTCGATCCACTGTTCGTCACTGCTGGAGCGTCTGTGAAGTCCTGGCCGTACTACCTCCTTAGAGAATTTACTACCATGGTCCTTGTCGCGGTGTACATTCCACCTGGTGCTAACGCAAGGGAAGGGCTAACTCTACAGGGCTATCAGTAATTTACAGACAGGTGCACCCCAACAGATTTTTCATTGCGACCAGGGACTTTAACCATGCAAACCTGAAATCAGTGCTGCCAATATCCCACCAGCATGTTGATTTTGTGACCGATTCAACAAACACTTTAGGCCTTGTTTACACAAACATTCATGGTACTTACAAGGCTGCACCCTGCCCTGATACTGGGATTAGCACATCTCTGTTATGCTACCCTTGAGAGCAGCCTCCTGCCAATCAGTACTGCCGTCTTAGGCCTTCTTTCCATCCCGGTCAGTGAATATGGCTGTCAGCTAGAGATCTCCTCTTGCACGTGGACTCTAGGAAGCTAGCTCCACAGTATGTGGGACCCTTCAAGGTTGTGAGACAGGTCAACCCTGTCTCATACCATCTTCAACTTAATCCGTCCATGAAACTGATCCCCACCATTCATGTCTCAGCCCAGTTCTTTGCAGTCTGCTCTCTCCAGCCAAAGCCCATCCTCCTCAGGCCCTGCTTCTCATTGCAGGGGCCCCAGCATAAACCAATCTGTGTCTCTTGGACTATCATCCGGTCTGTAACGGGTGTCAATACCTTGTGGACTAGCAAGACTATGGTCCAGAGGAGAGATCATGGGTTCCTGCTCGACATATTCTGGACCCAAGCCTCATTGAGAGAAAAAAAATAGTTTCCGGGTTAGCTGTCTGTAGCGAGCAGTCAGAGGTTTCTCTCTTGACTGTCCTAAGTTTATGCCTTTAGTTTCTCTTTTGTTCTCAGCCTCAATAACTCCCCTGAGTTTCTTTCCTCCTTGTGCCACCGCAACAGTTCTGACCCGTCGAAGCATGGACTCCACAACACCTCTGAAGGTGTGCTGTGGTGTCTGCCATGAAGGGGTGTACTTGGTCTGCAACAATGTTTAGGTAGGTGATACATGTCAAAATAACATCCACATGAATGCCAGGACCCAAGGTTTCTCAGCAGAACATTGCCCAGAGCATCACACTGCTTCCACCTGCTTGCCTTCTGGCATCCTGGTGCCATCTCTTCCTCAGATTAGCGATGCACATGCAACCAGCCATCCACATAATGTAAAAGAATTCATGATTCTTCAGACCAGTCCACCACCTTCCATTGCTCTATGGTGATTGCTCTGATGCTCATGTGCCCATTGTAGGTGCTTTTGGCAGTGGACAGGTGTCAGCATGGGCACTCTGGCAGGTCTGCAGCTACACAGCCCCATACGCAGTAAGCTGCAATGCACTGTGTGTTCTGACACCTTTCTATAATAGCCAGCATTGACTTTTTCAGCAATTTGTGCTATGGGCTAGCCTTTGCTCCCCACGCGCATCAATGAGCGTTGGGCACCCACGACCCTGCTGCCGGTTCACCAATTGTCCTTCCTTGGACCACTTTTGGTCGGTACTAACCACTGCATACCAGGAGCACCCCACATGACCTTCCATTTTGGAGATGCTCTAATCCAAGTCGTCTAGCCATCACAATTTCGCCCATGTCAAAGTTACACAGATCCTTACGCACAGATCCTTACTTAAATATATCCTCCTTTAATTCTATGTTTTTATTTATCAGGGTAACAATTGCTTCTATAAACAAACAAATAACCATCACCCCTCCACCACCATGCTTGACAGTTGGTATGAGGTGTTTTTGGTCACTGTGTTCGGTTTTCGCCAAATAAGGTACAGTACACGATGACCAAACATCTCCACATTGGGCTCATCGGTCCAAAGGAAATGGTTCCAGAACTCTTCTGGTTTGCTCAGATGCTGCCATATTCTTTTTTGGAGAGAAGGGCCTTTCCCTAGCCACCCTTCCATGAAAGCCATACTTGTTCTGTCACATGATATAGCTCTTGGGTTTTTCTTTATGTCTCTGAGCAATAAACAGTCTGACTTTGGACTGAATTTCCTGAGACACCCACTCCTGGGAAGATTGGCAACTGTCTTGAAGGCTGTCTCCTCAGCGCAAGGCATAAGAAAGCATGAAAACATGAAATTTGAAATTTATTTGTGAATTCCAAGCAAGTTTTCATGTGTCTTGCACTGAGGAGAGGCTTCCATATGGCCACTCTTCCATAATGCTCAGATTGGTGGAATGTTGCAGTGGTGATTGACCTTCTGCAAGTTTCTTCCATCTCCACACATTATCTCTGGAGCTCAACCAGAGTGAACTTAGGGTTCTTGGTCACCTCTTTTACCAAGGCCCTTCTCCCCTGAATGCTCAGTTTGGCCGGGCGGCCAGCTCTAGGAAGAGTCCTTGTTGTTCCAAACTTATTCCATTTAAGAATTATAGAGGCTACTGTGCTCTTGGAAACCTTCAATGCAGCAGAAATTTTTTGTACCCTTCCCTAAATCTGTGCCTTGGCACAATCTTTAACCTCATGGCTTGGTTTCTGCTCTGATATGCATTTTCAGCTGTTAGACCTTATATAAACTGAAATATCACATTGACATAAGTATTCAGACCCTTTGCTATGACACTTGAAATTTAGCTCAGGGTCTGAATACTTATGTCAATGTGATATTTCAGTTTTTTCTTTTTAATAAATTTGCAAAGTTATCACAAATCTGTTTTTTTGCTTTGTCATTATGGGGTATGGAGTGTAGAATGATATGAAAAAAAACTTAAAGCATTTTAGCATAAGGCTGCAACATTAGCCCAATTTTTTTTCTTTTTTTTTAACTCTACTACTATGCTGGAAACAGTGGAAAACACTAAAAAAAATGAAAAACAAACCAAACAAGGCTGCATGAAAGACGTGATTTTTTCACAAATTATAACAAAAAATAGCAATTTGCAGAACATAACTATTCAACTGCTGAACATGTACAGTTCCTCAACCACTTCACCTGAGTTCATAATTCATAGGGCTATAGTCAAGACTGCCATTGTCAATTCGAAGACCAGGACTAGCCGAGATCAAATCAAGTCAGACTCTTAAGTGGGTCGAGGCCAAGTCAAGAGGGGCCAACTGGAGAGCATTCATTTAACAGCAAAAAATATGTACAATCAATGTACAATATCATATAGTTTTTTTTCAATTAATTAAATGATTATATTGAGACCCCAGCAGAGATGTGTTGCCCAGTGCACTGTGCATGGTCTGAGTGGCCATTATGGAGTGGCAGCTCTATAAACAAAAGCATATTTCTTTTGTGATTTTCAGGCCAGTTTATAGAGAAATATGGTTTAATTTTGGAGCTCAGTAAGGCAGTGGGCTCTTGGAAGTTTTGGAGCTCAGTAAGACTGTGGGCTGTTTAGGTCAGGCTACTGGAGCAAACCCTGGTTATAGACATAAAAACAAATATTATGCCACCTATTCAGATCTGTATTTGTAGCAGTTATTATTTTTGTTTGTACCTACCTGCAATATTTTCTGATGAACTTAGGTGGTTCTACTGGTGGTTCTAAAATATAAACATATAAAATAAATATATTAATATAAACTGGGATGAGATCATTGCCACCCTGACCAGGCAGTTAGTAAGGACTTCTGCACATTCATGTTAATGAACATTATCTTTGTTTGTCCAGCAAGCTTCATACTTATGCACTATATATCCTAGCCTGCATCACAGGAAAGTAAAAACCTCACAACTTTTTTGTGGCTTCCCATGGGATAAGTCCCAATGGTATCTATTCTAATCTTTCTGGCAAGCTTTAAAAAAAGTGTTAATAAGCTGTCTGTTGAAAAACGTCTCCAGGTTACGTATGTAACCATGGTTCCCCGAGGGAACGAGACGCTGCGTCACGAAACGCTATGGGAACGCCCCCGCGTGACCGCGCTCTGAATCACGTGTCTAATCCGTCCAATGGATGGACGAGACGTCACGGGCGGGGTGACGTAGCGACCCGGAAGCATAAAAGCCAGAGCGGCGAGCCCCGCGTTAGCTTACTGGAAAATGAAGCAAGCGCCGCAGGGACGCCGGAAGTGTGGCACCGAGACGCAGCGTCTCGTTCCCTCGGGGAACCATGGTTACATACGTAACCTGGAGACGTTCCCCTTCAGGAACTCGAGCTGCGTCACGAAACGCTATGGGAACGAGTATACCCACGCCGCCAGACTTAC
>CM040481.1:9812399-9829508 GCA_022758105.1 Pangasianodon gigas
CCTCCTGAGGGCACTGGGGGGACCCGGGCACCGTGAGATGAGGTGTACGCCGCGTCGCCCCAGAGGGGCCCGCCCTCGGAAGCCCTGGGCCAAAAACGTCAGGGCTTCTTAGCCGCGGCCCTTCTGGACATGAGGACGGTCCTTAGATCCGTCTTGGCGCCCGAAGGGCCGGGCCCAGAGCGTCGTCGCGACTCCTGCTGTTTTTGGGCCTCCCTGCTACCTGCTCAGACGTCCTCTCCCCCTGCTCATCCAGCTCTTACTTTACAAATGTCTACAATTGACACAACTAAATCCATTCTGTTTTCAATTCTGTTCTACACTATATGACCAAACGTTTGTGGACACCTGACCATCACACCTATATGTGGGCCTCCCCCAACTTTTGCCACAATGTTGAAATTGCACAGTTGTATAGGATGTCTTTGTATGCTGTAGCATTACAATTTCCCTTCACTGGAATTAAGGGGCCTAGCCCAAACATGTTTGACAAAACCCCTATGCTCAAAGCAAGGAACTCGAGCTGCGTCAAACAACGCTTTGGGAACGCCTCTGCGTGACCACGCTCTGAATCACATGTGTAATCCATTCAACGGAATCGCGTGACGTCACCGGCGGGATGACGTAGCGACCCGGAAGTATAAAAACGCATGCGGTGGAGCCGGCGCCAGCTTCTGTTGTTCAGTAAGCGCTCTATGTGTGTCCGTCTGATTTATTGTTGTCTGTGTCTATATATATATATATATATATATAATGGCAAAGAACTTAGACAGGCAGTCATTTAGACTGTGTGTTTCTCCCTGCCCACGTTTTATTAAGGGTGGGGATACTGTGTCTGTGTGTGGCTTGTTTGGGAGCGGAGCACGCTCGTTCAGCTCTTGAGGGAGCTGATTGCCGGCATTGCGCCCGGCTTTCGCTGCGTACGCTCCACTCCCGGAGGGCGCTCTTTGAGGAGGGCGCTCTCTCCAGCGTGCCTTGCGGTTCGGGTCCCGCTTCTGCCGAGGCAGAGCGTCGGCTCAGATCGTGGGGTTCGCAGATGGATTTGGCAGAGGGAATGGAGACGGGCAGAGCCCTTTCTTCTTCCTCACCTGCCAGATCCAGTGCTCACTCTCAGGGAACGGAAGCACGTTTTGAAACGGTTTCTTCCCCCCCAGGAGAGGGCTCAATGCTCCTCTTGTCTTCCTCTGAGGAGGGAGGTGAGGGGAGCGCCGCTGAGGATGAGTCTGTGGGTTTGCCACCACAGCCTGTCCAGTTTGAGGAGTTATTGGAGGTGGTGACTCGAGCTGTGGCTAAACTAAACATTGACTGGCCTCCTGAAAAGCATACATAGCAATACAAAAGCCAATACATACCAATACAAAGCGTACACGGCGGCGGGTCAGGTTGGTGCTTGCCTGCACACCATGGCGGTGTTGCAGGCATACCAGGCTGACCTGCTTAAAGAGTTCGACGAGGGAGATGAAATTAATTACGACGACATTTCAGAACTGCGTCGTGCCGCAGATTTGTCTCTCCGGGCCACTAAAGAAACCGCCAGGGCAATTGAGTGATCTATGGCAGCCCTGGTGGCTACAGAGAGACATTTGTGGCTGACCCTGTCTAATTTAAAAGACAAAGACAGGGTCTTTCTCCTGGACGCTCCTATGGTGCCGACTGGCCTGTTCAGCGACGCTGTAAATACAGTCGTCGACAGGTTCCAGGAGGCCAAGAAACAGTCAGCGGGGTTTCAGCATTTTCTCCCTCGCCGCTCTCACAGGGCTGCTCGGCAGGAGCAGCCCCAGCCGTGTACCAGCTCCTCGCGCCGTGAGGTCCAGAAACGGAGCATCGCCACTCGCGATACCCCCGAAAAGAAGGAGCCAGGGTGGTGCTCCAGGTCGACAAAAAGGTCCTGACTTGTTCAGGACCTCTGAGTGCAGGCCCCTCTGGGGAAGGGAGGTGTACACCTCATCGTACGGTGCCCATCTCTCCTCAGTGTCCTTGGGAGATCGTTTTGTTAACCCTGCCACCCCCGGTGTTTCAGGGCACAGCGGTCTCCAGCGAGCACTTCTCCCAGCTTCCGCCTGGAAACGTAGTGGTTCTGGGGGGCTCGCTACCTCCAAGGAGGTCTCTGGAACAGCTGAATCAGCCATTCCCTGCCGGTCCTCCGCTTCAGGGCACCGATATAGCCGCTCTAAATACACCAGAGGTCAGTCTCGAGAGACTGATTCCCTTGGTAGACTTTCTGGCAGCGTGGAAGCTTCTGCCAAATGTGTCTCAATGGGTCCTGCATACTGTAGAAAAAGGCTACAGGATTCAGTTCGGGTCTCGTCCTCCTCTATTCAACGGGGTTTTTCCCACTCTGGTGGCCCATGAGCAGGCTCTGGTCATGGAACAAGAAGTACATACTCTCTTGAGGAAGGAGGCCATCGAGGTGGTCCCTCCTCTCGACAGAGAGTCCGGGTTCTACAGCCGGTACTTCATAGTTCCGAAGAAAGATGGAGGGTTGCGTCCTATTTTAGATCTGCATCTGCTGAACCGCTCAGTCATGAGACTCAAGTTCAAAATGCTCACGCTCAAACAGGTCGTGTCTCAAATCAGGTCCGAGGACTGGTTTGTCACGATAGATCTGAAAGACGCGTACTTCCACAGCACAGGAGGTACCTGAGGTTTGCTTTTGGGGGCAAAGCTTACCAATATCGGGTTCTTCCCTTCGGTCTTGCACTTTCACCCCGCACCTTCACCAAGTGTGTAGATGCTGCTCTGGCTCCACTGCGACTCCAGGACATCCGCATACTCAATTACATCGACGATTGGTTGATTTTCCTTCTCCTGAGCTACACTTTCCTTCTCTTTCTGCCGAGCTACACTCCTGAGCTGCCGGTGATCCAGACCCCCCTACGCTCTGGACCAGATGAGCATCACTCCTGAGCTGCTGGTGATCCAGACCTCCCCCCCCTTCACTCTGGACCTGTCCACCGGCAATGCTTCACATTGCCATGAAGACGCTTCAGCTGTTTTCTATGGACTACACAAACGCACTTTGTACACACACACACGTGCACTACAGTGTAAACCCATATGAGGATGGGTTCTCTGCGGAGTCTGGTTCCTCTCAAGGTTTCTTCCTATCACCATCTCAGGGAGTTTTTCCTTGCCACCGTCGCCCTGCTTGCTCATCAGAGACATCACACACACGCACTTCATTTTACTTTGTTTGTGTAAAGCTGCTTTGAGACAATGACCTTTGTAAAAAAGCGCTATACAAATAAAAATGAATTGAATTGAATTTTAACTCAATCAGAGCAGATGGCGGTTCGACATCGAGATGTCGTTCTTGCCCATATGAGAGAATTGGGGTTAAGACTAAACGCAAAGAAAAGTGTGCTTTCTCCAGTACAGAGGACCACTTATCTAGGCGTAGTGTGGGATTCGACCACGATGCAGGCGCGTCTGTCTCCTGCTCGGATCGAGTCGATCCTCGCGGCGGTCAAGAGAGTGAGAGAAGGCCAGTCACTCACTACTATACAGTTTCAGAGACTGTTGGGTCTGTTGGCGGCTGCGTCCAACGTGATACCTTTTGGCCTCCTGTACATGAGACCCTTGCAGTGGTGGCTCAGGACCAAAGGGTTTTCGCATGATCAAGGTCACGCGGAGAGGCTTACGGGCCTTGGACATGTGGAAGAAACCATGGTTCCTGTTACAAGGCCCCGTGTTGGGGGCTCCTTGTCATCACGTAACACTAACGACGGATGCCTCCCTCACGGGCTAGGGGGCAGTCATGAGTGGCCGCTCTGCCCAGGGTCTGTGGGAAGGGCCCCATCTCAAGTGGCACATAAACTGCCTGGAGATGCTGGCCGTGTTTCGAGCAGTGAGACATTTTCTCCCAGACCTGAGGGGCCATCACGTGTTGGTCCGTACGGACAACACTTCAGTGGTCTCCTACTTGAACCGGCAGGGGGGTCTGCGCTCACGCCCCTTTACAGGCTGGCGCGCCAGATCCTTCTGTGGGCCCAAGGGAAGCTGCTCTCACTGAGGGCAGTATACATCCTGGGGCACCTCAATCAGGGAGCAGACATCCTGTCGAGGCAGGGGCTGAGGCCCGGGGAATGGAGGCTCCACCCAGAGGTGGTGGAGCAGATATGGGAGAGGTTCTACAGAGCACAAGTGGATTTGTTTGCAACTCAAGAGACTGTCACACTGTCCCCTTTGGTTTTCCCTCACTCACCCAGCTGCTCTTGGACTGGATGCTATGGTACAGAAGTGGCCGTGGCTGCGCCTGTATGCTTTCCGCCTGTATTGCTCTGCTCCCGGGAGTTCTGGAGAGGGTCCACTGAGACGGAGTGCGTCTTCTATTAGTAGCCCCTTACTGGCCGGGCCGGCCATGGTTTGCAAACCTGGTAGCCCTTCTCGAAGACTCTCCTTGGGAGATTCCCGTCAGGCGGGATCTCCTCTCTCAGGCGGGGGGTACCCTATTTCACCCTCGTCCGGAGTTGTGGAGGCTGTGGCTGTGGCCCCTGAGGGGGCACAGCTCGTAGCCTCTGGTCTCTCAACCGAGGTTGTGGAGACCATACTCCAATCCAGAGCTCCCTCCACAAGGAAATTGTACACTGCTAAGTGGCATCTGTTCACGTCATGGTGTAAAAACCGTCAGTTAGAACCAGTTAACTGCCCAGTTGGTTCAGTGCTGGAATTTCTGCAAGAGCGGTTTGCCACAGGGTTATCCCCATCCACTTTACAAGTTCATGTGGCTGCTATTGCTGTGTATCATGCTCCGCTGGGTGGGCAATCTCTGGGGAGAAACCCATTAGTGACGCGTTTCCTCCGTGGTACCAGGAGAAACTTGGAATTTCATTCACTCTCTTTTCAAAGCCATTTTCACCCCTGTTTACGTGTGTGTGTGTTTGTGTTAGATTAGTTTCTGTGTTTTAGAATAGTAATAAAGTCTCGTCTGATTTTTAAAGGCCAGTGTCTTGTGTCTCTGTGCTTCAAATTTATTGCCTTAAACTGCCGATCTTGTCACTGTGCTCTTAATATAGTGTTTCACTATATTTAGGATATTATTGCCGGTGGCCACGGAGGTAATATCCCATACACAATTAATAAATACACTCGTTTCAACTTATCGCTGGACGAACAGTTGATCAGCTATTAAAATATTAAGTTTACAAATTCCCCCTTCTGAGCTGATCTGCTAATCTCCTACATATTTTGGTGGAGAATATATCAGCTTAACCTAAACAGCTAATTTCCTTACAATGCCCCAGGCCTTCTCACCTGACATCAGTGCCGAATCTCACTTATGGTCTTGTGGCTGGTCAAATCCCCATGGCCATGCCCCAAAACCTAGTGGAAAGGCTTCCCAGAAGATTGGAGGTTCTTATAACAGCAAAGGGCAGGCTAAATCTGGAATGGGATGTTCAAAAAGCACAAATGGGTGTGATGGGCAGGTGTCCACAAACTTTTGGCCATA
The DNA here is from genome assembly GCA_022758105.1 of Pangasianodon gigas. Lineage (NCBI taxonomy): Eukaryota > Metazoa > Chordata > Actinopteri > Siluriformes > Pangasiidae > Pangasianodon > Pangasianodon gigas. Next base: position 9,817,846 of record CM040481.1, read on the forward strand.
TAGATTATTTTTCATTTTAAAAAAAACAATTACAAAAAACTGGGCCACATAATGTTGAAGTGTTGCACTTACTTAATTTCTTCAGTAGGCTTTGTCACTGTTATTTGAATTTTAGCAGATATTACACTTGTTTTAGATATTTCCACACAAGCATACTACAGAGAGCCTTTGGGATTTATTTAGTCATCGATCTAGAAGATTAAAAATTGCCCCAGTTGTGTGATCTTTTTTGGCTGCCAAGTAAAGGTACCATATTACATAATATACCATATTTCAGCAGTTACATAAAACCATGTCGACCTACCATATCTGAGGAATGCATTTTTTTTAGCTATTATGTTAACGAACCAAGTGAGCTACGCTTAAGCGACTACCTCAATTGGTATATAAAGAAAGGTAAAGTTAACTGACTGGCTAACTTAGCCAAATGCTGTTTGGGTTTCAGTACGTTAATTCCTTCATGTTTCTAGCTACATAGTTAGTTTTCTAGCAAAGATGCCCCTTACACATTATCTTGACTGTTACCTATAATTTATATAATCTAGGATATATTTAACACAAAAGACAAGCTCTACCAAACATCAAAGGGACATCTTAAGTTTAATACAGAGCTTTCATACTGTCAAAGATTTGTCTAGCTAGTCTATCTCACTCAGCTAGCTTATGTATCTTACATATTGTTGAATATGTATATGTGTTGTAATGTTTTGGGTCTGCTAACTCTTATTTGCATGTGTTTTGTAGGGCAGCAAGGGTCCACCAGGCAGGCCTGGACTTCCTGGACCTCCTGTAAGTTTAATCAGGATTTGAGTGATTGATAATAACAATAATAATAATAATAATAATAATAATAATTGTTATTATAAATGTTGTTGTTGTTATCATCATCATCATCATCATTACTGCCTAATAATAAAAGTTAGTACATAAATAATAATAATAATAATAATAATAATAATAATAATAATAATAAAATCTGCTAAAGAGCATTACACAGAAATTGATCCACTGACTAATTTCAGTTTGGGGAATGAGCTAAGTGCCCTGAAGAACACCTATGATACTGATTATTTTGTTTATCCAGAACTATTGCATCTTTAAACCTCAGCGATTTTGGGAACTAGCAATTTGGTAATGAAAAACAAAATGGTGATGATCTCCTCGATTACAGACTGGACCATTGCCAAACTGCACAAGGTTTTTGAGTTTGGTTCCTCTCAAGGTTTCTACTACATGTTGATTCAAGTTTTCCTTACCTCTGTGTCCAGATTTTTCAAAAGCTGTTTTGTGACATTGTTGTTGAAATATTACCATGACTCAGCCCTACCAAAAGCACTACACAAAAAAAATATATTACCAAGATTCATCCCCACCAAAAGTACAATGATATCGCTATATCAGCATGTTTTCAGTGCAATGACTTTGTGAAGAACTTGTCCCGCCTGCTGTACCTGTCTCTATATTTCAGTGCTTTTTGCTTCTGCTTCTCCATTGTCTCTGCATTTAATTTTCTGTACTCTCTCTTCGGCTGTTTTTTCTCACTTTCTAAAGTTACCCTCTCTCTTTCATCTTACACTTATCTCTCCCATCACAAGTTCTCCCCTTTGTAATCCCACACTACCTTTCATCTCAACCTTATTCTCTCTCTCCCTATTTCCCTCCTTCACACTAAAATTTGCTGGGTTACAAATAACCCAATTTGGGTCATTTTGGAAAGCCAGCACTTGGTGTAAATATGGAACAACCCAGTACAGGTATTTTAACCCAGCAAGTTAGGGTTAGGATGGGTAATTTATGGGTAAAAATGACTGCATTGCTGGGCAACATTTTTTCCGTATCAGCACAAAAAGCTACAAGCAGTGCTTTTTCTTTACAAAAGCACTTATTGCACTTATTTAATTAGTTTACCACAAAGTTCACTTTAAGTACTCAAGTTAATTTTATACGACAATGTAACATTATAATTACAACATTATATTTATATATTTTATTTCTTCAAAATGTATGTGATTGATACAATTGTATAAAACATTGGGCAATGTTTCAACATTTGGATACCTTCTTATGTGTGTGGGCACACATGCTGAGAACCTTTGACACTAAGTCATGTGATGATCATACTATAAAAAGCCATCAGTAATGGCAGACATTCCCTTTCTACTTCTCACCTCGAACACATGTTAAGCGTTTGAATATAACTGCAAGACAGCTTGTAACTTCAGTACGAGCTACAGAGTGATCTGTCCTACAAAGCTGGTGATATTATATTCAGCCTCATATTAAATTCAAATTAACTTCATATGTTAATCTTATTTCTAATGAGCTGTGTTTTTCTCAGTTTTGCAGGCTAACTGTTGGATTAATTGTTGGATCACTATGACACTTACCTCACAATTATGGTCAGGGATGGTGTCTCTCTGCGTGTCAGGCTTGGCATGTTAGGAGATAAAAATTATGCAAAAAGAGCTTATAGTTTCTCTCAAAGTGAATAAATAGCTGAGCATCAGATATGGCTCAGCTGAGAGCTTGATGTTGGATTAGAAACCACATGCAGGGAGAGCTCATGGCCATCATCTGAAGAGGCTCGTCCTGATATATCTGTGATTATCCATTGGTAAAAACACAATATAAATAAAATTTAATTGAAATACAATCCCATCATTCTTTTGTTTTTGCTATACACTGAAGACATTTGGGTTTGAGATCAAAAGATGAATATGAGATGACAGATCAGAATTTCAGTTTTCATTATCTGATATTTACATGTAGATGTGTTAAACAACTTAGAACATCACAGCGTTTGTGGCAGACCACCCAAATTTTAAGTGAGCAAAAGTATTGGAACAGATAGTCTTAAAGTAAATTGACATAAATAACACTTAATATTTGGTTGCATATCCCTTGCTTGCAATAACTGCATCAAGCTTGTGACCCACTAACATCACCAAACTGTTGCTTTCTTCTTTTGTGATGCTTTTCCAGGCATGTACCACAGCTTCTTTCAGTTGTTCTTTGTTTTGGGCGGTTTCTCGCTTTAGTCTCCTCTTCAGTAGTTCACCTACTGAAGGGGAGACTAAAGCGAGAAACCACTGAAAACAAAGAACAACTGGGTTTGGGTTAAGGTCTGGTGATTGACTGGGCCAGTCTAAAACCTTCCACTTTTTTCCCCTGATGAAGTCCTTTGTTGTGTTGGCAGTATGTTTTGGATCATTGGCTTGCTGCATGATGAAGTTCCTCCCAATTAGACTGGATGCATTTCTCTATAACCTGGTAGACAGAATGTTTCTGTAGACTTCTGAATTCATTCTGCTGCTACCATCATGAGTTACATCAACAATAAGGATTAGTGAGCCCATTCCCGAAGCAGCCATGCAAGCCCACTCCATGACACTACCTCTACCATGCTTGACCAATGAGCTTGTATGTTTTAGAGCAGATCCTTCCTTTCTCCACACTTGGGCCTTTTCATCACTTTGGTAGAGGTTAATCTTAGTTCCAGAACTTTTGTGGCTCATCTCTGTATTACTTTGCGAATTCCAATCTGGACAGTTCCAAGTCTTACTGCTGATGAGTGGTTTGCATCTTGTGATATGGCCTCTATATTTCTACTCTCAAAGTCTTCTTTGAATGGTGGATTGTGATACCTTCACCCTTGCTCTGTGAAGGTTGTTGTTGATGTCACTGACTCTTGTTTTTTGGGTTTTTCTTTCTAGCTCTCACAATGTTTGTCATCAATTGCTGTTGTTTTCCTTGGCCAACCTGTTCGATGTCTGGTTGTTAGCACATGAGTGGTTTCTTTCTTTTTCAGGACATTCCAAATTGGTGTACTGGCTATGCCAATGCTTGTGCAATGGCTCTGATCAGTTTTTCATCTTTTCTCAGTTTCAGAATGGCTTGTTTTTCTCCTATAGACAGCTATCTGGTCTTCATGTTGGTTTATCCTTTTTAACAACAAATACATTCTTCACAGGCGAAACCCAGGGCTCAAACCCAGAGCAGCATTCAGAGCTATTAATTGTAAAAACAATCAATCTAACAGGGCACATTAGGGCACCAAGAAACACCTGTCAGTCACATGTTCCAATATTTTTGATCACTTGAAAAAAATTGGTGGGTTCAAACAAGAGGTGCCATGTTCTAAGTTGTTTAACACATCTAGATGTATCATTATTGGAATGAACAATATCGTCTCATATTCATCTTTTGATCTCAAACCCAAATGTCTTCAGATATTGGTATAGAAAAAACAAAAGATTTGGCCCTACCATTCCAGTACTGTATAAAGTTTCTAGACTGGCAATATTAACCATCTTCTAAGTGTCGACAGCCCACATGTCCAGCAGAGAATTGTTACCAAGACACAGCCTTTAAAATGGACATCTTGGCTTGGAGAATTGGCTCAGCTAAAACCAGTTACATTAAGCAGAACCAATGTATAGCAAGAGGTTCTTTTATGTATTCCTCATTCACCCTGCGGGGCCATTCTATTAGAGCAGTGGGTTTTTTGCCCAGCAGGACATGCACTCATTGTGGTTAACCACCAAGAAAACTGGTTTCCACTATATACACAGCTTCAGCTCTGAGTGATCCCAAGCTATACTACAGAATTGTGCTCGGTCAGGCAGTGTCTAGAACTAGGACCTAGGTGGATAATGAGCTTCTGCGCCACACCTAAGCTTGCAGCACATATCTACAGATGGCTTGGCCTGACCAGATGTATACCATTGTCACTGGCATCATGTCACTGGTGGCTTCATGAAGTGCTATGTTCAGGCCCACTGCTGTTGTCTGGGTGAGATCTTATGACACTGCTTTGTGCACAGCATACACAGGCATATAACTACAAGAGCTTATGTGGGAGCAATTACTTCAGCCTGCAGACATTGACCTCTCTGTGAGAGAGGCTGATCCAAAAATTACTCTTGACAGTGAGATGCCTAGAGTGGGACATAGGTCAAAGCTTTAGGAAAATCATTTATGGATGATCCCAGGCATGGTTGGCACAGTCAACATAAACGGATATATGTAATTGAACTCACAATCGTCAAACGTCAATCCAAAGTCAGTGTATCCAAATGGAAAAAGCAAAAGCAAGCCATTTTGAAGCTGTGAAAAGAGGGAAAATCAATTAGAGCCATTGCCCAAGCACTGGGCATAGCCAGTCAACAATGTGGAATGTTCTGAAAAAGAAAGAACCCACTGGTGTACTAACAACCAGACATTGAACAGGTCAGCCAAGGAAAACAACAACAGTTGATGACAGAAACATTGTGAGAGCTGTGAAGTCAACCCCAAAAACAACAGTTAGTGACATCACCAGCAACCTCAGGATGGCAGGGGTGAAGGTATGACAATCTACCATTTGAAGAGGACTTCAAGAGCAGAAATATAGAGGCAATATAGAGTCACAAGATGCAAACCACTCATCAGCAGTAATAATCGGAAGGCCAAATTGGAATTTGTAAAGAAATAAAGAGATAAGCCACAAAAGTTCTGGAACCAAGATTAACCTCTGCCAAAGTGAATGTGTGGAGAAAGAAAGGATCTGCTCATGATCCAAAACATACAAGCTCATCGTTCAAGCATGGTGGAGGTATTGTCATGGCTTGTCTGTTGATGATGTAACTCATGATGGTAGCAGCAGAATGAATTCAGAAGTCTACAGATATATTCTGTCTACCAATTTACAGAGAAGTTCTTCCAATGTAATTGGGAGGAACTTCATCATGCAGCAAGACAATGACCCAAACACACTGCCAACACAACAAACGATTACATCAGGGGAAAAAAGTAGAAAGTTTTAAACTGGCCAAGTCAATCACCAGGCCTTAACCCAACTGAACGTGCATCAAATCATATCCAGCATTTTTATATCTTTACTGCTAGCCACTAAATTATAATATCACTAGCCACTAATATACACTCACTGGCCATTTTATTAGGAACACCAGTGCACATGCTCACCCATGCAATTATCCAATCAACTAATCATGTGGCAGTAGCACAATTAATAAAAGCATGCAGATACAGGTCAAGAGCTTCAATGTAAATACAGGTCAAGTAATGTGTGCCAGAAGAGCTAGTTTGAGTGATTCAGAAAATGCTGATCTCCTGGGATTTTCACCCAGAGTTTACACAAAATGGTGCAGGAAAATAAACATGCAGTGAGCAGCAGTTCTGCAGTGACAGTGGACACAGGCTCACTGGACCTGTACAGCTGAAGATTAGAAAAATATCATTAGAAATGAATCTTGATTTCTCCTGCGACATGCAGATAGTAGAACCAGAATTTGTTGTCAACAGCATTAATCCATGGACCCAACCTGCATTGTGTCAACAGTTCAAGTTGTTGTTGGTGGTGTAATGGTGTGGTGAATGTTTTCTTGGTACACAATGTGTCCCTTAATACCCATCAAGTGTCATCTGAATGCCACAGTCTGAATATTGTTGCAGAGCACATGCAGATGCAGAACAGGAAATTTGCAGCATCAATCTACAGCTTACAAATCTGCAGCAATTTTGTAATGTCAACATGGACCAGAATCTCAAAGCAATGTCTCCAACACATTGTGGAATCCATGCCATGAAGTACTAAGGCTGTTCTGCGAGCAAAGAGAGGTCCTACCCAGTATTAGTATGTTGTTTCTAATGAAGTGCCTGGTGAGCGTATATGACATATATTAACTTATATTTACAGTTACTAAATAATTTAGAGTGCCAGACAGAGGTGAGCCTTGTTCTTCCCATGGTTTCTTTGTCCTAGCACCATCTGAGGTAGTTTTTCCTTGGCACTGTAGCTCTTCTCCTGCCTCTTCTCCTTGATAGGAAGACTTACAACACCTCACAACACCATACTGATGCCACTCTGTCCATCAGTTTCAGTTGTTGTTGGTTTGCTTCTCTCTGGCTTGGTGACACCACCATCCTTACTCAGGAAAGTCCTCAAGTTAGGAGTTACTGTATGTCCTATATTCGCTGCCCTTCTTTGGAGGCATGAGTGGCCAGACAGAGTAATTCTAATCCACTCAGATAATTAAGCAATTGTCCGTCGCATCAATCAAAGACACCTCATATCCCTATGATTAATAAAATCTTTTACTGCTTCTCCTGACACCTGAAATTCAGACCCTTGGCACCTCAAAAAGAGCCATTTCTAAATCTGAAACCATCTTCTGCTAAAACCTTCATTATCTCACCCAACAAGCTTGAAAGAAAATTCTAAGCATTGCCGCTTCCTCCACATATGGAACGGGCTGAAGATGCTTACTTGAACTGGAAATGTCATGTCATATTCATGTCATATCATATATCTTGCACTTTGGCCAGGATTCAATCTCATCTCTAGATCTTTCCATGCCTCTGTTAAAGACTTCCAGATAATACTTTCTTAGCTTCTCAGTATTATAGCTCAAGTTCTCAGATTTCTTCCCCTTTACAAAGCTATAATCACTCCTGATGTCACTATCAATTGAATGTATGGTCTTCAGCTGCAGAAATCCATTATCAATTAGCTGAAGTCTCCATGTGAAATTCCACCTAAATTCCACCTAAATTTCAAGTCCAAGCTTTTGAGTGTACGGCCTTTGCAGTTCCACAACCACTCACCAGACCACTATCAATTATTACTACCTTGGCTTGGGAACATCTGCATTCTTTCTTTGGATTCTCTGCTTCTTAATGCTGCAGTTCTTCTTCTATGTACTCTGTCTTGAATATGTGTACCTGGCTGTTGCTGTGGAACAGTAAATCAAACAAGCTCTTTTCTGTTGAGTCATTTCTGTCACTTGAGTAATACATGCTCTCCACCACAATGCTGATTTGAAGAGACCTACATTTTAAATCAGATACCCTACTTTTTAGCAGTAGCCTTTGCACCATTATTTCAATTCAAATTAAATTCAGCTCAATATTATTTATATAGTACAATGGATATTGGGCCTTATTTATCAAGCTGGATCTGAATGGATTTATTGATAAATCATTCGTATGAGCATTTACACAAGAAATTTGGTATTCATGAAAACCCTGTAATTTCAGGAAAACATTTGTATCCTACTCATGCTCCTGAGCAGATGTAATTTTATGCACAAGAAAACAAAATAACTTATATACACTGTCAAGTATAAATAGCTTATGTATTTCACTTTCACACAAATTTATTGAAAATTTTGTGAAACCCAGCCATTTTATATTAATCACATGAATGGGAAATATTATATATTAAAAAATTCAAGGAAGCAAGCCAAGATAAATCCTTAAGTTAAGGCAAATAAGACTAGTTATTTAATAAAGAAAAAAATTACTGCTGTGTAAACGGAGCACAGGCTTTAATGGCTCAGTGTATAAGTTGGTTCTGTTTACCATAGCATCTTCTTTTAATGCTGTGCAAAACTTTATTAGGGCCAGCACTAAATGAACAATAAGTGGCCGATCTGGTATTTCTCAAGCTTCAATGTGCAGTATACTCCCTAGAGTGCTGCATGCCAACATAAAAATAGCAGTTCTTCCTATGAGAAAGTATTTTTTGTTGTTTACATATCATTTTATTTTCAAAGTGTTGTTGGCATCATCAATTAAAATTAAGCTGTTCTGTGCATGCACTTTATTTATAGGTAATTGGCACTGATGAACATACACACGTGAGTACAAAGAAAATCAGCATTTTTCAAAACTTTTGTTAATCAAGCAGATAATTTTTTATTTGGTTTTGCTTACACAACATTTACACACAATTTTACTAAAAGATTGATAAAGTAGACCCATTGTCATAAATCAGCTAAGGAAACAGTCTGAGTTGACATGAGTAAGAAACCTTGAGAGGAACTAGACTCAAACAGGAACTCATCCTCTTCTGGGTGACACTGGATAGTGTGATTATGAGTCAACACTCACATAACTGTATGACTGTAAATCATCAGCATGTAAGGAATCTTTAACTTTTTCTCTGCAAAGGAGTGGCCTGATAGCAGGGCTTAAACTGCAAAGATAGTCAGCTAAATGTAATTGCTTTTTTTGCAGGGTGTCCCCTATATGGATGGGAATGGAATGAGCAGTCTATACAAGCTTCAGGTCTGTTTTTTAATTCTTTGGTTTGAAAATAATCACATGTGAAAAGTACTTTTTATGTGAAAAGCATCATTTTAAATTATTTGATTTGATTTAGCAAAGATAGTTCAGGACTGTTTACATAGAGATATAAGGCATTTTCTTTATTGTTTTCTATATATTCATGTGATTTACGCACTGTTTGCACAGTTAAAAAATTCTCCCTAAATACCTCCATATAATAGGTAAACATTACTACATAGCACATAATGCAAGATAATACAATGTCAAATACAAGTTCGCTTCCCTATCCAGAAAGTTGTTTGGAAAATACAAGACTTTCTTTGGATGGTAAACCCTTGTCACCCTTTCTTTTGGGCTCTTGAGTTTCCTTCTACTACCCAAAACATGCCAATAGGTAGATTTGCTACTCTAAATTGCCACTAGTTCTAAAAGAGCGTGCAAACTTTGTGAGCATGGTACGTCCCATCCAGGGTGCATTCCCATGTCACACCCGTTGGCTCTGGATCCATTGTGACCCTGACCTGGATAAAGCAGTTACTAAAAATGAAGCAATGAATCATCATCCAAAGAAAGTCATACATTTCAAAATAAAAACATGCAAGATAGCATATTTATATTATATTTTGCTGTGTTTGTACAGAGTGGAGGACACCCAGGACCACCAGGACCTCCGGTATGTATTACATTAAAGAAGGGGTGTCCAGTCTCATCCACAAAGGGTGTGGGTGCAGGTTTTCATTCCAGTCAAGCAGGAGCCACACCTGATTCCACCTGTTTAATTGGTTTATCTTGGCTTTCAGTAGACTCAGGTGTGGCTTCTGCTTGGTTGGAATGAAAACCTGCACTCAAACTGGCCCTTTCCATATAGGTTTGGACACCATTGAAGGCTACATTCAATTTAAAACAATAATACATAATACATTACAGTCATGGGGAAAAGAAAGTACACCCTCCTTCAGTTCAATGTTTTTATTTATCAGGGCCTAAATACAGTGGATATAAAAAGTCTACACACCCCTGTTAAAATGCAGGTTTTGTAATGTAAAAAAAAAATGAAACCAACATAAATCATGTCAGAACTTTTTCCACCCTCAATATAAAATTACAACATATAAAAATTAAGTCAAAAACAATCAGAATTTGAGGGAAAAATAAAAAAAAAAGTTACAATAACCTGGTTGCATAAGTATGCACACCCTTTTATAATTGGGATGTGGCTTTGTTCAGAATGAATGTTCAAAAGTAATTATCATACACATGTCATCAATGAAATTAATCTGATTAACCCCAAATAAAGATAAGATGTTTCTGTAGGATTTTCTTGACATCTTCTTGGTTTCATCTGATGCTGAAGCCATGCACTGCAAAGAACTTACAAAGCATGTACGGTATCTCATTTGTTGAAAGGTAGTGATCAGGAGAGGGGTATAAAAGAATTTCCAAAACATTAGGAAATGTACCATGGAACACCGTGAAGGCCATCATCAACAAGTGGAGAAAATGGAGCACCACAGTGACATTACCAAGAACAGGACATCCCCCCAAAATTTACAAAAGTACAAGACAAAAACTTACCAGGGAGGATGCCAAAAGACCTACAGCAACATTAAAGGTGCTGCAGGAATATCTGACAAGTACTGATTACACTCTGCATGTGACAACAATCTCTCATATTCTTCACATGCCTTGGCTATGGGGTAGGGTGGCTAGATGGAAGCAGGTTCTCACAAAAAACATACACCCCAACTAAATCACCCCAAACCATGTGGCAAAATATATTATGGTCTGATGAGACCAATTCCAAAAGGTATCATAATTTTATAATTCCGAAAGGTATGTTTGGCCCAAAAAAAAAACAAAAAAACACATCAACAAAAGAACACTATACCTACAGTGAAGCATGGTGGTGACAGCATCATGTAGGGCTGCTCTTCTTCAGCCAGAACTGGGGCATTTATCAACATGGAGGGAATCATGAATAGCTACAAATACCAGCCGATTTTAGTGCAAAACATTCAGGTGTCTGTTAGTAAGCTAAAGATGAAAAGGAATTTCACCTTTCAGTATGACAGTGACCCAAACCATACATCTAAATCAACAAAGGACTGGCTTAACCAAAAGAAGATCAAATTTTTTTAATGACCTAGCCAGAGCCAAGACCTGAATCCAACTAAAAATTTGTGGGGTGACCTGAAGCAGGCTGTGCACAGGAGATGCTCTCACAATTTGATGGATCTAGAATGTTTTTGCAAGGAAGACTGGGAAAATATTGCAAAGTCAAGATGTGCCATGCTGGTAGACTCTTACCAAAAAAGACTGAGTGGCGTAATAAAATCAAAAGGTGCTTCAACAAAGTATTAGTTTAGGGGTGTGCACACTTTTGCAACTAGGTTATTGTAAGTTCCCCTTCAGGAACTCGAGCTGCGTCACGAAACGCTATGGGAACGCCCCCGCGTGACCGCGCTCTGAATCACGTGTCTAATCCGTCCAATGGATGGGCGAGACGTCACGGGCGGGGTGACGTAGCGACCCGGAAGCATAAAAGCCCGAGCGGCGAGCCCCGCGTTAGCTTCCTGTTTTCAGCAAGCGCTCTG
>CM040481.1:9829608-9843806 GCA_022758105.1 Pangasianodon gigas
ATGGTTCCCCGAGGGAACGAGACGCTGCGTCTCGGTGCCACACTTCCGGCGTCCCTGCGGCGCTTGCTTCATTTTCCAGTAAGCTAACGCGGGGCTCGCCGCTCGGGCTTTTATGCTTCCGGGTCGCTACGTCACCCCACCCGTGACGTCTCGCCCATCCATTGGACGGATTAGACACGTGATTCAGAGCGCGGTCACGTGGGGGCGTTCCCATAGCGTTTCGTGACGCAGCGTCTCGTTCCCTCGGGGAACCATGGTTACATACGTAACCTGGAGACGTTTTTTTATTGTTTTTCACTTAAAGGTGGGAAAAGATCTGACATGATTTATCTTAGTGTCATTCTTTTACTTCAAAAAACTTCCATTTTAACAGGGTTGTGTAGAGTTTTTATATCTATAAAAAACATACATTAACATAACATATTTTATATTTATATAAAATAATCTAACAATTGTGTGGTCCTCACCAACTTCTATAAACAAACCCAATAACCTCAGGTGACAACAAACAAACACAACAAATTTCAATATGTAGTCATTTTTTTCCAAAAAGTAAACCAATATTCAGAAAACAGGTGGGAAAAAATAAGTACACCCTTCCTACTTCCACAATCATTAAGAGAGTAATTAGCAGCCAGCTGTTAATGAAGTGCACAAGATTAGTTAATCATCAAGAAGTGTGACTACCTCTATAAAAACAGAAAAACAGAACTTTTGGCAGTTTGCTGTTCTGGAGCGCTCATGTGTGTGTCTACATCATGCTAAGAAGAAAGGATATCAGCCATGATCTCAGAGAAGCAATTATTACTGCTCATCCAGGCCATCTCCAAACAATTTGAAATTCACCAATCTATAGTGAGAAGGATTGTTTACAAATGGAGAGCCTTCAAGACAGTTGCCAATCTTCCCAGGAGTGGGCATCCCGGCAAATTCAGTCAAGGTCAGCCTGTTTATTCTTCAGAGATATAAAGAAAAATCCAAGCACTACATCATATGACCTACAGGCCTCTGTACACACATTAAATGTTTATGTTCATGACAGCACAATCAGAAAAAGACTGAACAAGTATAGCTTTCATGGAAATGTGGCTAGGAAAAAGCTTCCTATCTCCAAAAAGAACATGGCAGCATGACTTAGGTTTGCAAAATTCCATCTGAACAAACCACAACAGTTCTGGAACAATATCCTTTGGATTGATGGTACCAAAGTGGAGAGGTTTCGTCTTCATGCACAGCGCCATATTTGGTGAAAACCAAACAGTGTATCACCACAAACACCTTATTCAAACTATCAAGCATGGTGGTGAAGGGGTGATGATTTGGGATTGTTTTGCAGCCAAAGGACCTAGGAAACTTGCAGTCATTGAGACAACAGTGAACTCCACTTTATACCAGAATACTCTTGAGAACATGAGAGGCCATCTGTCCAGCAGCTTAAGCTGGGCTGAAATTGGATAAGGCAACAGGGCAATGGTCCCAAGCACACCAGCAAATTGACATCTTCATGGCTAAAAAAGAAAAGAATCCAGGTGTTGTAAAGGCCATGTCAAAGTCCAAACCTCAACCCCATCGAGATGCTGTGGCGGGATTTTAAGAGACCTGTGCATAAACAAATTACGAATAAACGAAAAACAATTTCTGAAAGAACTCACTTTATTTAACCTATTATTTAAATTGTATGAAATGTTCTTTTTAGTTATATCATATATATCAGTTACATCAGTTATGTCAGTCTGCTTAACAGAATATTGCTATTGCACATGATTACACAGACATATTAGTCTGAATGTACACTATATGGCCAAAGGTATGTGAACACTCCTACTAATTATTGAGTTCAGGTGTTTCAGCCACACCCATTGCTAACAAGTGCATAATATCAAGTACATAGCCACGACATGGCACTGACATAGCATGCAAGTTGAAATTTCTGAAATTGCTATTATTATGAAATGGAAGCTACTAGGAGTAACAACGGCTCAGCCATGAGGCAGTCGACCACGCAAACTCGACCCACAGAGCGGGGCCACTGGTGTTCACATACGCTATCTGGCCAAGATTATGTGGACACCAGACCAATCACACCAATATGTGCGTGCTGAACATCCCATTCCAGATTTAGTCCCCCCTTTGCAGTTATAATAACCTCCACTCTTTTGCAAAGGTTTACCACCTTTAGATCTTAGAGCATGGCTGTGGGGATTTGCCCATTCAGCCATAAGAGCATTAGTGAGGTCGGGTGAGGAGGCCTGGTGTGCAGTCGGAATTCCAATTCATCACTAAGGTGTTTAGTGGGATTGAGCTCAGGGCTGTGTGCAGACCACTTGAGTTCTTTGTGCACATGGGAATTATCATGCAGTAACAGGTGTGGTCTAGGCCCCTTTCTTCCCATGAAGGGAAATCTTTAATACTATAATGCTATACAAAGATATTCTAATTGTGTGATTCCAACTTTATGGCAATATTTTGGGGAAGGCTCACATATGGGTGAGGTCAGGTGCCCACATACCTTTGGCCATATTGTGTACATTATGTACATACTAATATTGGTTGACACAAAAATTCTATCCATTTGAAAGGAATATCCACTAGTGTAGTTCTTTTTAAGAACTAACAATTCTATTTCTCTTTGTTTTCAGGGGCCCAAAGGGGATGAAGGGAAAGTAGTAAGTTGGTGATAAGGTTTTTATGTATTTCTGCACTGTCACTGTATGCAGAGTGAAAAATACTCTGTTTTTTGAGTTTTGGTTAGCTCCCATAAATGTACTTTCATACCAGTGTCCTCCACAAAAGAGTAATTAAGAGGTTAAGAGTAATCCAGAGCAGGGCAAAAATTGATGCCCTGCATGTTTTTCTGCATCAACAGGATGACAATCCTGTACTAAAGAAACTGTTTGTGCTAGATAAGCTGTTGTGTTACAGTAGCAAATTGTACTTCCAGTGGTTGACTATTCTTAATCTTAAGACAGGTGTGTGATCCTTACGCTATTTTGAGATCTCTCGCACACAGTTGCCTTAGTCTATCCTACAGTGTACATGTATGACATTTACCTTCACAGGTTTCTGCCACACCTATTTTCTGTTTGCTGCAAGGCTTCTCTCTCTACACAGCTTTGTTTATGTATAGGTAGAGCTGCACTCCAAGTTCTTTCTCTGCAAGTTGGGCTCTGTTGCTTATGAGAAGTTTCCTATGGCAATCTGCAGAGAGCTGTCAGTTCAGCATGAATGCATGAAGGGCAAGGCTATTACAATCAGTCATTCCCTCTGCTGAAGAAGTTTGTTAATATAACAATTTGTTAATAAGAGAAGTACACAAAGCAGTGGCATATATAAAGGAAGAGATTTATCAAAGGGATAATGCAGTAGGTTTGTGGAGATAAGTGAATGCACTTGTTAGAATTGTTCCTGGAGAGTGTTCCTTTGTTCTTTGAAATTATCGGTGGCATCCAGGTGTTCACTGGATGTTCCACATGAGACATTGGACAAGTGTTCCTTTGTTCTTTGAAATTATCTATGGCATCCAGATGTTCATTGGATGTTCCACATGAGACATTGGACAATGTCTCAGAATCTGGCCAGACTACTGAAAGGCTTTTTTCTCATGTTTTTCCCTTTCACAAAGACATTTTGATACCTATGCATGTACATTGTGAGACTTTGTGGCCAGTCCATTTTGAGACTTTGTTTTAAATGTAGGATTCTTTATCCAGGGTGAACCGGGGCCAATGGGATTGCCAGGCTTTGAAGGACTGCCTGGAGCTAAAGTAAGTTTAACTCTTGTATTGTGTTCAAGTCAGTGGTCCACCTGTGGTGTGTGTGTGATCAAAATTGGGCAAGCCCCTTAAATATGTTTTCTAAAGCATTTTAAAAATATTTATATTTTTGTTGTATTACATATTTTAAGCAATCCCATTTCTACTCCAATTTATGTTATATTTGGAACAGTCCAGAGACCAAAGAAAAACCTTAAGTGATTATGAATTACAAATTCATAATTTGTAATTTAAGAAGGTAAATGAACAATGCAACAGGGAATGACACAGTTAGCCAGGATAACTTTACTTGCTTTGTAAAGTACACAGAATCAGTCACATTATATAAGGAAAAATGAAGAGTGCCATGATGAGAGAAAGCAGTGAGGGAGAACACCACAGATACCAAGAAATTGAGGCAGTTATCATTCATTTTATCTCAGATACATACTCTGGAAAAATTCATTAAGCCTTATGCCAGTCAGATGGGAAAAACATTAGGTTACGTATGTAACCCTGTTCTGTGAACTTCAGATAACCACCAGGGGCAGTGTTTAAACACCTAGATGCCTTTACCATGAAGTCATTAACTGATCTTATGAAAAGGCTGTTATTAATAGCTGCCATTTCCTGGAACCTTCTCACAGAGTTCGGCATTGGTTGTGAGTAATGGGGAACCCTGGTGGTTATCCGGAGTTCATAGAACAGGGTTACATATGTAACTAATATTCTATTTTACCCCTCCTAGGTCACAAGGAACCAAATCACCCTAAAAATGATTGGAAGGGCATTCAGATATGATTGCTGTACTCACTCCAATGGGAGGGGCAATATTGATCTTATAAAATTTGGAAAAGGTGTATGATGATGCCCAGGTAGCAGCAGCACAAACCTCCTAGAGTGGTATTTCCATGACCCAAAGGGCCATGCTTGCTTACAAAGGGGAGCACCTGGTGTCCCTTTACCATAACAGATAAACAGCTGGTCTGATGTTTGAATTGCCACCGTCCAGTTCACGTAATACCATAAGGTGCGCACTGGGTATAGCAGGGATCTCTCATGCAGTTCCCCTTCATGGGCTGCTGTGAGGTCAAAGGATTGATTCACAAAGGTGGTTGATATGACCTTAGGCAGGAACCCTGGATTTGGCCACAGGGTTACCCCACACAATGCACTGGATCTGTCTGATGAAGTGCTCACCAGTTATGGTACAGTTTCCACTTGAGAGAATACAAGGCCCATGGACTCAGGGCTCTTGTGCTTACTAGCATTTCATGTGCTGCCAGATTGCAATCTATGGCCTGTGCCTCCCTTCTGAGAGGCCATACCCTTAGGTGCAGATGTTCCAGCTGAGGGTGACAGATTGCCAAACTGAGACAGTAAATCTTGAGCACAACTGACTTAAAAATGACTCAGCAGGGAATAAAAAGGAAGAGCTCAGCTCCAATCCACTGATAGTGATCCCATGGCAAAGTAGGTCTATGAGTGTGTCAATCCATAGCTGGCAACCTGGAAGCTACCAGTACACAGTACGGCTTCGCTGATCAAGAGATGCCAGGGGTAACCCCACTCAACACTGATATGGGAAGATGAAGGGAACAACACTCCAAACCATATATGCCAGTTATTGGAATTCACTAACTTCACAACAAGCATTATGCTGTAGTATTTTGAGGGCAACCCACTCCGCCATGATAGGGGTTCTCTCAAAAGCCATAGTGCCCAGACAACTCCCAGCTATAACTGAGAGTTAAGTGCATTAGAGATTAATCCACAGTAACCCATAGCCAAAAGAAGGACTTATTAAGTTAGTATGAAACTGTTGCCAGCTTGGGAGGACAGCCTAACCTGTAGCTCCAACCATAGTCACAAGCGGTTATGCAGATAGTTTGAAAAGACAGACATGTGCACAAAGGAAAGACGAATGTAATGACGTTTGTTAACAAAGGCATTTTACAATGTCATATGGTCATCACATGACGTAATAAAGGTCATTCTGTGCGCATGCACAAAATGGTATCCTGGTGTTGAAGTGGTGCCCCTTAGCAGTTAGACGGGGCAAAATAGAAAATAGTAATAACGGAGGAGAATAGCAAATAGCAAAAATAGCAAATAAAAAACTGAGTGAGCATTGTGGACTCCTACTTTACCTGACTTAACCAGGGCCCCTGATTTTACACTTATGAGATTCATATGTGCAGTTATATTATTTTCATTTATCATTTAAATTTTACTACTTCATGTTGAAGGAATAATACAGTAATGAAACCTAAGCATGACAGAATTAAAGTTTGTCTGAAACAATTTCAGACATTGTTTGCATGTGTTCGGGCATATTTAGTTCTTGGTGACTGATCAGATGTCTCCACCATTATGTGAAAATATTGCTTTGTTTCAGCAGCTCTGGTTTGGTGGAGGAGGACTCTTCTTTGCATTATTATTACATGACTAAGACGTTTAACCACATATTGTGTATATGGCTAGTATGTAAAAGCAGTGAAGCTACATAACATTAAAAAGCTACATAAAATCATGTAACATCTGTAGGTTTATATTTTATTGTTGGTTGTTGTTGTTCTAGGGAGACCCTGGCATGCCTGGTCCACCTGGAGTCCCAGGCCCTACTGTATGTATTTATTCTTCTTTTAAATTATACAATTTAACGATAGTGCATACTACCTGAATTTATCTCCAGTTTTCCTTTTCCTGTTGTTGAGGTGTGTGGTTGTTAAGCATAACCAATTTAGAAATTCATTGAGTTGTTCTAGCAGGCTTGAAAATCTTGGAACAAAATCTTGTAGTGCAAGAGAGTACTGAAAACATTAATGGGCATGAAGGCATAAGTGGAAACCAGGGCAGGGCACAAGGTAATCATAATAATATTGTTTCTATCAGAATAAATTAATTGTAATATCAACCAAATACTTGTTAGAAATGTGTAACAAACACAACATCGCCCACACCCTTACTGGCTGCACACAGTAAGAGCACAGTCTTTTTTAATTCAACAGATATTCCCTTCTACCACCTCTCACCATCCTATGGAAAAGATTTTGTACAGACTGAAAAACAATTAATTTCAAATTTCAAGTTTATTGTCATTTGCAAAAAATGTCAGGGACAGTTATACAATGTTAGTTGACAGTTGTTGAAATGCTTGTACAATTACACTGGTGAAATAATATAAAAGGCAAAACACAAATGGTATTGCTTTTCATTTATGACGTAAAGAAAACATTACACACCAAAAAGCAAAACCTGCATTGCATTGCTTCTATATTGCGTGATCTCTTTAGTGAAAAACAATGTGATGTGATGTTGGTCCCTTATCCTGACACATTTTTACTGTCATGGCTCCTCTCACCCTCTGGACCTGCCTATCTCATCCCGATATGTCTTCTGCTCGGAGCTTCTGCACTTGTGACTCACTTATTGCCATTGCGTATGGTTTCACATGGATTCCCTAGATTTCTGTGGATGGTCGCACATAGATACCCTAAAGGTTGCACTTCCCCAGATACAGTTTATGCCCAAGACTCACCCTTTCTTCAGTGGATAACCTCACCTGGAAACTGTAAACATGTACCCAAGAACTGCTGTTGTAATCATTACGCTCATTCTGAACATCCTTTCAGCACATTTTTACTGTTCTTTTACTGTTTATAGTATATAATTGTGCAAGAGTAATGTATTATCCCACTATCTGGTGTCACCCAGAAAAGAATGGGCTCCCTTCTGTGTCTGGTTTCTTTCAAGGTTTCTTCCTCATGTCTCGGTGAGTTTTTTCTTTTCACTGCTGCCTCTGGCTTGCACGTTGAAATCTAAATATAAATCTACATCCGGATTTTTGTAAAGCTGCTTTATGACAATGTCTACTGTCAAAAACACTCTACAAATAAGATTCCACTGCATTGAACTGAATCAGCAGGTCAAGGTTTCTTCCTCAAATTGTCTCAGGGAGTTTTTCCTTGCCACTGTCGCCTCTGGCTTGCTCATTAGGGATAAATTCACATATTTACAATTTATTTTGATTTAATTTAATTTGAATCTATTTATTTATGTAAAGCTACTTTGTGACAATGTCCATTGTTAAAAGCACTATACAAATAAAATTGAATTGAATTGAAGTATATTTGTATTGTGATAAAGTTTTCCTTGATAACTATGATAAGCTGTGGGTATTCAAATTCTATAAACTTTAGTTTCTATTTTCTCGTCTAACTTGCCAAAATAGCCAGTAGGTGCAGCCTGATTATGCAGCACATAGGGTTGGCGTAAAGCCGGCACAACAGCCAATTAGTCTGCATGCTGAATTGTACACTCCCTTAAGGGAATCAAGTCTAAAGAACAACATTGAACTGAATCAGCAAGCTACAGAAAGATGGTGAGTAGAGAGAGGCCAGAGACAAAAAATGAAGAAGAAAGTGGGTCATCTGCTCTTGATGACATTGTTCCGGAGAAAGGTCACACCACTTCCGGTTCAGATATCTAAAGTATGACGAAGTGCAGAAGGGAGACAAATTGGTGTAACCCAAATGGAGTGGAAAAGGCCATTTTTTTCTCAAGATGGAGTCAAGGGAATCTGCCAAATCCCCTTGGGTAAGTCCAGTGTCGAATAAAGCGAGCTGCGCCTAACCGATTGAGCAGTCCATCAATGCAACGCATCGGATATGCGTCACATTTAGACACCGTGTTGACTTTTCTAAAGTCCACACAAAAACAGACCGACCCGTCGGTCTTGGGCACCAAGACCACCGGGCTGTTCCAATCACTGTGGGACTCCTCAATTACTCCCATGTCAAGCATAGCTTTGAGTTCATCCCGAGCTGCATTTTTTTGTGTTCAGGTAACTGGTATGGGTGGGTGCATACAGCCACACCTGGAGGAGTCTCAGTGTGTTGCTCTGTGAGGTCCGTGAGACTGGTTAGAGGCAAAAACACTTCAGAAAATTCCTCTTGCAACTGGGCAACCTGTGCTCTCTGGGATGGTGAGAGGTGGTCTCCACAGGGGACTGGGATTAATTAGGGTTGCACTTTTTAGGCTTACCTCCAGTCCCAGCTGACATTCACGGCGATGTTGGCAGGGATGAATGTCAGCTGGTGAATCCACTCGCCAATAGAAACTGGCCAATAGAAACTGGCCAATAGACAGTTTAGTGTTTTATCCTGGCCCAAGTGCCCAGCCATGGGATTATAATGAGCTGCATGGAACAGAAGTTTCCTATGGCTCTTTGTTCCCAACAACTGGGTCGTCTCCTCCTTCATTTGAGTGTCCTGCATCACTCGATATAATCTATCCTTAATAATCAAAAAATACGGGTGGGATAGTGCAACATTAGGCTGGATTTGCTTACCATCAATTACTCTCACTTGGTTGAAGGTGTGTCTCAGGGTCTCATCACGTGACTCTCCAAGGGGAACTCCCTAAGGGGAATCACCACAAAGTGTGGAGGGGCAGAGCCCTCCCCACCCTTGTGTCCCTCTGATGTGAAGCTGATGTCGACTGCCCCGGCACCGCCTCCCCAGCCAACGCTACACACATTCCACACACGGCAGGACCCATCGACAAACATTTCCCTTACTAATGCCTGAAACCCTGGCCAGTTTGTTCTGAGATGAGTGAGGTGAGGACTAAGTGATATGCTTTTGCCCCCGGAATTCAATAATGACACCAATAATGACCAGCAGATAATCATGAGCATCCTTGTGCACACACCTCACCTTCACCAATCGTACATTTTCCAATGCTCCTAATTGAATGAGGCTTTGAGGGACAGTGGTCTGGTTACACCCCAAGTCCACCAAGGCCTGATGTGTACTCCCTTGTATACTCACGGACACTCGGTACGTTCCTGCTTGATTGGGGGAACCCTGCGGAGTGTCAGATACCCAAATAAGTGTTCCTGCTTACATGAGGGAACGCTGATCCTGGAAATGCCCTGCTTTCCCGCCACAGCTGCAAACCTGCCCGGGCTTTACTCCAGTCCTGGGACTGGGGAGGAGTAGGAGGTAGAAAGTGAGTGAGAGAGCAAGGGAAAAGGGAGATGCCTGGACCAGTGACCACCAACACATGATCCTCCACAAGCTGAATGGCTTAATCCAGGGATGTGGCCAGTGGCACTGGACTCACGCCACATTTCTTCTCGGGAGGTGACCCATGAATTGCTCCAGTACCACCAGCTCAATCTGTTCTGTTCCAAGTCCTGCTCCTCTACCATCAACCATCATTGACAGCTGCTGCTTCAGCAGTTGTGCGTAATCAAAGGGGCAGCTGAACTCGGTGGAGCTGCAGAGACTGGAAGCATCGGTGGTGCTCCTCAGGTGTCCGGCTGACTCTCTGCAGGCAAGCTGGGCTTCCCCCAATAACAAGGGGAGGAGTTGCAGAGCCCATTCCTCCTCCGGCCATTCCCCCTCCGGCCATTCACATGCAGCTTGCGCATGCTCAAAGAGCTCCAGGAAGGCCTCTGGATCATCCATGGATGCCATCTTGGTGAGCATGGTGGCAGGCAACACAGCTGGAGATGTGGTGGGCTGCAGCAGATTCTGGAATGCCTGCCGGCCCTCGGCCTGCTCCTACACGAGGGCTTCTGCTGCTCGTTGTGCAGGTCAAGGAGTGCTTGGTGTTGGGTTTGGTGGAGGATGACAAGGGCCTTGACAATCTCGTTGTGTGGAGAGGCTTCCATGGAGGCGTCGGTGTCTTCCTCAGTTCCTGGGTTTCAGTACCACTATAAAACAATGTGAGGGTGAGGGTAAAAACATGTGAGGGTGTGGAGGAAGACAGGTGGAATTTTAGCTGAGCTCCGGGCTCACATTTAATTAGTCCATGCTTTTCGCACTTTCAAAAACTCAACAAAACCAAAAACTCAACAGAGATTGGACCGTCCTGGACTCACAGCTTTTGGTCCATCAAGTTCAAGGTAACGCTTCATGGCATGTGTGTCTCACAAGCACCACCATCTTGCACTATCTCTCTCTCTCTCTCTCTCTCTCTCGCTGGTTACAGGAGTCACTAAAAGCACAAAAAGACACGCATAAGACACAGGTGAGAATCATCACGCTTTCCCTGTCAGTTCTACCTGCCTCCTCTCCATTCCACAGCTGATGCTTGATACATATGGTATCACCCTGTATTGAAAAATATAATGCTATTTGCCCCATATTTTTGTACACATTGTTTCATACATACATAACGTCTTCACAGTGGTAAGAATATCATAATAGTGAATAAACTCAAAGTGGTTTCACAAGAAAGAGTGGAGAAGCTCAAAGTCAGTGTTTTGGGCACATTGTGTGTGAGATTGCACATCATCGTTGACCTGGTTACAGAGATTCAGTCACATGCTGATAATATTTCATCCATTCACAGAGATTTTAGACTGAAAGTTAAGATTATTGATTGATTTATTTTATAAGTCATAAATAGGATCATTTACATTCTAATAGTATGTGGTTTATTTGGTTTATTAGGTCAAGCACCGAAGGTGCTGGAACCGTATTGGTTTTGTCCGTGTACTTATTTGGGACCCATTCCGTAATCCCCTCCGGTGGCCGGGTGATGAACTGCTCCAGCACCACTAGGTTGACTATGTCTTCAGCGCCATGCTCCTCTGTCAGCAGCCAACTTTGACAGGTGTCTTGGAGCTGTTGGGTGAATGCAAACAGGTGGCCGAGCTCACCTGGGCATCAGCGAGCGGAAGCACTGATGGTGCTGTTCAGGAGTGCAGCCGGCCCATTGCAAAATACCTCGCTTTATGTCTGAGTACTCCAGCAGGTTCACAACCGGAAGCTGTTGGGCCATGAGCTTGGCTTCCCCTGACAGTATCGGCAGCAAGTGGACCACCCACTGTGAGTCTGGCCAGCCCTACGCTTCTGAAGCATGTTCAAAGAGTTTTATAAACACTTCTGAGTCATTCTGGGGTCCCATCTTGGAAATCATAACTGTTCCTGCTCTGTGAGCAGCTTGAGAAGGGCCTGATGTTGAGTCTGGTGGAAGCCGGCAAGGGTCTTGATGATCTCTGTGAGTGGCAAGGACTTCATGATGGCAGATCTTCCTCAATTTCCCTGGTTTCAGCACCAGTTTTACACTTTTACAGGTTGGAACTCTATTTTATGCTTTTTTCCCTTGAATTGGATTGTGACGGCCACTAGGGGATATTCGTGCACATCCCCTTGCACACACCTCACCTTCACCCAGGGTGCTTTACCTAATGCCTCACCTTGAACCAGGCATTGGTGAATTGAGGTCTGGTTACAGCCTGGTTCCACCAATGCGTGGTATGTACCCCTTTGAATATTCACCAGTATACCGTACATCCCAGCTCAATCGGGGCGGTCTGTGGTGCGTCGGGGACCACGATCAATGCCCCCACCTCCATCACATGGCATTGGTCTTGGTAATGCCCGGGTCCGTGTACTTATTTGGGGTCAAGCACCAAAGGTATAAATACGGTAAAAAGGTGTGAAATTTGCCAATATGTATTGGGCATAGTTCCAATAGTCATTTCAGTGCCCCTCAATGCCTCTAACACCAACATTGGGTCAAATTTCAAGGTATATTTTTGCTTACAACTTTTAAACAGTTTGACGTAGGACAGAAATTTATTTGTAAGAAAACATGTTTTTTCTTATTTTTTTAAAGTGTTTGGTTTAGAACAATGATTCTTTTTTTGACTGATTCCTCTGAAGCTTCCATAATCATCTAAAAAATGGCCAATTTCAAATTGTGCATAAAATCCAAAGGTGGCCACAATCATGTAAAAATGGCCACCTTTGGATTTTACGCAGAAATTGAAATTTCTTGAAGACCCTTAAAAACTTTTCACAGCCAATCCATAACATATTTGGCACACATTGCCTGCAGGTCAAGCTGCACAAAAGTTATCACATGGATGTTTAGATATTTGAAAGCATTTGCCCATACCATGCAAACAAATTTGGCAGTGAAGGTGTGTGACACTTTCATGGGTTGGACCAGAAATGAAGAGATGGGAGGTAGGCTTGGAACAACTCGAAAGGCTCTTTATTTTCCTTCACTATACGTCGCTTTTCAGTGATATTATTTCCCCATGCACATCTAAACACACGCATTCGGCTCTGTGCTGTCTCTCCCGTGGCTCTCATCTCTCGCCTCTTTATCTTTGCCGCCACCCACTGAAACACAGACCCTTTGTTAGAAAAATACTGCACAGGTATAGATCCTTATCATTCACTTTTCCCAGCTCCACCATCCATTCACAAATGGGTGCTTGACCATGCCCCCACCGCCACATACCCCCACCGCCTGACTCAGACTGACTCGCCTGCTCCAGCAACAGTAGGTCGACTATGTCTTCAGGGCCGTGCTCCTCTGTCAGCAGCCACCTTTGACAGGTGTCTTGAAGCTGTTGGGTGAATGCAAACAGGTGGCTGAGCTCACCTGATGTTGAGTCTGGTGGAAGCTGGCAAGGCTTGGAGAATGGCCTGGAAGCACTGCTCCTGCTCTGTGCGCAGCTCGAGGAGGGCCTGATGTTGCTTTGTTATCCTTGCCGCCGCCCACTGAAACACATAACACTCATTAGAAAAATACAAGAGTATATCATACATGCTACTTATTTCATACAGTTACTTGAACTGCACTTAAAAAGAAAACAGTAAACAGATGTCCAGCCATACCAAAATTGTACAGTTAAAGTAACTATATATATATATATATATATATATATATATATATATATATATATATATATATATATATATACAACCCCTGGCAAAAATTATGGAATCACCACACTTAGAGGATGTTCACCCAGCTTTTTTACTTTATAGCAAACAAACAAATCACTGATATGACACAAAAAAGGTTTTGTTCAATAGCTTAACATTCTGGCTTTGTGAAACATACATAAAAAAATTCACTGACATTTTTTTTTTATTAATGGCATGTCTTTTTCCAAATCAAGTAGAGGAAAAAAGTATGGAATCACTCCATGTTGAGGAAAAAATTATGGAATCATCAACAAAAAAACACAATTAGTACTTTGTTGCTCCTCCTCTGGCTTTTATTCTTCGAGGCATAGACTTCACTAATGAAAAACAATATTCTCCATCAGTCTGGTTCCAACTTTCTCGAATAGCAGTTGACAGATCAGCTTTGCAGGATGGAGCCTTAACATGGACCAGTTTTTTTAATATCCACCATAAATTTTCAATTGGATTGAGATCCGGACTGTTTGCTGGCCATGTCATTGAGTTGATATGCCTTTCCTGAAAAAAAGCTTTAACACTGTTTGCTCTGTGGCAAGATGCATTGTCATCCTGAAAAATTATTTCATCATCACCAAACCTATTTTCTATGGATGGAATGAGAAAATGTCCAAAATTTCACTGTACAACTGTGCATTGACTGCTGAGGTAATGACTGCCATCTCCCCTGGTCCTTTACCTGACATGCAACCCCATATCATAAATG
>CM040481.1:9848203-9858982 GCA_022758105.1 Pangasianodon gigas
TAGCCGAGTCCAACAGCTCGTTAAGGTGTGTAAGCACTCCCTTTTAACTGCTGACTAATTAGCATTTTAAGACTTGTCCCGGTATTTGTTTTAGAAGTGGAAATTAAGAAAGGCGTGAAAATTAAGAAGATGATTCCATAATATTTTCCTCAACATTGAGTGATTCCATACTTTTTTCCTCTACTTGATTTGGAAAAAGGCATGCCATTAATAAAAAAAAAAGTCAGTGAATTTTTTTGATGTATGTTTCACAAAGCCAGAATGTTAAGCTATTGAACAAAACCTTTTTGTGTCATATCTATGATTTATTTGTTTGCTATAAAGTAAAAAAAGCTGGGTGAACATCCTTTAAGTGTGGTGATTCCATAATTTTTGCCAGGGGTTGTACCAAGTGAGGTAGTTGTCATTCTAAACAGTGGAGCAACTAACTGAATGTTGTACAGGTAGTGTGGGATACCATGCCTTCATGTGTCTGGCAGGGGGTCAGGTCAGCCACATATATACCATTTCATGAATGCCTTGCCTTATTTCTCACTTTTTTCACCTTGCTGAGAACACCTGTCTGAGTTATTCAGGCCTGCCAGCTAGTCAGCTCAAAAATTTCCTTTACCTTATACCAAGCAAACTGACTGTAAGAGAAGCACAAGGGGTATAGAGTTAGCAGGTGTCTAGTTTTGGAATAAAAAGTCCAATTTTGAG
Source organism: Pangasianodon gigas (assembly GCA_022758105.1). Taxonomy (NCBI): domain Eukaryota; kingdom Metazoa; phylum Chordata; class Actinopteri; order Siluriformes; family Pangasiidae; genus Pangasianodon; species Pangasianodon gigas. Next base: position 9,848,903 of record CM040481.1, read on the forward strand.
CTTAGTTTTCTGGTTAGTACTGTATTGAGAGTATCACTCTAAATGACCACCATTTGTTGAAATAGATTTTGATAGAATCATTCTGTTTCTGGCATTGTGCCTCTTTCTCTATCTCTCTCTGTCTGTCTCTCTCTCGCTCTCTCTCTCTGACATGCGCACAGACACACACAAAACACACACGCGCGCACACACACACACTGGTATATATTCCACCAACACTATTGTTCATGTCACCCCACATGTCTAGGGGTTTTCACTTGGGGGCCAGGTGTGTTCTGCTGCTTGTGTCCCAAATCATACAGTGGGGTCCAAATGTCTGAGACCACCTTGAAAGTTTTTTAGAACATAGAAACACATTGAAGGTTTTGGACTTTTGAAATATTTAAAACAAAAGAAGTAAACGTTCAATATCTTGTATATTTAATATTGAAGATTCTGCACTATTTCTAGGTCCCTATTTAAATGTAAGAAAATTTGTGATATTGACCATGTTAACTGCTTTGTACAAAAGGACATTTTCCTCATGCCTAATCTCTTCTATTGAAGCATCTGTTCAGACAACACGCCAATGGATTTAATCTAAAATCTATCATAAGGTTTTGCACAAACTTGTGGAGTCCACGCCAGCTCGAGTTCACATTGTCATTAAAGCAAAAAGGGGACATATGAAATACTAGAAACTCTGAAATTCATGTAAATATTTCAATACTTTTTCATACTTTTCATTCAAGGTGCTGTCAATAATATAAATTGTAATGTTGCAATGTTAGATTAGAAAATAGAAGCATTTTACGTAGTGGTCTCAGACCCCACTAAATACCACAGTAAATAGTACATCAAATTAGTACTCCACAAATGGTGCCATTACTATTTTGAACATACCATTTAGTGTAGTAGTATGCAGATTGAGGCACAGTCTGTCTGTAGGTACATATGCAAAGTTAGGCTATGTTATGGTGAGTTTCGGATAAAAAGGTAAGTTATTTCTTGACTCTAGGGCAGCCTGGCATTATTTTTATATCCGTCTACATCATCCTCCTTTCCTGACGAGACTCTATTTCCGATATCCAGAGTTCTCATCACATTTTTAAAAATCTTTTTTTTTAAATCCTCAACCACACTCCCTCCACCATGTCTCTCTCTGGCTTGGTGATGTAACCATCTAGCAGCACAAAATATTTCTTAATCTTGTTTTTCTCTCTGCTGTGTTTTACCATTCTCAAAGCTTCACTTCCATGGCAGGGACAAAAGGAAACACAATAGAAACAATAAAAGCCTTAAGCAGGGTTTAGGGAACAGAAAGACTCTAGGGCAGCCTGGCATTATTTTTATATCCGTCTACATCATCCTCCTTTCCTGACGAGACTCTATTTCTGATATCCAGAGTTCTCATCACATTTTTAAAAATCTTTTTTTTTAAATCCTCAACCACACTCCCTCCATCATGTCTCTCTCTGGCTTGGTGATGTAACCATCTAGCAGCACAAAATATTTCTTAATCTTGTTTTTCTCTCTGCTATGTTTTACCATTCTCAAAGCTTCACTTCCATGGCAGGGACAAAAGGAAACACAATAGAAACAATAAAAGCCTTAAGCAGGGTTTAGGGAACAGAAAGAGGAGCCAATCATGTGGCAGCAGCGCAATGCAAAATATCATGCAGAGGCAGCTCAAGAGCTTCAGTTAATATTCACATCAAACATTAAAATGAGGAAAAAGTATGATCTTTGTGATCCCTTGATCATGTCAAGGATGTTGGTGCCAGAGGGTTTGGTTTGAGTATTTCATAAACTGCTGATCACCTGGGAGTTTGGTCTCTAGAGTTTACATAGAATGGTGCGAAAAACAAAAAACACTGAGTGTGTGACAGTTCTGTGGGTGGAAATTCCTTGTTGATAAGAGAGGTCAGAGAAAATTGCCAGATTAGTTCAAGCTGCCAGGAAGGATAAAATAACTCAAGTAATCACTGCACACTCACAACCGTGGTAAGTGGAATAGCATGTCAGCATGCACAAAACATCAAAACTTGTGGTGGATGGGCTACAACAGCAGAAGACCACATTTGGTTCCACTCCTGTCAGCCAAGAACAGGAATCTGAGGCTGTCATGGACACAGGCTCATCGAAACTGGACAGTTGAAGATTAGAAAAAGTAAAAACCTGGTCTTTTTCCAGTCTACAGCTATCCAATTTTGGTGAGTATGTTACCATGATAGCCTCAGATTCTCGTTCTTGTCTGAGAGGAGTGAAACCTGATGTTGTCTTCTGTTGTTGTAGCCCATCCACCTCAAGGTTTGATGTGTTGTGCATTCTGAGATGCTTTTCTGCTCTCCATGGATGTTAAGGGTGCTTATTTGAGTTACTATAAACTTCTTGTCAGCTCAAACCGGTCTGGTCATTCTCCTCTGATCTCTCTCATCAACAAGGTGTTTCAACCTGCAGTCCCGCCACTCACAGGATACTTTTTGTTTACTTAAATACTTAAACCAGCCCATCTGGTACCAACAACCATGCCACAGTTAAATTCACAGAAATCACATTTTCCCCCATTCTGATGTCTGATGTATCAGCATGATTTTATGCATTGTGCTGCTGCCACATGATTGGCTGATTGAATAACTGCATAAATGAACAGGTGTACAGGTGTTCCTGTTAAAGTGACTAGTGAGTGTACATTTTAATAACAGTAAGCAGGAAAGTGTGGTGCTGTGTTTATGCAAAAATGTATGAACACATATGGACTGCCCTAAATAAAAATAATTGATTTACAGCACTAGTAGTGTGGTAGCCTTTGGCTCAGCCTTTGTCTTAATCTAGCCAAGAGTGCACACAGTTTTTGCTAATATCCACTTTGCTCTGAAAAGCAACAACTCTTTTCCTGACCATCTTTTCCTATCTCTCCCTGGTGCTTTCCAGTATTTCATATTTCTTTTCTTCTTACAGGGACCACCTGGCAGGCCTGGTGATAGAGGTTCCAAAGGAGAGCGGGTTAGGTCTTGTGTTCTCTGCTCCTTGTCTGTCTTGATTACAGGGCAGCACCATGCTGTCACTGAGAAATAGTTAAAAATAAACATCATCTGTTATCCTAGGTATCATAAGTAGTAATGCATGCTGTCCCTTAAAATTCAGAAAATCCTCTACTCTGCATAGTTTAGAGATATTAGAGCTTTTATAAACAACTGCATAAGCCTGCATTCTGTATGACTCTCTCATCAAGCTTGCTTAGCATTTCATGTTTGCCATTGATCTCACAACTCTGTATATTAATAATATAGCATACAGTAAGCAAATTGTGCAGCCAGATAATGGAATATACTGTAAATCCTCAAGTAGTCGTGCCAAGACACAATAGTTACAGTGATTTTAAATGAATCCCATACATGTTCTATTGAATCATCACTCCAAACACACCTCAAAAATCTCAAAATAATCTCTAAAATAAATGCTAGCCCATTTTTTTTGCTGTGCCATTTGCATTGTGCCAGTGATTAAATATTTCAGGGTGATCCTGGGATCCCTGGAGAGAGAGGTGTTCAGGGAGAGAGGGGACGACCTGGAGAAAGAGGGCCTTCTGGGATCCAAGGCTTGCCTGGTGAGAAAGGACATCCCGGTCCACCTGGTCCTGTAGGATCACTGCTGGTATGTATCTCTTGTTACAGTATAGATAATAGATAATCAAAATCAAACAGTTTTAGTTAGTGGGTGTGACGAGGAGGAGGGAGGGGCCAGGCTATGAGGACGCACACCTGACTCCCTCCTGGCTTCCTGCACCAAACTTCATGGATGGGAAGGAGGCGGGAACCCAGCCGGGAGACACCAATGTAACAAACTTGACGAACGAGCAAAGATGAGGCGGGAACCGAGTGAACTCATACGCACCATTTTAATAATAAACATACATAACATAACAGAACAGAACAGAACAGAATAAACTCAAACATAACAGAAACCACAAACGTAGCACCAACATAAAACTCGATTGCATTTCTCTCTCTCCCTCAGGCGTTTCCAGCTGCTTCTTTATTACTCTCTTTCACTCCCTTCCTCACAGCCTGGCCCCTCCCTCCTCCTCATCAAAGTGGGTAATTAGTAATTAGTGAATATATATACAGTCAGGTCCGGAAGTATTTGGACAATGAGTTTTTGTGATTTTGCCTTTATACACCACCACAATGGATTTGAAATAAAACAATCAAGATGTGATCGAAGTGTAGACTTTCCGCTTTATTTTAAGAGGTTCCACAAAAATATGGCATTTACCATTTAGGAATTACAGCCATTTTCAACAAAGTACCTCCATTTTCAGGGGCTCAAAGGTATTTCGACAAAGTGACATAATTGTAAATATAACCATAATTTTAATACTTGGATGCAAATCCTTTGCAGTCAATGACTGCCTGAAGTCTGGAGCCCATGTTCTCAAATCTCAAATTCTGAGTTTCCTCCCTGGAGATGCTTGTTTTTGCTGCTTGTTTGTGGGTCTTTCTGCCTTCAGTCTTGTCTTCAGTAAGTGAAAAGCATGCTCTATTGGGTTGAGATCAGGCGACTGACTTGGCCATTGAAGAATATTCCATTTCTTTGCCTTCAAAAAGTCTTGAGTTGCTTTCACAGTATGTTTAGGGTCATTATCCACCTGCACTGTGAAGTGGCGTCCTATCAGTTTTGTAGCATTTGGCTGAATGTGAGCAGAGAGTATAGCCCTATACAGCTCAGAATACATCTTGCAACTTCTGTCAGCAGTCACATCATCAATAAACACCAGTGAGCCCGTTCCATTGGCAGCCATACATGCCCATGCCATAACACTTCCTCCGCTGTGTTTGACACGATGTGGTATACTTTGGATCATGAGCTGTTCCTTTCTTTTGCCATACTTTTCTCTTCCAATCATTCTGGTACAAGTTAATCTTGGTTTCATCAGTCCAAAGAATCTTATTCCAGAACATGGGAGGCTTTTTTAGATGTTTCTGGCAAAGTCTAATCTGGCTTTCCTGTTCTTGAACGTTACCAGTGGTTTGCACCTTGCTGTAAACCCTCTGTATTTACATTCATGAAGGCGTCTCTTGATTGTAGATTTTGACAATGATACGCCTACCTTCTCCAGAGTATTCTTGACTTCTGTTGATGTTGTGAAGGAGTTTTTCTTCACCAAGGAAAGGATTCTGCGATCATCCACTTTAGTTGTCTTCCGTAGTCTTCCAGGCCTTTCGATGTTGTTGAGCTCACCAGTGCTTTCTTTCTTTTTAAGAATGTACCCAACTGTTGATTTGGCCACACCTAAGGTTTTTGCTATCTCTCTTATAGATTATGTTGTTTTTTCAGCCTAATGATGGCCTCCTTCACTTGCATTGAGATCTCTTTGGACTTCATATTGGTAGCTCCAGTCAAACAGCTGCCAAATTCCAACTCAATACCTGATATCAACTCCAGTCCTTTTATCTGCTTCATTTGTCTTGAAGTAACAAGGGAATGGACTGTACCTGGTCAATTAAGTTCTTGTCAGTCAATTGTCCAAATACCTTTGAGCCCCTGAAAATGGAAGTACTTTGCTTAAAATGGCTGTAATTCCTAAATGGTAAATGCCATATTTTTGTGGAACCTCTTAAAATAAAGCTGAAAGTCTACATTTCGATCACATCTTGAGTGTTTTATTTCAAATCCATTGTGATGGTGTATAAAGGCAAAATCACAAAAACTCTGTCATTGTCCAAATACTTCCGGACCTGACTGTAAAAAAAAATATATATATATATATATATATATATATATATATATATACATGTATAAGCAAAGCAAGCAAAGTGGATATTATCAAAAATTGGATACACTTTTGGGTAGAGTAAGACAAAGGCTGAGCCAAAGGCCTTCTCACACTACCAGTGCTGTAAATCAATTGTTTTTTATTTAGGGCAGTCCATATGTGTTCATACATTTTTGCACACATGCAGCACCACACTTTCCTGCTTACTGTTATTAAAATGTACACTCACCAGTCACTTTTACAGGAACACCTGTACACCTGCACATTTATGCAGTTATCCACTCAGCCAATCATGTGGCAGCGACACAATGCATAAAATCATGCTGATACATCAGACATCAGAATGGGGAAAAATGTGATTTCTGTGACTTTAACTCTGTATGGTTGTTGGTACCAGATGGCCTTTTTTGAGTATTTCAGAAACTACTGATCTCCTGGGATTTTCCACACACAACCATCTCTAGAGTTTACTCACCATGGTACAATAAAGAAAAAACATACAGTAGACTACAGTTCTGCTAACGGAAATGCCTTTTTGGTGAAAGAGGCATTGAGCCAGACTGGTTCGAGCTGACAGAAAGGCTACAGTAACTCAGACAACAGCTCTTTACAATTGTGCAGAAATGCATCTCAGAATGCAAAACACTTTGACCCTAGAGGCAGATGAGCTACAACAGCAGAAGACCACGTCAGGTTCCACTTCTGTCAGCCAAGAACAGAAGTCTGGGCCGCAGTGGGCACAGGCTTACCAAAACTGGACAATTGAAGAGTGGAAAAACGTATCCAGTTCTGATGACTCTCTGTTTCTGCTGAGGCACACAGATGTTGGAGTCAGAATTCGGAACCAACTGCATGAATCCATGGACCGAATCTGCCTTGTGTCAACAGTCCAGGCTGGTGGAGGTGGTGTAATGGTGCGGGGAATGTTTTCTTGGCACAATTTGGGCCCATTAGTCCATATCAATCATTGCTTGTATGCCACAGTCTATTTGAGCCTATTTGTGTTGCTGATCATGTTAATGACCACAATTTACCCATCACAATCATGACCACAATTTACACAATGGCTACTTCCAGCATGTTAACGCACCAAGTCACAAAGCAAAAGTCGTCTCAAACTGGTTTCATGAACATGACAATGAGCTCAGTGTTTTTCAGTGGCCTTCACAGTCACCAGATCTGAATCCAGTAGAAAACCTTCGGGATGTGGTAGAATGGGAGATTGCAGCATGAAAGTGCACCTGAAAAATCTGCAAGAATTGCATGATGCAATCATGTCAACATGGACCAGAATCTCAAAGCAATATTTCCAACATCATGTGGAATCCATGCCACAAAGAACTGATGCTGTTTTGATGAGCAGAAAAGCATCTCATCATGCACAAAACATCGAACCTTGGGGTGGATGGGCTACAACAGCAGAAGACCACATTGGGTTCCACATCTTTCAGCCAAGAAATCTGGGACTATCATGGGCACAGGCTCATCGAAACTGGACAGTTGAAGATTAGACAAAAATTACCTGGTCTTTTTTCAGTCTTCAACTGTCCAGTTTCTGTGCCCATGATAGCCTCAGATTCTTGTTCTCGATTGAGAGGAGTGGAACCTAATGTGGTCTTCTGCTGTTGTAGCTCATCCACCTCAAAGTTTGATGTGTTGTGCATTCAGAGATGCTTTTTTGCTCACCACTGTTGTTGTTGCTAGTCTGCATGTTTGATTTGGCACAGGTTTTACGCCGAATGCCCTTCCTGACGCAAACCTCCCATCTGGGCTTGGGCCCGGCGCTGACAGTATATTCCCAGTCGAACCCGGGCTGTGCAGAGTGCAGGATCCTTAGCCACTAGACCACGAGGGACTTGCTCACCACTGTTGTAAAGAGTACTTATTTGAGTTACTATAGACTTCCTGTCAGCTCATGGTCATTCTGATCTCTGCCATCAACAAGGTGTTTCAGCCTCTGGCACACAGGATGTTTTTTTTTGTTTTTTGCACCATTCCAGCATACAAACCACTCAGCTGTTGACAAAGACCATCCACAAAGACAGTCAGAGTATTGAGGAAGCCACCTCAGCCCTGCAGGACTGCTTTGAGGACACAGACTGGGGAGTCTTCACTGAGGGGACAGACCTGGAGGGACACACATCAGCTGTGCTTTCATATATAAACTTCTGTGCTGAGAGTGTGTCTGTAACAAAAACTGTTAAAGTGTTCTCCAATCAGAAACCGTGGTTCAACAGCAAGGTGAGGTCTCTGCTCAAAACACGGGATTCAGCGTTTAAGTCTGGGGACCTACTAGCCTACAAGGAGGCACGTTCAGGCCTAAGAAGAGGCATCAGAGAGGCCAAACGCAGGTATAAGCAACGCATTGAGGAACACTTTTCCAACAACAACTCCAGGGGAATGTGGCAAGGAATAAAGACCCTCACTGGCTACAAGAACAGTCACACAGACATAAACCCCATAGACAGCACTCTGCCAGACACTCTGAACCATTTCTTTTCTCGCTTTGACCAGTGGAACAGTGACGTCAGCAGCCATCCTTCACTGCCAGGAAAGGATGACCCGATACAGCTACACCAGCATCAGGTCAGATCCACTCTACGCAGGGTCAACGCGAAGAAAGCAGCTGGTCCAGATGGAGTCACTGGATGCATCTTGAAGGCCTGTGCAGACCAGTTGGCAGAGGTATTTACCACCATTTTCAACCTCTTGCTATTACAGTCTGCTGTCCCCACCTGCCTCAAGTCAGCGACGATCATCCCAGTTCCAAAGAAAACCACAGTGAACTGCCTGAATGACTATCATCCAGTTGCTCTAACCCCTATCATCACCAAATGCTTTGAGAGACTCATATTCTCTCACATCAAAACTGTCATTCCTGCCGACCTCTACCAAAACCAGTTTGCTTACCGAGCAAACAGATCAACAGAAGATGCAGTCATCAAAGCTCTCCACACTGCACTTACACACATGGATGACGGAAACACTTATGTAAGAATGCTGTTTGTGGATTTCAGTTCAGCTTTTAATACAGTCATCCCCCACAAACTCGTTCAAAAACTGAGCAACTTGGGCCTAGGCAGTTCACTGTGCACATGGATACTGGACTTCCTGCGCAACAGACCTCAGAATGTCAGGATGGGAGGTCACACATCATCAACTCTCATCCTGAACACTGGCACACCACAGCGGTGTGTCCTCAGCCCCCTCCTCTACTCGCTCTTCACACACGACCTTTTGGAATACCTCTCTTTTTGTCTATTTTATTTTTTATTTGTATTTGTCTATTATGCCAAAACCTTGTGAGCTGCTAAACAGTCTTTTGTTGTTCAAAACTATGACAATAAAAATCTATTCTATTCTATTCTACTCTATTCTATTCTATTCTGTGTAAACTCTATAGACTGTTATGTGTGAAAATCCCAGGATATCAGCAGTTTCAGTCATATGCCACAGTTAAAGTCATAGAAAGCACACTTTTCCCCCATTCTGATGTTTGATGTGAACATTAACTGAAGCTCTTGACCTGTATCTGCATGATTTTATGCATTGTGCTCCTGCCACATGATTGGCTGATTGGATAACTGCATAAATTAGCAGGTGTACAGGTATTCCTATTAAAGTGGACGGTGAGTGTATATTGTGTATGTACATACACTCCTGAACAAAATCTTAGGACCGGGAGAAATATTCCAAGTATTTGCATTTCGCACTGGTGGATCATAACCAGGTTGTAAGAACTGCTTCAAAATGTCAAAAGAAGAAAAAGGAGGAAGAGACAAAAAAACAGAGATTGGCAATTTATTGAAAACTGCATTTAAACTCAAACAGGCTGTTCATCAGCTGATCAAAAGTTTAAGACCATAGCCCAAAAATACCCACAACAGAGCTAAAAGTGTCAAAAAAGGACTCAGTAGTGAGTATCCCCACTGTTCTTGGTGATAACTTCAAACACTCGTTTAGGCATGCTTGATGCAACTGTTTCCAGGAGGCTGGTGGGAACGTTGCTCCATGTGGTGAAGATGGCTTCACGAAGGGCATCCACAGTCTGGAACTGACGTCCGTTTTTGTAACCTTCCCTTGCCATCCCTCCCCAAACATTCTCAAGTGGATTTAGATCAGAGGAACACGCAGGATGGTCCAGAAGTGCAACGTTATTGTCCTGGAAGAAGTCCTTCATCAGGCGGGCGTTGTGAACTGCAGCGTTGTCCTGTTGAAAGACCCAGTCATTACCACACAGACGAGGGCCCTCAGTCAAGAGGGATGCCTGCTGCAACATGTCCACATAGCCAGCCGCCGTTTGACGCCCCTGCACAACCTGA
>CM040481.1:9868242-9912717 GCA_022758105.1 Pangasianodon gigas
GGTACGTCTGACTAGCGGTCTGTATGCTGGAATTAGCATAACAGAGATGTGGTCTGAGTAGCCGAGGTGGGGGCGGGGCTCCGCCCGGTACGCGCCGGGGATGTTTGTGTAAACAAGGTCCAGCACGTTCTTCCCTCTTGTTGCAAAGTCCACATGCTGATGGAATTTAGGGAGCACTGACTTGAGATTTGCATGGTTGGGAGAGCCGGCCGGCTAGGGTTTGTTTTTAGCCTAGCACGAACCCCCGCCCTCTTGCCGCGCTTCTGCTTTCTCGCGCACCGCTTGCGACGTCCCCTCCCCCGGCCACCGGCATCAGGCGACGCCGAGGGCTGGAGGCCTGGTCCCCGCAGCAAGCCGAGATCGCGTAGCTTCTCCACCAGATCATCGTGCAGAGTGGCTGTATTGTTGTGTCTTAGGTTTATAAGTGTCTGGCGGTGGTATACATGAACACCGGTGGCTCCGATGTCCATGTGCCGTTAAAAAGTCAGCCTAAGGACGAAAAAAGCACCATTTTGTGTCCGGAGTGGCCGCTGCGTGCTACTGCCGCGCCGCCATCTTGGACAGTGACAGTCTTACTGCTTACTCTTGATCTAACACTAAAATTCAGCTTAAATATAGAATATATAGTCACATTTCCACAATCTGCTCCTGTGTCTATCAGGGCCTCTATTGTCACTTTGTGTTCTAGACTGATGGGTAGAAGGAGCTTTCTGGCCACTCCTTTCTCGAATAGAGTGCCTAAAGTTTGTGAAGCTGGAGCCTGGGTTGGTATTTTGTTATTTTTCTGATGAGTGGCAGGCGACCAAGATGGTGTTGTCTGGTACCTTAGGGTTTTCATCAATGGTTGGCTGTGGGAGACCCCTTTGTTCTTGGTTATTGGAGGCCAGGTGTTCGTCATCTCTGGCAGGAAGGTGGACCAAATGGTCATTGGCCTTTTGTTCCATCATTAGTCATAATAAGTCTGACTCATCCTTTTGGTCTATTTGGTCTAACCTATTTTCTAGGAACTCTTTCAGTAGTCTCATTAGTTCTTCTGTGTCTCCTGATGGTAAACTGTCTTGTTCTTGTGCATATTCAGTGCTGTGCCTGTCTGAGTAGTGCAGAAATGGGTTTCATTGTCGGTTACTCAGTCTAGTTGCTTCTGGATGTGTTGAGCGGCTGCCCTTGGACGTCCAGTTAGGTTCCCAAATTAGGTTAGGTTGAGAAGCGTGGCTGGTCCCATGACTTTTCCCACAAGTTGATTTGATACCTGGGTCTGTCATTGGCATGGAGGTCACAGTCTTTGCAGTCTTTATGGAGGAATCTGGCATTTTCATGACCATGGGTGTCTTCCAGTGCCAGGCTTGGTTCTTGGGTAATGACGTTCGAGACTGTAGATGTTTTGGCACCCTTTCTTGAGGCCATCTTCTCTTTGTCATAGGCCTTGTATGTTAGGTCCCGTAGCTGTTGGATCATCCTAGTGTGAGGGCAGGCCACAACACCTAGGTGATGACTTACTCCAGGATGCAGATTTCTTAGGAAGAGGGTTTTGAAGTTCATGTCCTCTTCCAGTTCAGGTTTGTTATGTGCCAGATAGTAGGCTTGTTGGAGCCGGTTGTAGTAAGCTTGGGGAGTCTCTTGCTGACCGTGTTTGGTTTCCACGGCAGCTAACAGTCAAGGTTCAGACTCTGGGTCTGCAAACTCTTTAATAAGCACCTGACGGAGTAGCTGATAGTTAGATTTTGTGTGGGCTGCCGGTCTAGGAAGCTTCTCATCTCTGGACTGGATGTTGTTCTCAGTAGAAAGAGCCTGTCTCTGTTGGTCACCTGAGGCCTCATTTCCAAGTGAAAGTCTTGCAGGTAGGCCTGGTACATCGTAACCTCTGGAGGCATTCAGGGTGAACTTGTTAATGTTCCTGGCCATACAGTCAAGGTCTTTTAGGGCCAGTCCATGTATAGGTATGGGATCTGCATGGATGGATCCCTTTCTTCTGTTGGCAGGGATGAGTTTTCCTGTGAAGGATGGTGAGGTTCTGGGTTGTGCCCCCTCACTTCTTATGTCTGGTGTTAGCCCATAAATGGGGGACCCTGCTCTGCTGGGCAGTGGTGATGCCAGCAGGTGTCTCACCCTTCTTGGCTCTGGTTGCAGCTCATAGGCATGCTTGAGCTCCTTTTTGGCTGTGTCAACCTCCTGTCTGGCACGTTCGAGCCGCTGGGTCAGACTTTCAATTTCATCTCTGTCATTCTCCAGGTGGCCTTCCAAGGTCTTGATTTGGGCATTCTTGTCATTAATTTCAGACTTGATTTTCTCCAGTAGCTGCTCTGCATATTGGGGTTTGTCTGTTAGGTCCTTCTGGGCAGCCTTTTCTTCTTCCGTTTCATTTTCGGCCGGGTTTCTTGGAGCTTTGCAATTTCTTTCTTTGTTTCTTGCTCCATCTCATCAGATGCTTTGAGTCAGTCCTGGGCTTTTTCTATCAGCTTGTCTATGTGTCTTTTGGCATGTGTCATCTCCTCTTGAAGGTGGGTGACCTGCTTGTTTCAGCTAGGCTATAAGGATGTGGCTTAGGGAGCCTGTGATTTTGTCTAGCCTATGTGTGGTGGAACAGCTAAGTGTTGTTTCAGTGATTGTAATTGTGAACCTCTAGTGGAATGTGTTGATGACAGAATAACTAGGAGAATAACTAGTGGGATTGAGTCTTTCTTACTGCAATACAAGTTAAAACAAACAACTAAAGGGGAAACCTGAAAACAAACAACAAAAATTTTCTTGATGAAAGAACTTTTCCTGTTCTTTCATCAGTTTCAAAATCAAAGGAACTAGATTTAGGCTAAATAAATGAGGGGGTGATTAAGTTTAAACTTTACAACAATTTTCATGGGATGCTCTTCTTTTTTTGAGTCTATTGATGGTTTCAACAGGCTTGGTCTCTAAAATGGGACAGGTGCAATAGCAGAAGGCAGGGAAGGACAGGAAATACCTGAGTATGATTAAGGGAAGGAGACTGGCTCAATTGACAAGTGGATGAAGTCCACAAATAGGCTCTGCTGCCATTATGCTTATAGAATCAACTATAGTATAGAATCGTTTACAGCTGATGTACAACTATATATGGGAAATAAACTTAAAGTGAAGATAGCTGTCTCTGGTTAGTTTGAAACTCGTAGTGAGAGATAGTAGTGTCCCCTATTGCTGGGTCTTAGGCGGGTCGTTCCTGTCCAAGGGGCCAAACAAGGACACAAGGGTGCCCTTAAATATTAAATAATGATTGTGTGACTTTAACTTGATGGGAACGTATCTACACTGTTTCCAGTTAAATTTAATAGCTTTATTAAATTTAATTTAACAAAATATGTAATTGTGGGTAAGTATTTTCCTTCTAGTGGAATGAACACTAGAAGGAAAATGAGAGAGACATATGAGGGGTAACCACTTTAACATTGCCCAAAACACCAGCTGTATGCAATTGCTGCAAGCCACAACATGCTAATCGCTAACCACTAACCTTTGAGACTAATGGTTTTAGCATAGACCTCAATGTAAACACTACTGCTTAGGATTAGCTTAACTACACCTGAGAGTTTGTTTACAATATGGCATCGGCAGACTGCACATACGCAGTTGTGCGGAAGACTCTCCTAGGACTTCTGTGCCTGATCATAGCTATGGCAACCAAGACAAACAGTAGTTCATTAACACACTGTTTGATGCATGCAGTTTAAGCACTTCACATGAAATGTCGGTGCATTTCAACACTACGCAAATAACAAACACAACTTATAGCCCGCTTTAAGGTATGATGCTTAAAATCTCAGGGTTTCTTTGCTGTTGGTTACACAAATTTTAAAATTTGTAGTTTTAAAACAAAACTTAACATTCAAAACACAGTTGGACACTGACACGGTGTTACAGACATATCTTTCAAAACTACTCTGCGAGCAGACACAAATGGACAAGCATAGGTTCACTAGTATAATGGTTAAGCCAGGGATAGCGTAGTTGAATTGGCAATGGAACACACACCGGCAATCAACTTCATTATAACATAAGGCCTTCTAGGAAGAAAATGAGGAACACGCACAATTCTATCCCTACCACACTGTGAGGAGATTACTTCATCCTGACAGGACCAACTTTAAATTCTCCTTTACTGCAGGTTAACAGTAGGGAAGCAAACCGAGTTATCACTTTCCATCTATTCGCACAGCAACCCGGCACAATTGCATATATCACACATTAACACATCAGACTCGACTTTTCTGTCTCTGATCTATTATCCCCAATAATAGAAAAGATACACACCTATGACTGGGTCAATGCTTATGTAGTGAACAGCAGTTAAGATGGCATTCCAGGGCCCAGTTTATAACAGGGCACCTTTCTAATTGCCAGGGTGGAGAAAGGTTTGCCATATTGTGATTGGATAATAGTGAACAAACATAAACAAATGCCTGACATCATCAGATAAGCTGCTAAGACAACTGACAGACACCTCTTACAGGGCAGGGAAGGAAACCCCCCATCACCCACATCCACATGAGGAAGGACTTCTCATTGGACCATAAGATGACCCTAACCACCAAACTCATTCCTAAGGTTTAGGCCAGCACTGCCATAAAAATTCCTTAGGACCTCTGGATGCAGCAGAAGTGGCTGAAACAAAGAAAGGCCACAAAGACCCATACAACATTAACAGGCATTAGTCTGTTAGGGCCAGCCATCGGTCAATGGCCTAAATCAGTAGGTTTGAAAGAGTATTTCCTGGGCTGAGAGTGTTCATCCCTTAGTTCAGCATTGTCCTAACACTTGCCCTATTGTTTCCAGGACAGCTGAGCTTAGGCAGGCGCAAACAGGCAGTAATTAACTCGGCTCCTCAGGGTCCGCGAGTGGGGGTCTATTGTTTTACAGTTCCTGTGATGGAGTTATTTGTGCTGCTTGTGCAACTCAGAATCCTACACTTACCTACATGTTTCTTCAAACAGATAATTCCAGAAAATGTTGTAGGCATTAAGGGAACGGCCCTCTCCTGGTTTGTAGATGTAAATGGTGACTTCTCTACGCATACTAAGGAAAAGTTTGGTGTTCCACAAGGTAACTAATGTTACTCTTAGTAACCTCTGACTGATGAAGGCGTATATCATTAGCTCCTAGATGAGTAACTATCTTTGAGAACCTGTGCTTGCCTAAGATCCTAAGATTACCTGCTATATCCAGCACCCTGGCTCAAATGAACAGTGATTTTTTTTGTGTAGTGATTTTTACTCAAGGCACAGATGACATAGTGAGTTTTGGTCACATGTCACTTAAGGTGGGTGTATGAGTGTGTCAGATGACCCCTCCCTCCTTTTACCTCAGGGCATCAGCTAAGGAATTTCACCTTAATAAAATGAGAACAATCCAAAAGGACTGTTCATGGGTAGCCACAAATATAATTGGGTTTGCAAGTCAGGTGGCAATGCGATATGGTAACATGGGTATTTCAAAATGCTGGATGCCTCTGTAGACTCAAATTTATAGCCTAAATAGGTGGTGGGCTAAGCCTCCCTATCTGCTTTTTTCTAGTTGATTGATCCATGGCTTAAGATTGAATAAAAACTCTATTTCTTCATTATTTCATTTTTTTTGTTGGCAAAAAATTCTGGCATTCTGAATTCTGAACCTTTTAAACATATATATAATAACTTATATAAACAGCTCTGACCCGTCGAGGCATGGACTCCACAAGACCTCTGACGGTGTGCTGTGGTATCTGGCACCAAGACTTTAGCAGCAGACCCTTTAAGTCCTGTAAGTTACAAGGTGGGGCCTCCGTTGATCAGACTTTTTTGTCCAGCACATCCAACAGATGCTGGATTAGATTGAAATCTGAGGAATTTGGAGGCCAAGTTAACACCTTGAACTCTTTGTCATGTTCCTCAAACCATTCCTGAATGATTTTTGCAGTGTGGCAGGGCATATTATCCTGCTGAAAGAGGCCACTGCCATTAGGGAATACTGTTGCCATGTAGCCGGTCTGCAACAATGTTTAGGTAGGTGGTACATGTCAAAGTAACATCCACATGAATGCCCGGACCGAAAATTTCCCAGCAGAACATTGCCCAGGGCATCACACTGCCTCTGTCAGCTTGTCTTCTTCCCATAGTGCTTCCTGGTGCCATCTGTTCCCCAGGTAAGTGACACACACACACCCGGCCATCCAAATGATGTAAAAGAAAATGTGATTCATCAGACCAGGCCACCTTCTTCCATTGCTCCATGGGCCAGTTCTGATGCTAACATGGCCATTGTAGGCACTTTCAGAGGTGGACAGGGGTCAGCATGAGCATTGTGGCTGCGGCTACGCAGCCCCATACGCAGCAAGCTGCGATGCACTGTGTGTTCTGACACCTTTCTATCATAGCCAGCATTAACTTATTCAGCAATTTGTACTACAGAGGCTCTTCTGTGAGATCAGACCAGATGGGGTAGCCTTTGCTCCTTTGTTCATGTTGCTGGTTCACTGGTTGTCCTTCTTTGGACCACTTTTGGTAGGTACTACCCATTGCATACCGTGAACACCCCACAACGCCTGCCGTTTTGGATATGCTCTGACCCAGTCATCTAGCCAACACAATTTAGTCCTTGTCAAAGTTGCTCAGATCCTTACACTTGCCCATTTTTCCTATTTCCAACACATCAACTTTGAGAACTGATTGTTCACATGCTGTCTAATATATCCCACCCCTTGACAGGTGCAATTGTAATGAGATAATATTATTCACTTCATCTGTCATTGGTTTTAATGTTATGGCTGTTCAGTATGTATGTTTTCCAGTTTCCCAGTAACGTGACAAACTGCATTTTTTTGTCTCATTTACTTCGAGAGAAAGAGAAAAGAGCTTAGGCTGGTGACGGAACGACTTTATAGGCTAAAGTTTCTATAATATAATCGGTAACAGGAACTAATTTCCTTTTAGGGAAACCTACTGATTTTTACAAAGCGCCTAGACTTTAGACTCTTTCCATAAATGTTAAATAAATGTCTCCTTACAGAAAACTTCACCATATCAATGATTATGCACATTTTTAATCGAGTCATTTTGAGTTATTTTTCTCATGATTTCATGATAACAAAAGTTCTTTTTTTGAGATCACTTAGCAGTAGCATACTTTACATTGTTGTGGCCAGTGGCACACTGTCTTATATTGGTATTCTGCAGTAATTACCTCCTATTTCCAAATATTTTCATCACCATTTGTCTTGTGAGCCGCAAAGCATTTAGGCAGCCTATCTCAAACATCAGGCAGTAACCCGTCCCAGTCCCTCAGATTGGCTGGCAATGAAACTGATCACTATTATGTCCACGACAGTGTAGTTACAGATTTATGAGTCACCTTCTCAAGTGATGGACACTAATTTGAAAATTGTCTAGCACTGACAAACATAAGGCTAGATAGATCGATGTATTTTATTGATCAAGAAGGAAAAATTTGGGGAAAACCTAGTCAAACGAGGTTAGGAGCGAACCCAAGAGTTCAGAGGTGTAAGACAATAACGCTACCACTGCACCAGCTATTTTCTCAAGACAGACCCTGATTAAAGTAAAAATGGATGCGCTCATCTGTGATTTACATCATGTATACCTAATCATGTATTTCAACATTATGAGAAAAATAAATTGTGATCTTGAGAAAACAACATATCTTCAGAGACACCAGAATATGGCTGAAATGAAGCCATGATCCCAAATTGTATGCATTCATATTTTCACTGGAAAAATCTAGCTGAGGATAAAGGCCTGAATTACTTCCATGGTACAAACAGCATAGCTCAGAGACGTACCCTTGAAAATGAGTAGAATCAATATTTTTCATTATTACATTTTCTTTTTTGCATTTTATGATTTTAGCACATTAATTTAACAAATAACAAATAAGAGATAATATTAAATTTACGTTTCCAAATATTTTGAAAAAAGAAACAATTTTTCATTAACACATTGATTACAGCATTTTTGAAAATCATAAAACCATTTGTTTTTGAAGATAGAATGTTTCAGTTTGAAGATAGAATAATGAATGAATGCAAAAGTACACAAGGGTACGTAACTGAATGTTTCAAATTTAATATGAAAAAAGCATTCAGACTCACTATTCATTCTGTTTTTCATATTCAGGTTCAAAATAACATCCGGGTAACTTGCAGGCAAAAGCAGTCAAACACAGAACACCTCTCTGGTCCTCTACTCCCACCAACGCCCTTCCCGCCTACACCCCCACCCACTCACACACACACACACACGCACACACACACACACACACACACAAAACAATTGCTAAGTCTATGAGAGCTTATGCAGCTTACTGATGTGTTGCATTCCTAAATACAATCACCACTATTTCAGTTTTCAAGTGGCAGTTGTGTGAGGATCGTGCACTGTCTTTAGTCCGGGGGCTGCAGGCCCGCCATCACAGTACACCCCCCCCCCCCCCCCCCCCCCCCCCCCCCCCCCCCCCCCCCCCCCCCCCCCCCCCCCCCCCCCCCCCCCCCCCCCCCCCCCCCCCCCCCAAGCTCCAAGCCTACTGCCGGTGGAGGTGCCGGGAACGGCCCTCAGGGTTGCCATGGTGGACCCCCGCTCGGTGCTGCACCTGAAAAGAGAAGTCCTGCAATGAGAGGAACCATCGAGTTACCCTGGCATTGGTGTCTTTCACCTTTGCCATCTACTGCAGGAGAGCATGGACCATGACCAGAGTGAAGTGAAGGCCTGTCAGGTAGTAGTGGAGCACCTCGATGGACCACTTTATGGCTAGGGCCTTTCTTTCAACAGCGACATACTTTCTTTCAGAGGGGGTCAACTTCCTGCTGACATATGGGGCCGGATGTTCCTCCCCAGCGAACGTTTGCAAGAGCATGGTGCCCAGCCTAGTCTCAGATGTGTCAGTGTGGACTGTGAATGGCTGGTTGAAATCAATTCCTGAGCACTGGGGAGCTGGTGAGGGCCTTATTTAGGGCCTGGAATGCCTGTTCTGCCTCGTCTGATCAGCACACCTGGTCTGGTTGGCCTTTCTTGGTGAGATTTGAGAGAAGGGAGGCTAAAGAGAAGTTAGGGACAAACCTCCTGTAGTAAACTGCCAACCCCAAAAAGGCATGTAGACTGTGGCAGGTGGCATTTTCGTGGATTGGCCATCAGCCCTGCCTTACATAGCTCCTCCCAGGACCTCTCTGAGAGGTGGTCTTACCAGGTGCTGGAGTGGTTGTCAACATCATCCAGGTAATAGCATGGTGCTGGGCTCCAGGGGGACAGTAGGGCCGCTGTCATACAACAACTCCTGGTGGGGTTTTGATCTCATGCTGGACCAGATGCATCATCTTTGGGGTTGTGGAAAAGATGTCAGTGAACTGGTCAGCTCTTGTCACTGTGCGCTTTGGGGAGAGACTGGCAAAAGCAGATAGCACTGGGGCAGGCTCAATCCATTTTTTAGTAGGTTGATATGGTAGATTTGTGTGTCTGCGCAATTACCGGTCTGTTGCAGGTGGTAATTCGTGGGGTCCACCTGCTCAAGGACCGTGCACGGACCTTGCCAGCAGGCCAGGAATTTACAGTTGGTGCTTGGGAGTAGGAGGAGCATGCGGTCACCCGGCTGGAACTCTCGGGGCTGGGCTGGCCAATTGTGTATCCGCTGCTGTTCTGCCTGGGCATCCTCCATGTGCTGTCGAACAATGGGGCCACTGAATCGATCCACTCCTGCATGTCTTGGCTGTAATCGCTGAAGGTGCAGAACAGTGAGGGCTGCTCCTCCCATGCCTCTTTGGCCATATCCAACAGCCCTTGAGGCCATCTCCCAAAGAGGAGCTCGAAGGGGGTGAACCCCGTAGATACCTGGGGTGTTTCTCTCACAGCAAAAAAGACATAGGGTAGAAGGAGGTCCCAGTTCCTCCCTTCCTCATCTACCACTGTGCAACGTCCATTTGAGTGTCTGGTTGAAACTTTCAACCAAGCCGTCAGTCTGTGGATGGTAGATGGACATCCTCAGGTGTTTCACCTGCAACAGCTGGCACAGATCAGAC
Organism: Pangasianodon gigas; assembly: GCA_022758105.1. Classification (NCBI taxonomy): domain Eukaryota; kingdom Metazoa; phylum Chordata; class Actinopteri; order Siluriformes; family Pangasiidae; genus Pangasianodon; species Pangasianodon gigas. The sequence continues at coordinate 9,878,267 of CM040481.1, forward strand.
ATTAAACGGGAAATAAAGGGCATACCTTGGTTGGTCAGAAGGTCCTTGGGGATCCACGTGTGGCTAAAGTCCAGGAGGGCTGGAACAGGTGTGCCACCTACCTCCACAGTAATAGTGGGAGCTTGCAGTAGGGAGGAAGTGTGCAGGGCGCATCTGGTTATCCAAGGCTTATTGGCCTGCTGTGGAGGTGATGGGGCTGGCTCGGTAGGCATGGGCTCATCAGGTGCTGAGGCATAGGCGGGACTGCTTGGCATGGCCTTTCTCTAACCATTGCCAGCTGGTCCGGGGCATTGGGGCAAATGGTCTCTGCAGACAGCTGGGAAATAGTATCTCCTTTCTCCCATGCTGATTGCCAAGGTGGCTAGAGCAAACTCCAGGGCTTCCATCATCTCTCTGGGGCTGACGGGGGCTCGGGGGCTGTGATCTTCAGGCAGCACAGCCCTCAGAAACTTATCCTTGGCCACTTTCTCAACTACCTCAGTCGGGGTGTGCTTCTCTGGCTGTAGCCAGCGCTTGATGGTGTTAAGCAGGGCATCCATTTGGGGCCGGGAGGTGGCACCAGGTTTGTAGGTCCACAGATGGAACTCTGCCGCCACATTGACAGAGGACATCCAGAGTGCACCAGGATTTCTTCCCTCAATATCTCATAGTCGGCCACTTCCCCCAGTGTGAGTGCATAGTAGGTGAGCTGGGCCTCCCCAGTGAGGAATGGGGCAGGGGTTAGGAAGAGGGATGGCAGCGGTGGTGTTGAGTTTGAGGAGAGACATAAGCATCTCTGTGGCTGTGCAGAGCCCCAGTGCCAGCTCCTGGGTCACGGTTTGTTGCTGGATGCTGGTCTCCAGGAGATGCTTAACCATGGGTTGCATGGGAGGCGTGGGTGTTGGGTCTGTGCTCAGGCCCACATTCTACACCACTGTAGCAACTCGAGGCTGCAGTGGGCTGAACACAGACACACAGGCAGTCATGGCCTAATGGTTAGAGAGTCGGCCTTATAACCCAAAGGTGAACCTGAAGGTCGCGGGTTTGAGTCTCGGGTCCGGCAGGGATTGTAGGTGGGGGGAGTGAATGACCTTCGCGCTCTTCCACCCTCAATACCACGACTGAGGTGAGACCCTTGAGCAAGGCACCGAACCCCCACCTGCTCCCTGGGCGCCACAGCGAAAAAAGGCTGCCCACTGCTCCGGGTGTGTGTTCACTACTGTGTGTGTGCACTTGGATGGGTTAAATGCAGAGCACAAATTCTGAGTATGCCAAAAATTCCATACTTGGCCACATATCTCTTCACTTTCACATGAGTCTGGGTTAGTGGGAATAAAGGTGCTCTTTTATTTAATTTTTTAGTGGGAAGAAGGTGAGAGTGGAGCAGGTTGAGGATGGAAAGGTGAGGCATCACAGTCATCCTGTCTTGTGGCATGGGGATGAACAGTGTCAAGGCAAGACCACGGGTGCTCCTTTGGTCGTCAGGGTGCAGTCTCTCGGTGCATCGCTGTTGTCAGTCTCTTCACGTGAGGGAAAGAAAGGCATCAGAATGGACATGTAGACCCAACCAGCTCACCTTGCTGTGTCTGCCATGCCCTTTTATACTGTCCTGGTTTCTCCATGAGGGTGATGACCCGCCACCACAATCATTGGAGTCCAGCTGTGTGTGGTTTTGCCACCCCACCTTGCAGCCATGTGCTCTTGCGCTATCCACAACATTGGTGGTGCCGAAGTGGCGCTATCCGTTCAGCACCCAGGTGGCAGTCGCAGTAGTCTTTTTTTTTTTACCAAAAAAGTAAACCAACATTCAGAAACCAGGTGGGAAAAAATAAGTACACCCTTCTACTTCCACAATCATTAAGAGAGTAATTAGCAGCCAGGTGTTGCTAATGAAATGTACAAGATTAGTTAATCACCAAGAAGTGTGACTACCTCTATAAAAGCATAACATTTAACAGTTTGGTGTTCTGGAGCACTCAGATGTGTGTGTCTACATTATTCCAAGAAGAAAAGACATCAGCCATGACCTCAGTGATGCAATTGTTACTGCCCATCCATCTGGGAAGGGTTATAAGGCCATCTCCAAACAATTTGAAATTCACCATTCTACAGCGAAAAGGATTGTTTACAAATGGAGAGCCTTCAAGACAGTTGCCAATCTTCACAGGAGTGGGGGTCTCACCAAAATTCAGTCCAATGTCAGACTGTTTAATGCTCATAGATATATTTAAAAAAAAAAAGAGTTACATCATGTAACCTACTGACCTCTGTAAGCACATTAAATATTTATGTTCACGACAGCACAATCAGAAAAAGACCAAACACGTATGGCTTTCAGGGAAGGGTGGTTAGGAAGAAGTCCCATCTCTTCAAAAAGAATATGGAGTTTGCAAAATTGCATCCGAACAAACCACAAAAGTTCTGTAACAACATCTTTTGGACTGATGAAACCAAGGTGGAGATGTTTGGTCATCATGCACAGTGCCATGTTTGGCAAAACGTAGCATATCACCACAAACACCTCATACCAACTGTCAAGCAGATGGTGGATTTGGGCTTGTTTTGCAGCCACAGGACCTGGGAAACTTGCAGTCATTGAGAAAACGATGAACTCCACGATGAACCACCAGAATATTCTTGTGTGACGGCAGGCCTGCAGCCCCCTCACTACAAACGCTGCATGCTCCTCACGAGACTGCCACAGCACCCCTAGTTTTATGGATAGCACAAGAGAGCCCATGGATGCAAGGCAGAGCGGCAGAAACACACACAGCTGGCAGCCAATGATTGCGACGGCAGCTCATCACCCTCCTGGAGATCTCAGGAGAGTATAAAATGGTACAGCGGACACAGCAAGGTGAGCCAGTCTTATCCTCATGATATTGCTGATCCCTTCCTCTCTCTCTCTCCCTTAAAGATGGACAACAGCAAAGAAAACTACGCTCCCCTTCAGTGACGCATCGACAGACAGCAGCCCAGCAGCCCGAGAAGCTCCCTGGGTCCCACCTGGACGCCACGCCCCAAGACCAGGCAACTGTGACACCTCACCCTTCTAGCCTCACCTTGCACCTTTCCCAACTAACACTCAAGGAATAAATAAAAGATCACCTTTTTTCCACAACTCCTGCCTCCCATGTGTTTGTGTTTGGCCCGCCACAGCCTCAAGTACACCACACTGGTGGAGATTGTGGTGCGGGCGTGAGCATGGTCCCAATCCAATGGTCCCAGAGCCTACACACTGCAACTGAAGAGCTGCTGGCCCTTAGAGGAAGCAACACTGCTACCGCTATCCCTCTCCCCGACCCCTGCCGAGATGCCTAATGCTTATTAAAAAATTGACCACCGAAGACGATGCTGAAGCATACCTCCTCACATTTGAGCAAGTCACTCTAAGGGAAGGCTGGCTGGAGGAGGAATGGGCCCATATCCTCGCTCCCTTCCTCTCTGGGGAGGCCCAATTGGCCTCCTATGCGCACTCTCCAGCAGAAGCGGCCAACTATGAGATCCTGAAAAGCGAGATCCTGGCTTTCTGTAGGCTGTCTCCCACCAACATTGCAGCAGAATTCCACCAGTGGGCCAAAAGCCTGGAGTCACCCCTCGGGCCCAAATGGATGCCCTACTCTTCATTGTCAAAAGGTGTCTGCAACCAGAGAAACATACAGTCACCGAGGTCGTCGAGAGGGTGGTAACGGATAAGTTCCTGAGGGCTCTGCCACCCTAGCAATCAGCAGAGAACACTGGAGGGAAATCAGCCCCAGTCCTCGCAGGAGCTTCACAGCCCAGCTCCCTGACCCTGGTAACAGTGGGGAGATGAGAGTTGTGACGAGCCATCCTGCCTTCGTTTCACCACTCAAAGAGTCTATGCCTACTGAGCCGGACCCATCACCCCCAGCACACACCAATAAGCCTGGCGGGCAGGATGCACCCTCCACAGCACAGCCCCACCCCATGATCCCACCTTCTCCATTGAAGTAGATGGCAGGCCTGTCCTGGCCCTCCTAGACTCTGGGAGCACCGTGACTCTCACTTGTCCAGCAATCCTGCCCTGTGCGGCCAAGGTGTGCAGGACCCTCTCGGTCTCCTGAATGCACGGAGACATCAGGGAGGTCCCCACTGCTGAGTTCTGGGTCAGATATCACTCCAGTGAGTGGCCCCTGCTGGTGGGCCTGATCCAAGGCCTACCTGGCCCAGGAAGAAGACAGCATTGAAGCCAGACTTAGAAGGGCAACTTTGGGCATGAACAAAAGGAAAACGACCGCCTAAAACACTGTTGCGGCCACATGTGACAAGTGGAGGGGGTGGACCAAGACCCAGACTAAAGATTACCTGCCTCCTATTTTCTGGTCTGAGGGGGACTCCTTTATTACCACACAGAGCGACTTGGCCAAGTCTGCGACCTGCTAGTGGTCTCCTGAGCAAAGACCCAGCTACTCATGAGCCTGGCCCATTCATATCCTTTAGGTGGTCATCTGAGGCTTGGTGGAAAGGTTCAACCAGACCCTCAAATGGATGTTGTGGCAGGTGGTAGGTGAGGAATGGCGGAATTGGGACCTCCTCCTACCTTACATCCTCTTTGCCGTTTGAGAAACACCACAGACCTCCACTCCCTTTTAGCTCCTCTTTGGAACGTGGCCACAAGGATTGCTGGATGTGGCCAAAGAGCCATGGGAGGAACAGTCCTCGCCATTCCACACTCTGGTCAAATACGTCTGAGACATGCAGGAGCGGATCAACCAAGTGGCACCCATCATCCAACAACGTATGGACGAAGCCCAGGTGGAACAGCAACGGACATACAACTAGCCAGCCCAGCCTCGAGAGTTTCGGCCGGGTGACCAAGTGCTCTTCCTGCTACCGAGTGCCAATTGCAAGTTCCTGGCCCATTAGCAAGGCTCCTGGACAGTCCTCAAGAGGGTGGGCCCAGTGAATTATCGCCTGCAACAGCACAGCAAGTGTGCAGACACCCAATCTTACCATATTCCTTTGTTAAAAAAAAATGGATTGAGCCTGCCCAGCAGTTTCTGTGTTTGCCACTCTCTCTTCAGACCCCACGGAGCATACCTTGGTCTGGAAGGGAAAAGAAGTCACCCCCTCACAGTGCCAGGAGCTCACGGACCTAGTGGATTGGTTTGCCAATGTCTTTTTCTCAACACCCGGGATGACGCATCTGGTCCAACACGAAATCAAAACCCCTCTGGGAGTGGTGGTACAACTGGATGCTACAGGATGGCATCATTGAGGAGTCTGCCAGCCCCTGGTCCAGTCCCATTGTGGTGGTCCCGAAGCCCAATGGGAGTCTCAGGCTATGCAATGACTTCTGGAAACTGAACCAGGCCTCAAACTTTGATAGCTACCCCCTCACCCGAGTGGATGACCTGGTGGAGCGGCTGGGGAGAGCTCGGTTCAGTACCGAGTTCTCCCCTTTGGGCTACACGGCGTGCCCATGATGTTCCAGTGGCTGGACATCATACTACACCCCCACCAACAGTTCATGGCTGCATACCTGGATGATGTTGTCATCCAATCCACCACCTGTTTGGACCACCTACGCCATCTTATTGAGGTCCTGGGGGAGCTCCGGAAGGCAGGGCTGACAGCAAAACCATGGAAATGCCACCTTGGGCTGACCGAGGCACAATACCTGGTATACCGCATCGGCCAGGGACTACTGAAGCCCCAGGAGAAGAAAATTAACGCACTAAAAGGGTATCGTCCACCCGCCACGAAGAAGCAGGTACAAGCCTTTCTGGGGTGGGTGGGTTGCTATAGGAGGTTTGTCCCTAATTTCTCCTCTTTAGCCTCCCCCCCTCACATCTTACCAAGAAAGGCCAACCAGACTTGGTGTGCTGGACCAAAGAGGTAGAGCAGGCATCCCAGTGTTGTGGATAGTGTGAGAGCACATGGCTGCAAGGCAGGGCTGCAGAAACACACACAGCTGGCAGCCGATGATTGTGGCAGCAGCTCCTCACCGTCCTGGAGATCTCAGGAGAGTATAAAAAGGCATGGCAGACACAGCAAGGTGAGCCACTCTTATCCTCATGATATTGCTGATCCATTCCTTTCAATGAATAAATAAAAGAGCACTTTTTTCCAACCATTCCTGCATCCCATATGTCCGTGTTCGGCCCGCCACAGAAATAAGTAGCTACATGTTGAGACAACAGTGAGGCCATCTGTCCAGCAGCTTAAGCTGGGCCAAAATTGGATCATGCAACAGGACTATGCACACCAGTGACGAGATAATCCCAAGCACAACAGCAAATTGACATCTGAATGGCTAAAGAAGAAAAAAATCAAGGTGTTGTAATGGCCAAATTAAATTCCAGACCTCAACCCCATTGTGATGCTGTGGTGGGATCTTAAGAGAGCTGTGCATAAAAGTATGCCCTCAAGTTTTTTTCAAATTTACCCTCAATGAACTGAAGCAACATTGTAAAGAAGACTGGGCCAAAATTTCTCCAAAACGATGTGAGAGATTGATAAACTCCTACAGAAAACATCTACTTCAAGTTATTGTTGCTCACGGTGGTTCTACATGTATTATAGGGTGTACTTATTTTTTCACACCTATTGTGAAAAAATACTGATTGTTGGTTTATTTTTTTGGGAAAAAAAGACTACATGTTAAGATCTGTTGGTTTTTTTTTGTTGTTGTCAGCTGAGGTTATTTGTTTGTTGTTGAGAAGTTGGTGAAGACTACACAATTGTTATTTAGGCCCTGATAACTAAAAACATAGAATTGAAGGAGGGTGTATTTTCTTTTTGCCCATGACAGTATGTGTGCATGCTGCATTCGACTAGAGGTTGCAACTCTCCCCTTCAACTTGAATTGAATCGTCAACTTTAGGTGGATTTCTCAACTACAAGTTCCTTTCCAGTTTACAGAGTTACATCAAATCAACACGACTGCACAAGAGCATCATTAGAAAATAAATTTTGTTATGCTGTATAAAGAACTATTTGCTTTAGCTCAATCAATATACAAACATATTTGCTTGTTAAATCTTAAACATTGACTATACAGATCACTGTTTGTGGAGGAAAATGTATATCACTCATCACAGTTAGCTGGCTAGCTTGCTGCTAACAACAAAAAAAGACAAACATGGAGGTATCTATTTTTCCCATTTGTGCATCAACTATGCAGAGGTCGATGTACATTAAGTGTCCTAAAATAAATGTATGAAATAACTAATAACTTTAAGTAATAAAATTTTTGTATATTTATAGGTGCACTGGATGATACCATGTCATATAATGAGAAGGTGTCTCTGAGGAGTCCATCTCCTTTTTGGATGGATACTCGAATTAGCACTGCACACACTAACATGCACATTGTGCGAAACAACAGGTGAGTTACAGACAATAATTATACACATAGAAACTGTACCTATTAAAATGACCAGTGAGTGCATGGTTACTGCAAGGTAATTGTTTTTTATCAGAAAAAACAAATGTGGCATATGTCCAGGTCACATTTCATATTTTTCCCACAAAGGTTCAGGGTCTGATGTCTTGGATGCTTTCCCCCACTTTGTTTTTTTTTTTTTTTTGAGGCCATCCTCGGGGATGACATCTATGATCCATACCTTGTGGAGGCATACCAAACCTTGTGGAGGCATACCATTTTCGTCTTTGTTTATGTCCTGGTCAAACTGGATCAGTCCAAGCCTCCACTTCAGCCACGTTGCATTGACTCGTGCTTGAGTTCTGGGAGTGTGTCACCATCTGAGGTGGCAAGTGAGCCCAGGTACTTGAACTGGGTGGCTTTGGCGGGGTCTTGTCCGTTGATTTGGATGGTGCCACCAGGCTGCGGGCTGCACTTCAGGTATTCTGTCTTTTTGATGTTTAGCCACATTCCTTACTTGCCCAGTGGATCTTTGTCTGTGCCCAGGAGTATCCAGAGATGGGGCGTTTGGAAGATGAACGGAGGCAAAAGGGCCAATCCCTGGTGGACACCGATGTTGATGGTAAAGGGTATCGAAATCCCTGGCTGGGCACACGACTTCTCTTGTGACGTTGCAGTAGAGGAGCTGAACCCACCTCATGCAGAACCACAGTGCTCTCCAGATGAGGTCATACGGGACATGATCGAATGCCTTCTCCAGATCCAGAACCACCATGTGGATCTTGTTCTTCTCCCGATGCTTTTCCATTAGCAGTCGAGTGGCATGGATGGGATTGGTTGTGCTACAACCCTTAACAAAACCACACTGATTAGAAGCAATAGTGACAATGCTGCCGAGGCACCAGTTGAGTACTCACTTGAAGATCTTCATGGCATGGCATAGGAGACTGATTAGCCAGTAATTTCTACACTTGCTGATGTCCCCCTTGCCCTTCCAAATTGCCAATCACCAAGTATTTTCAGATTTCAGCTATTGTCCAGACCAGTCACATTGCCGTTCTTTATCTTTAGGATAGCGTCTTTGACCTCTGACGGGATTCACAAGGTTCTGTTTTAGATCCACTGCTTTTTTTTTACCTCTGGGTAAAATTATTCGTAAAAATGGTATTACCTTCTACTGTTATGCTGATGACACACAGTTATATTTTTCAGCAAAGCCAGCTTAATAAAATTTGAGGAATGTGTAAAGGAGATGCACATTAGACACTGGATGCTTAGTCACTTCCTTTTACTTAGTTCTGACAGGACAGAAGTACTTGTACTAGGACCACATGCAGCTAGAAGTAAGCTTTCTTCTGATCTTTTATGATCTGCCACACGTACTTTGATCAAAATGTTACAGGCTCTTTGTAATGAAGGATACAGCAGGGGCAGAGCTTTCTCTTGCATAGCCCCACAGTTATGGAACAGCCTTACAATTAGTGTTCAGGACTCAGACACAGTCTCAGTGTGTAAGTCTAGGCTGAACACATATTTGTTTAGTCATGCCTTTTATTAATAGATTTTTCCTAGGTAAAGGCGCAGATCTGGAGGGTTCATGGGCATAAAGTGTTTAATCTCTCATGCGTTCATTCAGATTTGTTTTGACGGTGGAGTGGCTGGCCGCTTTATGTTTCAGGGTGACCTCATGTCTCTGTTACCTTCTGGCTCTCCCTTTTAGTTATGCTATCATAGCTAGTCTTGCCAGAGTCCCTGCTTGGACTCTGCACACAATGTACTGTACATTTTCTTTAACCATTACATGACAAGAGCATACTTAATAATCTTTGTTCTCTCTCTTACCTGCTCCCCTCTGTTGAGCTACACATGCTACTCCTGAGATACCAGTGATCCTGACTCCTTCTGACTTATCCATCCTAATGCCCTACTTCTGTTTGGAGTTCTTGTCACCTGAAAATCACTCGCTGCTGCTAAGGATGGCCCCATATGGACGGCCTAAAGCTCATCATGAGATTACTGTGGATGCTACCACATTGAAACCATAAAGATGGCTGTGGATTTTCTTCCTTGGATAGCCTTAGGACTGCAATTGCTAAGAACAATTTGAACTCAAGTCTCCATCACTGAACAGTTAATAATTTCAATTTGATACAATAGACTTAAAGTTATAACTATAATGAATTCATTTGCTCATAAGTTCCTGTTTTGACTATATAGTATACAGTTGTAGAAAGAGAAATTATTTATAATCGCACTATCCTGTGTCACCCAAATGAGGTCTCTAATGAGTAAGCCAGAGGTGACAAAAGGAAGAAACCTTGAAAGGAACTAGACTCAAAAGGGAACCCATCCTCATCTGGGTGACACCAGATAGTGCAATTATAAATCATTTCTCTTCTATAACTGCATAATATAAAGTCAAACAGCACTAAGTTTGTTAAAAGGAACTTGAGTATAAGCATCATTAGAGTTTAAACTTTAAGTCTCTTGTATATGAAGTTCTCTTGTATCTTGTATCTCTTTTAACTGAAATGTTCAATGATTAAGACTTGAGTGTAAACTGTTCTTAGCAATTGCTGTCTTTAGGCCATCCAAGGACAAACATCCACAGCCAATTTTAAGGTGTCTGTGTGGTACCATCCACAGTAATCTCATGGTGATCTGTAGGCTATCCATTTCAGGTGAGCGAGGCTCCAAGCAGAAGTAGGGCATCAGTATGGATCAGGCAGAAGGTGTCAGGATCACTGGTATCACAGGAATAACATGTGTAGATGTTATTCCTGAGATACCAAAGTATAAGCAGGGACTCTGGAAGGACTAGCTATGAAAGTGTAACTAAAAGGGAGAGCCATAAGGTAATAAAGGCATAAGGGCACCCTGGGACATAAAGCGGCTCACCACTCCACTGTCAACATATCTGAGTGAATGTGTGGGGTGCGTGATAGCATCCAAACATCCCAGTTTACCAAAACCCTCTATGCCCTTCCAGATCTGCACCTTTATCCAAGCGTAAATCTATTAACAAAAAGCTTGACTATACAAATATGTTTTCTGCCTAAATGTAAAGACTGAACACTAACAAATGTTCACTGAACAAATGTAAAGACTGAGTCCTGAACACTAAATTGATGGCTGTTCCATAACTGGGCAGCTTTTTTTTTTTGTTTGTTTTTTGTTAAAGAGGGGGTTCCATAATGTAGTGACATTATATTTCTTGTCTTAGTTATAACTGAATTGAATAGAATGAGACACAGCCACTGAAGGGTCTGTCTCTGAATGTAAGGTAGCCTTACCAAGCTCCTCTAAGCTCTGCACTGCTGCATTGTCACAAACAGGTCTTGCATATGGCCCATGCCCAGGGCTGCTCTACTCTGTGTTGCAATGTAGTAAGGTAAATGCCACACTCCTAAACAACAACATAAACAATCGGCCATGTGTCTGCTCTAACACATGTGGCAAAAACAGTATTGAATCAAATACTAGAATTACTGTCACCTTTTTCACCTTTTTGTCATTTGCACCTTCAAATGAGAGTGTCATTGCACTCTAATTTGATGATGCATATTTAACAATAACAAAATTAGGCTCATTAACAAGGACCAAAGAATTAGAATGCTATACTCAGAGTCTTTGAATCCACTTTTTCAAGTTCTTGACAAGACAAGAATGATATATAGGAAGTAGGTGGTCTGGCATGTAAGGAAGTCAAGGAAGTAGAATTCTGTACCCCAAAGAAAAAAAATTTGAACTCTTATTAATGGAAGAGATATTAATTCAGCATGGAATCAACTTGGTCACGAAAAAGGGTAAAAATGGTTGTCACATACAGATTATTTTTCAATATGCACATTATTTAAAATTTTCTTTTGATAAATATTGAATTGTTTTCTTTTACATTCATTGCTTAAACCTTCATTACAACGGCACAATTATATTTATGCACTGTCAGGGGCAGAGGTGGGTAGAGTAAGCAAAAACTCATCAAAATAATGACTTGAGTATGAGTAAATAGAATCTCATAAAATGACTACTCAAGTAGTGAGTAACTTCATGTCTGTGTGGTACCATGCACAGTAATCTCATGGTGATCTGTAGGCTATCCATTTCATCCACCCAGCTCTGGGTCCTTCGTGCTCTCTCTGAAATGCTTCTGGTCCCCTGTTGTAGACTTTGCAAGTTGGCTCCAGCCTCTTCAGCTTCTCCTGCAGCTGGTATAGCATTGGCAGCAGAAAACCCATATATGTACAGCAGAAAACCCATATGTACATATGATTCCCCTTGAGGAATGTCAAGGACCATGGCAACTGGCTTCAGCACAGCAGCATATTCATTCAAAAAATCCATTTCAGCTGGATTGAACCTATAAATAAATTTAATAGGTAGAGACTTATAACTTTCACACAACCAGGTAAAATAATTTTGTTGTGGGCAGGGACAGGCTAAAATTATGTGCTTAATTACTCTTTAAAAGCAGAGTATGTAAATGTATGTATTTTTAAATTTAATTATACCACCCTTTACTGGTCCATTTTTTAAAATCAGTTGTAAGGTTGTAATATATGTATCATTAGATGTGATGTTTTTTTATACCACCACGACAGGTTAGGTTTACAAATTAGGTAAATAGGCCACTGGTAATTGTATTATCATAGGAAACAAAAACAAAAAATAAAAATGACAGACCATTGTGGCCATTTTGAAATCTAGAAAAGTAACAATCAAATGACTGGGAAACAGCAGTTGTGAATCCATGTTGCTGTGTTAATGGGTATTAGCACATTTGAGTAAGTAAATTAACATACTGTATGTTTACCAAATAATGAATTTCTGACAACTTACATCTTGATCTTTAATGCTGTGCATGCATTTTCTCCTTTCTCCTTCTGGATATGCACCAGTCTTTCCACAGTGAGGTAGAGGGAGCTCCAGTGGGTGTCATTGGATCAAAGGAACTGTAGTCTGCATTCACTCACCACAGTTTCAAATGCCACAGTTTCAAATGGTGGACCTGCTGGTTTTGTTCCATGAAGCGTGATATTTAGCAAAAACAGACAGAGAGCCTCTTGTATGGTTCGCAGCCAGCTTCTGCAGCACTGGCATCAGTGGTCGACACAAGATTCAGGAGATGGCATGCACACTTACGATGCCTTGGAAGTTGATACTCCAAGCCATAGAACAGACATCTTGATACTCTAAGCCTTCTAAAGAACCCATGGGACAGCGAGGGAAAATGTACTGATCTTTGCATTTTTCATAGGAGGTTCATTAGTAGGGAAGGAATTCCTCTTTCTGATGGACTGTATGCAGTCTGTATAGGCTTTCAGCTTGTTGGGGTGAACCCTCTATTGAATAGAAAAAGATATTTACATATAGAAACAACATAAATACAATTCTCAACATAAAGAGAAGCCTCAAATAGCAGAGCCATTCTATCCTATATCCTTTGTAAAATTGTGTGCTAATTGTGTGCAACAGTGCAATAGACATTCATTACAAACTCAACTAAAGTTGGCAACACCTTGTCTTTCAGTGATTTTCTCTGTAACTTTACATTTATTTTAAAAAGGTATGTATGTATGCAGGGTTGTAGCTAAGAATTCTGAGCTCACATGCTTCATTAACAAGGGGTCGGCTATGGCTAACACCTATTTTGAGTTTATTTCATAACATAAAGCAAGCAGTAAGAAGGTCTCTCCGCTGTTGTTTATTTGGGTTGGGGACGTTAGAATATGAAATGGAGAATGTTGCCGCTACTCCATCGCAAGAGACAAAGACCAGACGGTGCAGGCAGAGAGCTTGCTGAAAGGTGCAATGTCCAAAATCTCTCCTCTGTCGTTGAATTGTGCACTGTAGCAACATTCTTCTCTGTTTCATATGAAGTTCGGTTAGCTGACACTAGCTCCCTTGCTCTCTCTCTCGAGAAGTGTGTAGTCTACTGTACAGTAGAAGTACAGTATAAGAGTATACAGTAAGTACATTTTTTAAATCTTAAATGTACTCAAGTAAGAGTGAAAAATATTGTGCATTAAAACTACTCCTATAAGTAATATTTATTGGAAAAAAATTACTTAAAAGTACATGTAACAGAGTAAACATAACACAATACTACTCACCTCTGGTCAGGGATGACTGGTGTAAATAGGCTGGCAGGGCTAAGCCTCTTTGACTTTCAAGGGCAAAAAGACATCAATTATGGACTTTTGTGGAACTAAAATACCAATGGTCATAAGAAAACAGTACACAGAACAGTATGAAAAGATTTCTATAGATTTGATCTCTATTTGGGCTGATATTTTTCAGCCTGCTTCAGTGACACATCCGTAACGTCATCAACAGTGACTGAGAAAATGCATGTCAAATACAGTCACGGATGTAATGAACAAGGTGGTGATTATTTAATCTATACTTTTCCCCCCAAAATGCCCTCTGGAGGATAAACGAAAAGACTAACCACACATTTTCCAATCAAAGGACTTATTATACAAAAGGGCAGACAACAGAACCCTAAGTTTTATCAGAGGAAACACAGAATTAACCGAGCATTACGGACTTGAAATTCTTAAAAAAGAATTCAAAAAATTCAAAAATCATGAATGCAGCTGCGTAGCTGTCTTTGTGTGTGTGTGTGTGTGTGTGTGAGACAGTTTGCGCAACATCATTCTCATTTAACAATTGACATACTTGTTTATTATAACTATGTTGGATGCACACTTAATGATGCTATATTTATGGATGTGATTGTGTGGAATGTGATCTGTTTTTGACTAAACACTGACAAATTCCTAATACATGTAAACATACATGGTCAATAAATTCTGATTCTGATAAACTTGCTCTAGAACTACCTACTTTCACAGAAAAAGACATAACTGACATGACAAATGACCATGCTCAGACTTTTTCCCATAACCTCTTGGGAAACACAAAAGCTTATATCATTTACTCAATGCTAACTACACTACAAACAAAACTCTGGAATAAATTTTAACAAGATTCCACGATTATCTTTTGGTCCAGTGACTATTTTGCTCAAAAAAAAAATATATTGGGTCATGGTGTTAAAAGTTTTCTCATTGGAGTCTGTTGTACTGAAATGCAGAGAGCCAATCACATTACAACCTTCAAGATTGCAAAGGGGCCAGGGGCAACAATACTCACTCACTCACTTTCAGTAACAATTTTATCCTGGTCAAGGTTGCAGGGGATCTGGAGTCTATCCCAGGAACACTGAGCATGAGGCAGGTCTACAACTTCCAGTCCATTGCACACACCATGCATACACATTCATACACTGATTCACACCTAGGGGAAATTTGTCTTAGCTATTCCACAGTACTGGCATGTTTTGGGAGAGGTTTGGAAAAATGTTTGTATGTCTGTGAAGTAATGTATTACATAACAGACCACTTTTTAAACAAAAAATGAATGTTGACTGTCAGGATTTAGCTGCAAAAACAGAAGCAAGTGTAACAGACACACCAAATATTGACTTTGTTAATTACTGTTCTTATATATATATATATATATATATATATATATATATATATATATATATATATATATATATATATATATATATAAAATATTTACAGTATATACATATAGCCAAGTCAAGAACACTCTGGAGGAAGTAGGCACATCATTTTCAAAGTCTACAATCAAGAGACGCCTTCATGAATGTAAATACAGACAGTTTACCTCAAAATGCAAACCACTGGTAACACTAAGGAACAGAAAGGCCAGATTAGACTTCGCTAAAAAACCTCTAAAAAAAAAAAAAAAAAAAAAAAGCCTGACCAGTTCTGATGCAAGATTAACTTGTACTAGAATGATGGGAAAGGAAGAGTATGGAGAAGGAAAGGAAGGGCTCATGATCCAAAGCATACCAAACATGTGGAGGCAGTGTTATGGCATGGGCATGTATGGCTACTAATGGAACTGGGTCACTGGTGTTTATTGATGATGTGACTGCTAATAGAAGTAGCAGGATGAATTCTGACATGTATACAGCTATACTTTATGCTCATATTCAGTCAAATGCTGCAAAACCGATAGGACGGCGCTTCACAATACAGATGGACAATGACCCAAAATGTACCGTGATAGCAACCCAAGAGCTTCTTAAGGCAACGAAATTTTCTTCTACTAAAGACCAAAGTGAAGGCAGAAAGACCTACAAACAAGTAGCAACTGAAGGCGGCTGCAATAAAGGCCTGGCAAAGCATCTCAAGGGAGGAAACTCAGCATTTGATGATGTCCATGGGTTCCAGACTTCAGGCAGTCATTCACTGCAAACGATTTGCATCCAAGTATTAAAAATAATCCTAATATTTATGATTGTTAGTTTGTCTGATTACTTTTGAGCCTGTGAAAATGGAGGGACGCTGCAAAAATGGCTGTAATTCCTAAACGGTTAATGCAATATTTTTGTTAAACTCCTTGAATTAAAGCTGAAAGTCTACACTTCAATCACATCTTGATTGCTTCATTTCAAATCCATTGTGGTGGTGTACAGAGGCAAAATTCTGAAAATTATGACGTGACTGTGTGTGTGTGTGTGTGTGTGTGTGTGTGTGTGTGTAGAAAACACTGAATTTCTTTATTTTTGAATGCATCCTAGGCTTTACAGTATTTCTTTACACGTGCCTAAGACTTTTGCACAGTACTGTATATTCAGCTCCACAATTATTGGTTCCCTTAGTAATGATGGTTAAAAAAATGCTTTTATGGTTAATTAATTAATTTCATACTATAATATGAGAGATCACCCCTTTAATTGAAGTAAATTTACCTTATGAAATAAAAACCCTCTTTTATTTAAAAAAAAAAAATTCATTCAACATCATTGAACGGTCCACACACAAAACACGTCTTGGCAGAGGCAGACAGATTTTCATTTCAGAAATTTAGATTTAGAAATTTTCTGGTACTTCATGGAGTCTATGATACCATGTTTCCTAACAAGGTTCCCAGGACCTTTGGGGGGAAAAACAGCCCCACAACAAAAGATATTCAACCATACTTACCAGTAGTGATTATTATATTTTCTGTATAACCATCCATAGAACATGGTTCCAGTCAAAGTTTCAGTAGTGGCTACCAAATTCTAAAGTTCTGAGCCATGTTTTTCTGGATTGATATGCTTGTGTATGACCTTGTCTTGCTTTGTCTCATTTTATTTTTGCCTTTGCCAAGCCCTTTGATTTTGATGATATCTCTGGTATTTTCCTTGCCTATTGACTTTTGGATATTGTTGTGGATTTGTTCACCTATCAAGTGTTTTTTTTGGTAATGACCTGGTCTTGATCTCTCACAAATGGATGTGTACTCTGCCTCCATGAGCTCATTTACAGCTACCATCTTAGGATCACAACTGGAGAACACAAATCCTTGGAGAAATTTTTTACTCTAACCATCCTCCTTATTGTGCATGGGGCAAAAAAAAAAATCAAAAACCTTTTGCCTGATTTATGAAGATGAACACTGTCTCCTTTTATTTGTGTATTTTCTTATTTGTGTATTTTCTATTTTCTATCGTATCTTCCCATGCTAGTGAACAACTAAGGGAATCTGGCCTCATTGTGAAACAGAAAGTCATGGCTGAATGCCTGAAAAAAAAAAAAAACTAGAACTGGGAACATGCATCAGTTACAAGAATTTCTATGGATACCAATAATTGTGGCACACAGTTTTGCTTAAAAAACAAATTTAGAATTAATTCACTTCAATTAAAGGTGAAATTCTCCCATATTTTCAGTGAGATTAAGCTAAATAACCACAGACATTTTTCATAACTCAGTGTTGTTTCAAGTAGTACACAAACACTGAAAAATTGTATAAATGTGTATTTCTTTACAACCATGCAGCAGAAAGAGGAAAAACAGTCCCTACTCTGTGCAGCTCAAAACAGAAATTTACACTATATTTTCTTCTAAAATTGTCACTCCCATTTTATGTCAAAAACAGTTTCTGTAAATCTCTATAGACATTAAATGAAAGAGCACTCAGATGGAAAGGCCACCCTGATAGTAGGTCACCTTGTTTTAACTGATAATTCAGTTTACCTGTGTTAAATATCATAGCTTTAGAAGCATCATATATAACTATCATGGGTTCTTACCAAGGACCGGTGAGCATTTTGCCTAATCATATTTTACAAAATAACATATAAAATACAAAATAAAATATTGATATGCATTCAAAATGTAATTATAATCAACTCATCTTGGATGGATTATTCTCATTATACAGACTAGTCTTTGGTCAGTTTTGTTACCACAGTGATAAATTCACATTTTTCCATTTAAAACTTTCTCAGTACTTCCTTAGAAGAACTGATTCAGGAAGGCCTATGTGTACACACACATTATAATCTCACAAAATGGGCTCAACTGCTTGAGCCTCTCATGGTCCAGTATACAAATTAATAAAGACTATTGTTGTAAACAGAAACTTTCATATTGAAAGATACTGAACTTTCATGCTAAGCT
This sequence comes from Pangasianodon gigas, assembly GCA_022758105.1. NCBI lineage: Eukaryota > Metazoa > Chordata > Actinopteri > Siluriformes > Pangasiidae > Pangasianodon > Pangasianodon gigas. The sequence continues at coordinate 9,896,084 of CM040481.1, forward strand.
AGCTTGCTAGGTAAAGTTGCTAATGTTAATGATTGTTATAATATATTGTGACACATTTGGCTGCTGTTAAATCACTTAGTTTTACAGTAGCAACATGCAATTTCAGTAGATAAAGTAGTAAAAATTATGAACTGAACTTATCAATCTGTCAACAATTCTCTGATTTTGGTGAACAAATACATTTTGCTTTGGATTCAGTATAGTCCATTCTGAAGTGCTGATGCCTACACACCATACTTTGGAGCAAAAAACCTATAGCTGTCATTTGTAAGCTTGTTTTAACCTTTTAAAGGTGATGGTTTAAAAGGACCCTTTTAAACCAACATAAACTGAATCATAAACAGAATAAAACAGCCAAAAGTAGTGCTGTGGCAAGTAAGCTCTCTAATGGGTTCCATGTTGTTTATTGCTACTTCAGATAATAACCAGTAGCTTGTATTTGTTTTTCATTCCTAAAACAGCCTAGTTTACAAAAGTAAGAGACCTTTCAGAATTCTGACTGTGAAAGGCATAGCCTTCAGAGGGAGTAGGGCATAGACCTGATCACTTCAAAATGGGCCGCAGCCAGAGCCAGTCTGAGGTTCAAACAAGTCACCTGAAGCCCCATTGCCCTTTTGTAATAGACCACACATAAATTTAAAAAAAAATTAAATAATAAATTACCAATTTATTATTCAACACACTTAATTTCAATTATTTAAAATTGTATGTTATGGGGCACTTTCAAAACAATGCTCTATTTGAAAAATTTAAAATTTTTGATTTATTACAGATGTTGTTAGGATCTGCTGGCTGGAAAAGAATGTTCTTACTTTACCACGTTAGCATGACCTTTGGTGCTATTGCAGTGATCTACACACAACATTCTGTCTCAGTCTTTTGTGTCCAGAAGAAACTCAGTAACCAGCCGGACCTTTAAGGTCATAGTTTGTGAGAGACTGGGAAGCCGTACTCATGCTCAAGTTGCATGCTGATGGGTCACAGTAACCAGGAGGTCCAGCAGGGCCAGGAGGTCCAGGAACACCAGGCTGTCCAGGAAGACCTGGTAAACCACTTCCTCCATCATGACCATCTTGACCATAACCTGGCTTACCAGGCTCACCTGAAAGAGCAAAGCAAAACATAAATTAGGAAAAAGTTGTTTAGCTGTCAAGTTTCAAGACCAGGAGTCTCATTTATCAAAGCATGCATAGAACGTTAGAAAGTTCTAAATTTGTGCATAAGCACTGACAGTATGAGCTGGTATCCTGGGATTTTCACACACAACAGTCTCTAGAGTTTATTCAGAATGGTGACAGAAACGCCTTGTTGATGAGAAGCTGAAAGCTGATGAAAGGAGAATGGCCACACTGGTTCGAGCTGACAGAAAGGCTACTTAACTCAGATAACCACTCTGTACAATTGTGTTGAGCAGAAAATCATCTCAGAATGAACAACACGTCGAACCTTGACAGCAGAAGACCACAACAGCAGAAGACCACATCAGGTTCCACTTCTGTCAGCCAAGAACAGAAAGATGAGGCCACAGTGGGCACAGGCTCACCAAAACTGGACAGTTGAAGACTGAAAAAATGTAGCCTGGTCTGATGAATTTCGATTTCTGCTGTGGCACACAGATGGTAGGGACAGAATTTGGTGCCAACAGCATGAATCCATGGACCCAACCTGCCTTGTGTCAACAGTCCAGGGTGGTGGAGGTGTGGGGAATGTTTTCTTCGCACATTTTGGGCCCATTAATACCAATCAATCATTGCTTGAATGCCACAGCCTATTTGAGTATTGTTGCTGACCATGTGCATCCCTTCATGGCCACAATTTACCCATCTTCGAATCCATGATAATTAATGCATTACCCATCTTCTAAAGCATGATAATGCATCAAGTCACAAAGCAAAAGTCTTCTCAAACTAGTGTCATGAACAAGACGATGAGTTTTCAGTGGCCTTCCCAGTCACTGGATCTGAATCCAATAGAACACCTTTGATGTGGTAGAATGGGAGATTTGCAGCATGAAAATGCACCTGAAAAATCTGCAGGAACTGCATGATGCAGTCATGTCATTTGGACCAGAATTTTAAAGGAATGTTTCCAACATCTTGTGGAATCCATGCCACAAAGAATTGAGGCTGTTTTGATAGCAAAGGGAGGCCCTTCCCAGTATTAGTATAGTGCTCCTAATAAACTACTTGACAAGTATATATAACCATATCAAAGGTATATATAAAACCATGTAACTTCCCCTTAAAAAGCCCAGTAGCCTGCTCCTGGTAGTGCTGGTTCAAATGACATGGAGCATGTCAAAAGTTCTAAGCAGATCAAATTAACTGACAATGAATTGGGGATGCTGTTGCATGAAGTAGAATAAAACCCAAATGGTTTATTTGACACTTTTACAAGTGGTGTGTCTAAATAAAAAAGAAATATGAAATACTTTTCTTATTTTATGCCTACATTTTGCATTTTATTGCCCATGTTTCATTTAGAAAACATGCGATGGCATTAAAATACCCTCATTATTGTTGCCTTTTTTGTTGCCATATTTGACCATGTAATGTATTGCAGCATGAGCGATATGAATGCATGTAAGATGTGTCATTTTTCATCTCATTGCTGGCTGGTAAGTGCCAGACTTGTCTCCAGTTTTTCAAAAAGAAATCAACTGATGATTCACTCATCACTCAAAAAGACACGTTCCTTCCTGCGCAAAGCTGCGTGTGCCAAATCTTCAAGCATGGCATCATCCCAATCAATCTTGAGATATGCCTTTTATACAGTTTTGTTTTATATTTTATCTGTGTCATCTGCCTGCACCTTGTTGTGAACACCGAAATCAGTAACTACTCTGTCAATTATGTTGATATGATTGACAATAAGTGGGATGAGAGCTCCTCATAATCAATTTACACTTTTCTACCACTCAGCATATGCATGGTCAGGAGCACAAGAACCTGTATGCACATGGTCAGAAGCACAAGAACCTACATGCACATGGTCAGGAGCACAAGAACCTGCTTATGCATGGTCAGGAAGTGTGTCCCACAAGAAGAACTTGATAAATCACATTCATAGAAAGGTGTGTATGGACAGTTTATACACAAAACTAAGCCTATGCACAGTTGATAAATGCTTTCAATTTGCATTTCAATTGCTAGATACAATTGAAAACGATTATCACACAACCAAACCAAACCATAAGGTCAAACCAAAATTAACTATTTTAGTTGTCAGGCTAGTGAGCTTCTTTACACAAGTGATCATTCCAAATGCAGTTTAGTTATGTATGTATGTTATATATCACAACCAAGCTTGAGCCTTAACCTTGAAGAGCACTGCATTTTGTCTCTTAATCATATCATAATATAACAATATAATATAATAATATAAACATGTAATATACTTATCATGGATCATACAAAATACAGTCCCTCCAAAAGTATTGGAACGGCAAGCCCAATTGTTTTGTTTTTGCTATACACTGAAGACATTTGGGTTTGATATGAAAGGATGAATATGATGCAACAATTTGGAATGTCCTGAAAAACAAAGAAACCACTGGTGTACTAACAACCAGACATCGAACAGGTCTGCCAAGGAAAACAACAGCAGTTGATGACAGAAACATTGTGAGAGCTGTAAAGGAAAACCCCCCAAAAAATACAATAGTCAGTGACATCAACAACATCTTCCACAGGGCAAGGGTGAAGGTATCACAATCCACCATTCAAAAAAGACTTCGAGAGCAGAAATACAGAGGCCATACCACAAGATGCACACCACTCATCAGCAGTAAGAATCATAAGGCCAGATTGGAATTTGCAAAGAAATACAGAGATGAGCCACAAAGGTTCTGGAACCAAGATTAACCTCAGTATGTTTTTGTTTTTTGCACCATTCTGTGTAAACTCTAGAGACCGTTGTATGTGAAATTCCCAGGAGATCAGCAGTTTATGAAATACTCAAACCAGCCCTTCTCTTACCAACATCCATGCCATGATCACACTTTTTATTTATTCTGATGTTTGATACAAAAATTAACTTAAGCTCTTGGCCTGTATCTGCATGATTTTTTTGCATTGCGGTGTTGCCACATGATTGGCCGATTATAAAACTGCATGAATGTGCAGGTGTACAGGTGTTCCTAATAAAGTGGATGGTGAGTGTAGTTGTCCATGGTGCAATGGCATCAGATTTATGCTGACCTGGCAGGCCAGGTGGTCCTGGCAACCCTTTAGGACCTCGTACCGTTTGCCCTCTATCTCCTCTGTCTCCAATTTCACCTGTAGAATAATCAGAATACATATATAAAGTCTAAATGTATATTGTGTGCCTACCAACAAACAGGGGTTCTTTAGTCAGCTAGTAATGATAATCACAACAAACTATATCTAAGAAATAGTTACCTACCTTTAGGCCCTTTGAGACCCATTGTTCCAGGCGGTCCTTTGAGACCAGGGAGTCCTCTTGCACCAGCTTGTCCAGGGAAACCACTGTCTCCTGGGGGACCCGGAGGACCAGGGGGCCCAGGTCTGCCAGGCAGACCAATAGCACCAGACTCAGGCCTCCTCAGACTGGCAGCTAGCTGGGCCAGTTGCTCTATAACAACAAACACCAATTCACAAATTTGCATGAACAGCTCTCTGCCAACATTACATTTTTTTTATTTTGCAGTTTTACTTTGCAAGTATAAGTGCAAAACTGTGAAATCGTTCCACTAACTTTTGTTGCCACAAAAATCATTAATAGGATCACTTCACATAATTCTGCATTTCACAGAATTATATAACATAACTAATCACATCATTATAATGCCTCTCTTGTATGTAAACCTAGTAGGGCAGCATACTGCAAATGCCAACATGAACAACCATGGTCTCAATATAGGTGCATTATACCAGTATATGGTGTCCTGTCAGTTATAGCATTAGGTTAGGCACCCATAACACTTTTAACAAATTAGATATTACTGTTTTTTATATAGCTAGATAATGTACTGGGAATGATCTAAATAAAGAGTTTCATGTTTATTGGAAGCAGTGCAGCTATTTACACTTGAAAACCATTAAATCCCGATGGGAAAATGTTTAATTGAATCTACTAAGGTGATTGACATTAGGAAGTAAAACATAATATTTGTAATATTTCTCCTGCAGAGTTGTCATCTGCATGACTTCATGCCTGAAAGGTATGATCAACAAAGTTTGTATAAATAAAGGAGAGTTTTTAGCTTTTATGTTCTCCACACTCACCCTGCATTACTCGCATACAAACTTGCTTGATGTGCTGATCACCTGGTCCTTTCCCCTGTAAACAGACATTTCACATTCAATCACACTGCCAGCTTTCTATTTGGCAGATAAAAATAGGTACACCTCTGATAAATTAGGTATAAAATGCATGAGATTTACGAAACAAAAGTCACATACTGTTCCAATCTTTAAACAAAATAATCTGCTTTTAGTGCATTGGTAGGAGAAGTGTGAATACTGAGTCTGAATATGTCTCACAAAGCCTGACACCATCAAATACACAACATACACATACATGAGTACACATACACATTACAATAATTATATAAATAATTTCAACATATTATATTAAAAGTGATAATGCACTAAAACAACTACTCATCAACAATTACACTGAGACAAGTTACACTGAGAACATCCCCCTGACTGTTTATTTACTGACCGTTACATCAAGATACCCACTGCCAATGTGTTGCCTTTCTCCCATTCAGAAATCATCCAATTTCTGAGTTCATATGTCCTTGTTTTATAAAGACTCGCTTAGGTAATCTCATCCATTTAAACCTGTCAACAAAATAACTGGAACTGAACAAAATGGAACTGAATCTATATTTTGGAATTGACCTGCATATTGCATGCTTGCTGTTATTAAAGGAACCATGAATTCTGCTCTATACCAGAAAATTATATAGTCATCTGTTAGCAGAAGTGAAATATGCAATAAGACAATGTTCCTAAACACAAAAGCAAGTCCATGTCTGACTGGCTGAAAAGAAACAAAATTGATGTTCTGGAGTGTCCAGAGGCAGGCTCTGTCACAAGCAGTTCATCGTTGAAAACCTACCAGTATACCTGACTTAAAGCAGTTTTGCAAAGAAGTATCCCATTATAGGACGCGTGCAATGCATTATTACATTCAAGCGGCAATTACCTTTTCACAATAGCACTGGATAAATTTCTTAAATAAATCAAACAAAAGCTTCAAAAATCTGATGACTCATGTTTGGTTTTACTCTGCTTAAGATGTTTTAAAGAGTCAGCACTGTGAAGATGATCAGTGATACTAGTATTATTGTTGCTTTATACAGCTGGAAATGTTAAACCAAATCCTACACTTGATATTAATAGCACACTGACTAACTATATGAATGTAAATATATGGCATGATGGTGACCACCTCACCATTTCAAAGCAGTTGTTTTGGTACACACCTGAGTACTTGCCACACCAAGGACAGAACACCCCGGGGTTCAGTTCAATAGGACTAAATGCTGAAAAGCAGCCTAAGAAATCCTGTGCTAATCTTTTTTTGACCTATCAAAAGCTTTTTCATACTGTAGAACATATTTTATTGCATCACTTATCTAATATTGAATTGTCTGATAAGACCTTTGGCTAGCTTAGGAATTATTTAAGTAAAAGATTTCAATATGCAAATAATGGATCTTGTCTAAAAAGGTTAATGTTAAAGCTGTAGTGCCACAGGGTTTGATTTGGGGGCTTGAAAATGACCTGACAATCTCTTGACGACAGGGCGAATGCTGTTGTTTTGCGCCACTTGGGACCCCCAAACAATGTTTCTTCAACAAAAAAAGCTAAAGTCCCTAATTATTATGGGAAAAGTACTTTTTTCCCAAATAGACAAAAAAACTTGCTGAAGCCATGTTTTCACATGCATTTCTGAGCCTTGTTTCACAGTTCCCCTTTCCTTGTAATTCTAGTTTGACTTCCCTTCTGAGATCTGTGCCTGTGCTTTTCATTATGTATATGGATATTCCTGTGATGTATATGGCCTGCATGTGATATTCACGCTACAGACTTTGACAATGATTTCTGGTTTCCCACAATCAAAAGCATGCTGATCTTACATGCTTTACGTGCATCCTTCATTTCATCACGTTACACATATTTTATCTATGGCAACATTTTGTACATGCATTATTTTGGCAGGTTTTAAGTCACTGGATTCTGTTTAAAATTCTTCTAAATGTAACTATCCTGTTTAAATGAAGATTAAAAAAACTATTAATCTCTGCCCTGCTCTAATAGTTGACTCACTGCTGGGCCCTGAGAACCACGAGGACCTGGAGCTCCTCTGTTCCCCTGTACACCACGGGGTCCAGGACTACCAGGGGGTCCCTCGATGCCAGGCTGCCCACGGCCACCCTCAGGACCTCTGTTCCCTGGTTCTCCTGGATTACCAGTCTGAAATTGAAATGTAAAAAAAGACTGGCATTAGAATGGTAATACAACAGTCCACCCTTAACAACAATAAAACAATTCTCAGAATAAAAATAGTAAATAAATTTGTTTCAATATAGTTAATTTAAGTTTTCATAAAACCATGGCTCAAAATACTAAATCCAAAACTCACTGCTCCCTTAGGTCCAGGCTCTCCAGGCTCCCCCTAAATGGACAGGACACAAAATAAAATAAGCATTAAAAATTGTATAACTATTTTTATATTGCAAACTTTCAGAATAACACATATCCATCAACAGTGTATATTCCATGAATTAAGTTATTCAACTTACAACATCTCCTTTGTCTCCAGGGGTTCCCTCTGCACCTTGCTCTCCCTAGAATAAAGATATGTTACCACAAGGAAAAATAATAATGTATTACTTTCAGTTACAAATCAGTTGGCATGCCGATGCATATGGTGTTATATTAAGCTGATGCAGGTTGATGTGGATAAAGAAATCCATAAATAGATCAAAACCTCACCTGCTTTCCTTTAGATCCGAATTCACCAGGGTCCCCCTGATACATTGTTCATAAAAAGTAACCAAAAGATTATTTTCACAAACAGATAAATAACAATTTTGAAAAGATAGAATATATTCATTAAATATCCATGCGTTGATGACAAAAAAGTAAAATACTAAAAATACTAAAAAGTAAAAATATGTGTGTATGTATGTGTGTGTATATATGTATGTGTGTACATATGTATGTATGTATATATATATATATATATATATATATACCCCAATCAGCCATAAAATTAAAACCACCTGCCCAATATCATGTAGGTCCCCCTTGTGCTGCCAAAACAGCTCAGACCTGTCAAAGCATGGACTCCACGAAAGGTGTGCTGTGGTATCTTGTGCTAAGTCATTAGCAGCAGTTCCTTTAAGTCCTGTAGGTTGCGAGGTGGAGCCTCCATGGATCGGACTTGTTTGTCCAGCACATCCAACAGATGCTCGATCGGATTGAGATCTGGGGAATTTGGAGGCCGAGACAACACCTTAAACTCTTTGTCATGTTCCTCAAATCATTCCTGAACAATTTATGCAGTGTGGCAGGGTGCATTATTCTGCTGAAAGAGGCCACTGCCATTAGGGAATACCATTGCCATGAAGGGGTGTACTTGGTCTGCAACAGTGTTTACGTAGGTGGTATGTGTCAAAGTAAGGCCATACAACAAAGGATCGAGCAACTGTGGGATGTGCTGGACAAACAAGTCCGATCCATGGAGGCCTCACCTCGCAACTTACAGGACTTAAAGGATCTGCTGCTAACATCTTGGTGCCAGATACCACAGCACACCTTCAGAGGTCTTGTGGAGTCCATGCCTCGACGGGTCAGAGCTGTTTTGGCGGCACGAGGGGGACCTACACAATAGTAGGCAGGTGGTTTTAATGTTATGGATGGTTTTAATGTTGTATGGCCTTACTTTGACACATAATCAGTGTACACTATATTGCCAAAAGTTTTGGGACATCTGCCTTTACATGTACATGAACTTTAATGACATCCCATTCTTAATCCGTAGGGTTTAATATGGAGTTGGCCCACCCTTTGCAGCTATAACAGCTTCAACTCTTCTGGGAAGGCTTTCCACAAGGTTTAGGAGTGTGTTTATGGACATTTCTGACCATTCTTCTAGAAGCGCATTTGTGAGGTCAGGCACTGATGTTGGACGAGAAGGCCTGGCTCGCAGTCTCCGCTCTAATTCATCCCAAAGGTGTTCTGTCGGGTTGAGGTCAGGACTCTGTGCAGGCCAGTCAAGTTCCTCCAAACTAAACTCGTTCATCCATGTCTTTATGGACCTTGCTTCGTGCACTGGTGCGCAGTCATGTTGGAATAGGAAGGTGCCATCCCCAAACTGTTCCCACAAAGTTGGGAGCATGAAATTTTTGAAAAAGGAGCATGAAAAAATCTTTTCACTGGAACTAAAGGGCCAAGCCCAACCCCTGAAAAACAACCCCACACCATAATCCCCCCTCCACCAAACTTTACACTTGGCACAATGCAGTCAGGCAAGTACCATTCTCCTGGCAGCCGCCAAACCCAGACTCGTCCATCGGATTGCCAGACAGAGAAGCGTGATTTGTCACTCCAGAGAACACGTCTCCACTGCTCTAGAGTCCAGTGGCGGCATGCTTCACACCACTGCATCCAACAGCCTACCATTTTGTGACTGAGTTGCTGTTGTTCCCAATTGCTTCCACTTTGTTATAATACCACTAACAGTTGACCGTGGAATATTTAGTAGTGAGGAAATTTCACGAATGGACTTATTGCACAGGTGGCAACCTATCACGGTACCACACTTGAATTCACTGAGCTCCTGAGAGCAACCCATTCTTTCACAAATGTTTGTAGAAGCAGTCTGCATGCCTAGGTGCTTGATTTTATACACCTGTGGCCATGGAATTGATTGGAACACCTGAATTCAATGATTTGGAGGGGTGTCTCAAAACTTTTGCAATATAGTGTATATATATATATATATATATATATAGATAGATATATATATATATATAGATAGATAGATAGATAGATAGATAGATAGATAGATAGGTATAGATAGACAGATAGACAGGTGTGTGAAAAAATAAATTTAAGCCTTATAGCTCATGCGTTTTATACTGTTCTGGGAGAGTATCATATAATTATCGCTTCTATCCTTGCAAATTACACCTTTTACTGGAATATCAAAGTACAATTTTTTTTTTAAAAATGCCCTTACCCTGCCTCCTTTCTCTCCAGGTGTGCCTGGGGATCCAGGAAGTCCAGGCAGACCAAGATCACCTTTAGAGCCCTGCAAACAACTTTAATATAAATATTAGATAGTCTTCTCACACTTCAGATGGAGTAATCTAAGATGATGTCATGAAGGAGTGATGTGTGAAAAAACATTTGTGTAAAGCCTATAATTATTGTGGCTGTATTAAAAAAAGAATTCAAGGAGAACCTGTTGAATGGTTACATGCAAAAGTACCATAGTTACTCTTAGGCCCATCCTGACCCATCCTGATGCCCTACTTCTGGTAGGAGCTCTTATCGGTTGAGTTCGCTCGCTGTTGCTGGGGGTGGCCCTATATGGATGGCCTGAAGAACCGTTTGGATTGCTGGGGAGGGTGCCACCTGGGGGCTGTGGAAATGGCTTGGGGATCTCATATGGGGAGCTGTACTGTTATGGCTTGGGACTGCGATTGGTGTGGTGGCTTTGGGGCTGCAGTTGCCACGAGCACCTCCGTACTCAGGACTCCATCAGTGGACAGTGGATAGATTTTAACCAACCGGACTTCTTTCGAAAACTGTGATCAATTTACTGGTTGCACATTTGCACTATTTTTCCATATAGTATACAATAATAGAAGGGATTTATTTATAATTGCACTATCCGTTGCACCCAGATGAGGATGAGTTCCCTTTTGAGTCTGGTTCCTCTCAAGGTTTCTTCCTCATATTGTCTCAGGGAGTTTTTCCTTGCCACTGTCGCCTCTGGCTTGCTCATTAGGGATAAATTCACATATTTACAATATATTTTTTGAATCCATTTATTTCTGTAAAGCTGCTTTGTGATAATGTCCATTGTTAAAAGCGCTATACAAATAAAATTGAATTAAATTGAATTAGGCTGCTCATTTAATTAACTCATGACAAGCATGTCTTTGATGTTTTTTTCCCATCTGTAGGACATGAGTGGAAGATTCTTATAAAGGAAAGCCATTTTACATATAATTTAGCCAGTGTTTTATTAGAAGGATGATGAGCAAATTCTGTCTGTCTTAGTAGTGGATTGTGCAGACTTTCTTAGGAAATCCTGTTATAAAAATGGTCACACATTTCCTCACCTTTTGGGAGAAAGTCTTCATTCTCACTGCAAATGTGTTTAATTTGCATTAGCTGAGAATAGAGAATGGAATTTTCCTTTGAAGTATGGAAATGTGAAAAGTCTTTGATGAATGTAAGTAAAGACTGAACAATAGGTTGGAAAATGTCATCCAGAAACTGGGATATTATTTCTGTGGACAAGAAAAAGCATAAAAAAATAGGACGTCCTGAATTATTTATTTGGGGGGGGGGGGGGGGGGGGGGGGGGGGGGGGGGGGGGGGGGGGGGGGTTGTCTGTGTGTGTGAGAGAGAGAGAGATCAGCAAGGGAGATCAGCAGATCAGAGATTCTCTGCTTCTTTAATGTAAACGTCTTTGAGCCATACAAAAACTGCTCCACCTTTATCAGCTGGCTGAATGAACATCCAAACAATGAGAAAAATCTTTATTGCCATTAATAGCAGTGAATTTATTGGGGGTAGGCCTTGAGCTATTTAAGGCTTTTGTATACCACAGATCAATCTGTAGAATCACTGGGAATGATAACAACTTTCCATGGATAGAATGAGAGAAAAGGATGACTCCTGCACTGTTCTCTTTATAAATACTTATAAGAATTTACAAGTATGTCCCAGTTACTGGATAACATTTTCCAAACTACAGTTTAGTCTTTTATTTCCTATAAATCAATTTAAAGAATAATTTAAAAATTAATAATTTAAAGAATAATCCCTGCACAACAACCCTGTACTTTTTCTATGGAAATCTACAAGCAGTCATCCTGTATAAAGATAGATTGAGGGCTCTTAAACATTTTCTGAATGTGCAACTGGAAAAGGATCCACCTAATGGCATTGTCTTAAAATTTATGTAAACAATTAATTTGGTGCTTACTTATCATCCTACAGTGGCTTAACGTGGCTAACATGGTATGATCCAGAGACTGCTTTCCTTTTTAAGGTATAACCAGGTATTTACATATAAGTTTCGCCATGAAGTTCCTCTGTTGTTTTTTCCACCAAACGAGTGGATTTTCTGCACTTCTGATGGTTCTTCTAAATTAAATAGTTGCATTTCATGTTAAATTAGAAGCAGAAAAAACAGTTCTATGGTAAATAACCATGCATAATAACCATAATCATATGCCATAATAAAATCATAATCAAGAGACATAATCAATGCCACTAAAAATCATGGCATTGTTAAATTGTGTAGGGATGCTTACATTGTTATAACATTGTTATTACATTGCGAAGACTAAAATATCATTTAATAAGGATGTTGGACACATATCTGGACATCATTGGTTGGGTTGGGATGGTCTTTAGTAATGGGTGCTCATAAAGATTAGGGATGACTTTCTCCTAACAGATAAGCAACCAACTGTAAAACAGATTCTGTAAAAGAACTAAAAAAACAAAACCATCTGGTGTACAAATGTCCTTGTGAAATTCAAAATGTTAAGGCAATCAAAATCTATTAAGGGAAACTTGTAGTCACACAAAAAGTTACAGACACACATGCACACACACACCACTTACTCTGGTTCCTGGGTTCCCCATAGGTCCAGGTGGCCCTGGCTCGCCTCTATCTCCCTAAACATAAGAAAATGTAAAAAAAAAAATTATATAATAATAATAATAATAATAATAATAATAATAATATGAAACACTGGTATGCCCAAATAGGAAGGAGGTTGGCGCTCACCGGTCCACCAATAGGGCCAACTGGTCCAACTTCTCCCTGTTCTCCACGTTCTCCCTGGTTAGAAAAATTAAATCTGAGTCTGAGTATCGTTGCCGAGCATCTTTAACTGCTGTGACATTACACAGGCTTTGGCCAACTTACAGGCTTTCCTGCAGATCCCATAGTTCCAATAAGGCCTGGCTGTCCAGCATTGCCCTACAAACAAAAGATCACATTTGTTAAATACAATCAAATTTATTGATTAAGCACAGTATTGTGCTTAAAATGTGAAACAACACAATGTGGCTGGACAGCAGCTTTGCAGTATCCCAACAATTTTCTACAGTATCCCTCTACATGGAGAGAGAAATTTAGGACACACATTCTTCAATAATAAGGACATCATACACTACTGTTTAAAGAACCTTTGATTGTAGAGAATGGGGAATGCTTCCCCATGTCTGCTGGTGTTGAGAATGTTGGACAGCTGTTACATTTTGCATGTAACTGCAGATAAGAATAGTGTTTTATATATATAAATATCAAATTCTGTCAGGTATAATTCTGCCACACTGACATGGTTAGAAGCAAAAATTCACTCATATTTTTATTCTCTTTTAGAAGCAAAAATTCACTCATCTTTTTATTCTGATTTTGTCAGAGTTGTGGGGTTACAACAAGAGTAACTCATTTCACAGTTTCAGCCAAGTACATATTACCTACTGTATGTCACAAGAATCTATCCCTCTGCACATCCACAAAAATACACTATTCCAAAGTGTCAGGTAAAAATCACCACAAAGGATAGGAGTGTAAATTCACAAACCGTTCTCACTCCCAGCGGATCAAATATTGAAGCATCGGCTTTAGTGTTACTGCAGGCATGCTGAAGGGCACCTTTGGCTTCGCTATACTGACACTCAATTATCCTGTGGTTATCAATGAAAGCCCATTTGCTTCAGCTCTCCGATGCAAAAGACAAATGCATTTACTGGCTTTGATTCAAAGCACAGTGCATTATAAAGAATAACACTTTTGTGATTTTCTATTAGTGTTCTTTAGTGCTAGACCTTTCTGCATAGCACCATAATATTTTAACTGTTATATTTATCAGTAGGCAACAGCTGATTACTGTCTGTGAAAGTCTCTTCATTAATGTTATTTTTAGTATGCTATCATGTTGGCCGATCAAAACACATAGTTGCCCACAGAATTTAACTTTACTTGAGTGTTAAAAGGAACAAACCTGAAGACCTTAAAATAGACAGTTCTATTCAGCTAGCAAGTTGACACTGGACAATATTGCTAGCTACCAATTATTCTTGACTGCTGACTAGAAGTCATCTACAAACATTATAGATCTTTACAAACAGTGAGGTTTTCTGACTGATAGTTACATTTATAATAGTATGTTAAAGAATGTGTTTGCTATAATGTTATGTCACACTGCTTCACAATGCATAGACTGCTATAGTATTTCGCCCTGTGGCGATGTTGCTACATGTGCTATCACATGATCCTCGGGAGGGCAGTAAGGTGCATGCATCTCATTTGAGGAGACCCTTCAGCGTGAGTGGGTAGGGTGGGAAAGGTTTATGGTTGATGGTTTTTGGTTTATGGTTCGTTCTGTGTTGTTTTGTATATGTTGTTGATACAACACTTTCACTTGATTTATCTCTATTATCGTCCTTCTCTTCCTCTTTTTAGGTTTACAGTCAATATACTGTATTCCCTCTTTTATCACTGTACAAAACATGGTCCAACTTAATACAGAAATAGGAGGAGCACTTAATTTTGTCAGTTGGAACTGTAGGGGGTAAATAACCCAATCTACTGTAGCTAGGCCTTCCATCATCTTTGTCATATTCAGGGCAATATTATTTTTCATCAGGAGACACACTTGAAGATCACTGACAATAGTAATCTTTGTGTTAGGTGGGTTAGACAGACGTTTCACTCCACCGTTCAAAGCAAAGCGAGAGACACCTCAATTTCCAAAATCGGCCACAATTTCCAAAATCAGTGATGCAATTTCCAAAATTTTGTCTGTTCTGCAGTCACAGAGGATCCTAATGGTAGATACTTACTTGTAACAGGGCATACATTCTTGTAACAGGGCAACTCTGTGGCACTTCTGTATTAGTTATTAACATTTATGGTTCCAACTGGGACAGGGACACTTTTTTCCAGGTATTATTCTCCAAATTGGCTACATTGTAAAGTCATTCTCTTATTATAGGAAGCAATTTATTCTGTCTGCTCGACCCTGTATTAGATCGATCCTCAACCTCAAACAAACAAGGCTTTCATTGAACTTGTTTCCAAGCACATTGATTTCTTTTCATGTCTAACAGATCACCCAAAATCTCAGCTTCTCGTTTATGGAAAACACTAAAAGTATATTTGAGAGGAATTACTATTTCATATAGCGGATATGAAGGAAAACTTTGGACAGATAAATTATATAAGTTATACAAGTTAGCAAAACAAATTACTCAACTTGATAACATTTATGCCTCTTCCCAGGCCCCAGAGAGTTATAAAAAGCGTCTATCACTTCGGGCTGAGTTTGATGTCATTTCCTCTAAACATGTTGAGGACATATTACTGAAAACCACCTACATGCAATTTGAACATGGGGAGAAAGCAAATAAGTTGCTGGTCCATCAGCTGCATCAGAACTCTCCGTCACCAGATCCCACAAATATGAACCTCTACAAGAGTGACCACTGACCAGAAACAAACAAATGAACAAATTCAGAAATCTTTATGCATCCTTGTACTTATTTGAACAGGCCACTAATCCCTCAGACTTCACTGATTTTTTTTTGACTCACCAGTTATTCCAAGAGTAGATCCTGAGCTTGCAGAGAAGCTTGAGGAACATCTTAATATAGAGGAACTTAGACCAGCAGCTTTTTCCATGCAATCAAGGAAATGTCCTGGACTAGATGTGTATGCAATCATTTCAGATCTTTAGATAATCCCAAAATCCATAATCAGGCCTCAATCACATTACTTTTAAAAAAGGACAAAGATCTCCTCTGTTGTGCTAGCTATCTCCTGATTAGTTTACTACCAGTTGATCTAAAGCTCTTGGCCAAGATCCTTGCTAAATAGCTTGAGACTCTTCTTCCACATGTAATCTCTCCTGATCAGACAGTTTCAAGTTTCAAGTTTAATTTATTTATATAGCACCATTTACAACAGCAGCAGCTGACCAATGTGCTTTACAGCATATTGAGTAGAGATTTAAAAACCTGTAAAGTAGGAGCAGATCTAACATGAACTGGTAAGCTATTCCAGAGTTTAGGGCCTAAAACAGCAAAGGCACGTTCCCCCCTTTTCTTTAATTTAACTCTAGGAACAGCGAGCAATCTAAGACTACCAGATCTAAGAGCTCGAGCAGGGTTATGTAAGGAAAGCAGTTCAGATAAATATGAGGGAGCTAAGTTGTTTAAGGACTTAAAAACAAAAACAAGGATTTTAAACTCCACTCTAAACCGCACAGGCAGCCAATGCAGAGAAGCTAGGACAGGAGTGATATGGGTGAATTTACGAAGGCCCATTAAGAGTCTTGCTGATGCATTTTGGACCAACTGGAGACGGGCCAGGGTAGCGGCATTTATTCCACC
>CM040481.1:9914559-9936249 GCA_022758105.1 Pangasianodon gigas
AATATGAGGGAGCTAAGTTGTTTAAGGACTTAAAAACAAAAACAAGGATTTTAAACTCCACTCTAAACCGCACAGGCAGCCAATGCAGAGAAGCTAGGACAGGAGTGATATGGGTGAATTTACGAAGGCCCATTAAGAGTCTTGCTGATGCATTTTGGACCAACTGGAGACGGGCCAGGGTAGCGGCATTTATTCCACCGTACAGTGAGTTACAGTAATCTAAGCGTGATGATATAAAAACATGAATTACTCTCTCAAAGTCCTGAAAAGAGAGGAAAGGCTTGATTTTAGAGAGAAGACGGAGGTGGAAGAAACAGGATTTAACCACAGAATTTACTTGACTATCAAGTTTCAGCTCACTGTCAAGCAACACGCCTAAGTTTTTAACAAGGGTTTTGGCTTGGGATGTAACAAAGTGATTACTGAGATATTTTAAGGGAAAGCCACTAGGGGGACCAAAAAATATAATTTCAGTTTTCTTTTCATTAAGGTTGAGAAAATTTGATGACATCCAGATTTTAATATCCTTCATACAAGCCAACAAAGTATCAAAGGTGTTGCTATCAGAGCGTTTAAGTGGCAAATAAATCTGGGTATCATCAGCGTAGCAGTGAAATGAAACACCATGTTTCCTAAAGATGGAGCCCAAAGGGAGCATATACAGGGAAAAAAGTGTTGGAGCAAGTATTGATCCCTGCGGGACCCCCCATGGGAGGTTAGCAGCTAACTTTCAACCTCAGATGCCATTAGAGCTATGCAATAATCGTCTTAGTTTGAAACTTCACTTCCCTGTCTGGCTTGGTTAGATTTAAAGGTTTCATCTGCCAAACCTGTTTTACTAACAGCTCTCATGCATAGTTCTCTAAATTTGCCTTTATCATCACTGTAAAAATGCTATAGTGAAACCAACCCTAAGGATTTGTAAACAATTCAGACATCATTTTGGTCTACAAAATTTTTCCCTCTTTGCCCCAATAAAAGATAATCCTATCTTCCATCCCTCCCTGACAGATGGAGAATTTTTTCCTTGGTCTGCATGGGGTATTGTGTCTTTTACAGATCTCTATACTGATAATGCCTATGTATCCCTTCAATAGCTCTTGGAGAAATATTCTCTCCCAAGGCAACAGTTTTTTATACAATTTAATTCAGTCTCTACTTACAGGATGCATTGCGTCAAGTCCATTTTGTGCAATACTAAATTTAATTAAATTCAAAAGTATCAATGACACTCACCTAACCAAAGTCCAACTAGCTAAGTTCTATAATGACACTGACCTCATGTGTGACAGATGTCAGCAAGCTCACGCCACATACATTCATATGTTCTGGTCCCTCTCTGTATCAGTTTTGGTCTGA
Organism: Pangasianodon gigas; assembly: GCA_022758105.1. Taxonomy (NCBI): domain Eukaryota; kingdom Metazoa; phylum Chordata; class Actinopteri; order Siluriformes; family Pangasiidae; genus Pangasianodon; species Pangasianodon gigas. The sequence continues at coordinate 9,915,919 of CM040481.1, forward strand.
CATCTTTAAAACTATCACAAAGACCTCTTTTGACCCCGCAGCAGTCTCAGCATGTGATGCTGCCCATCATGCATGTTCAATCCATTATTCTGTATGCAAAAGCATTAATGATTAGGCTTTGAGCCATCCCCAGGGCCAAACTGGAAAAAAAAAAATCAGGCCGGACACCCACAACAAATTTTGAGACCACTAACCACCTACTAAAATGTACACTACATGTAGGCTACATCTTCTCATTCTTGCAAATACATAATCAGCCTATCATGTAGGCAAGAGTCACAAGCTTCAGTTAATGTTAATATCAAACATCATAATAGGGAAAAAATGTGATCTAAGTGACTTTGACCAGTCATGGTTGTTGGTGCCAGACAGCAAGGTTTGAGTATTTCAGTATTGAGTATTTCTGATGTTCTGGGATTTTCAAGGATAATAGTCTCTAGAGTTTGGAATTGGGTGAAGAAGAAAAAACAGTGAGCAGTAGTTATGTGTGTCAGGTCAACCCAGTCAGCAAATTCCACAACTGTGCTCAATCACACACACAGACTCTTTAAAAGAGACTTGCACTCACCCACAGTTAATTAATGTGAGAGCAGCGGCAACAGTTGGCGGACCTTGACACCAAGATTAACTTCCTATTGCAAGTGCTCGCCTCCACCAAGCCACACCGTGCAGCAGCCCCAACAGCCAGCTCTCCAGCGCCACTACCGGAAGAGTTCTCAGGTGACACATCTCATTGTAAGGAGTTTTTACTGCAATGTTCTCTGTATTTTGCCAGCCATGACAGGATGTCAGAGCCACAGAAGATTGTGCACTTCCTGAACCTGTTCACCAGCAAAGCCCTAAAGTGGGCTTTGGCAGTGTAGGAACAAGTGGACAAGCCCACCACCTCATACGAGCGGTTCGCTAAGCTATTTCAACACGTGTTCGATCACTCACTGGAGGGCAGGGAGGCCGGGGAGCGTCTCCTGACCATTACCCAGAGCTTCTGCCGAGTAGTAGAATTTGCCCTCAGGTTCCACACAATCGCAGCAGGGAGCAGGTGGAACAACATGACCCTGAAAGCCACATTTCACTGTGGCCTTAATGGCTTTAATGAAATCCTGACCGAGATGGCCTGCCGCGACGACAAGTTCACACTAAACTCCCTCACTGACTTCGCCATCCACCTCAATCACCTGTTCCGCAGCCGGGCGTCCACACCAGGAAGGAGGGGGGCTTTTGGGTGCCAGCACTCGCACAACCCATGCAGCTAGGGTGTGCACGGCTTAGTGAAGGAGAGGGAGAAACAACACAAGGAACACCGGTGCTTCTACTGCGGCCAACCTGACCACTTTATTGGGAGCTGTGCACCTACTTTACCCCAGCCCTGCAACAGCTCCATTCTGCCAAAGTTTTCACTAAGCTGCATCTCTGCAGTGCATACAACCTGGTGTGTATCAGAGAGGGGGACAAGTGGAAGATAGTGTTTAGCATCACCTCTGGCCACTACTGCATGATGCCATACGGGCTCTCTTGTGCCCCCTCAGTGTTCCAGCTCTATGTGAAAGGGGAGAACTGCAAGATCCATCAGCACACCATCTCATTCCTGGGCTATATCATCAGCCCGGATGGCATCTCCATGGACCAGTCCAAGGTGGCTGCCATCACTAACTGGCCTACACCTTGGACGGTCAAATACCTGCAAAGTTTCACCAGCTTCACCAAATTTTACTAGAGCTTCATCCAGGGTTTCATTTCCATAGCCCCTAATGTCACTCCTCAAGTAGAAACTGGACCAGCTATCACTCACACCTCTCAGCAGCAGGTTCCTCGTTCATGCCCCCGAACAAGCTCTTTGTACCGGACTAGCTAAGAACCAAACTCATCACCTGGGCACACACTGCTATAGCCACAGGCAACCCCGGCACTCAGCACACCTACCACCTGCTGAGGAGCAAATACTGGTGGCCGAACATGTTTGCCAATGTGAAATGTGCCATGACATCCTGCCTGTGCCCACACCACAATGGCCCTGGTCACACATTGCCATCAATTTTATCGATGACCTGCCAGAGTCCCGAGGCCACAATATTATCCTGATAATCATCAACCACTTCTCAAAGTCACTACACCTGATCCCCTTTTCTACAGCAGAACTTCTGTTCAGCCATGTTTTCCGTTACTTCGGGATCCCGGAGGACATTGTGAGTGACTGGAGCCCCAGTTCACCTCTCGCGTGTAGGCCTGCTTTATGGAGAATCTGGGGGTAACCATCAGTCTGACTTCTGGGTACCATCCACAAGCTAATGGCCAGCTGGAAAGGGTGAATGAAGAGATCAGCAGATACTTATGCATGTTCTGTGCTGACAACCTGTAGGATTGGGCTCAATTCCTACCTTGGGCAGAGTACACCCAAAACTCACTTCACCACTCAGCTACTTGTCTCACCCCATTCCAATGTGTGTTTGGGTACCAGCCCCCACTGTTCCCCTGCTAGCCCCACCGACTCACTGGCCATAGATGACTGGTTTCAATGGAGTGAGCAGGTCTGGGAGAGCACACACCAAAGTCTCAAGCAGGTGGCCCAAACCAACATGGTGAATGCAGGCCAGCACAGAGGTGAAAACCCCCACTATCAGCTGGGAGACTGGGTCTGGCTCACCACCAGAGACCTCCATCAACCCCACACCTGCAAAAAGCTAAGCCCCAGGTACATCAGCCCCTTAAAGATCCATAAGCAAGTAAACGAAGTCACTTACAAGCTCGACTTACCCCGACACTGCCACATAGCCCCATCTTTTCATGTCTCCCCACCTGCTCCACTCAACATCGAAGGCCAGCCTGCTTACCTCATGAAATCAATTCTGAACTCCCGTCATAGAAACAAAGGCTGCTAATTTTGGTACAAAAAACCTCATTAATCCATTTGCCTGAACTTAAGTTATTCAAGCAATTATTATTATTATTATTATTAGTAGTAGTAGTAGTAGTAGAGTTCACATAACTTTTTTACTCCTTCTGATTGTTGTTCTGTATTATAATTCACTCTTCATGTAAAAAAAAATAATAATAAAAATTATGATTAAACCCATCTGTAGTCCAGTCCAGACACATAAAATTTTCAACAAGAATTGCGAATAACTTGCATAAAATGAAAATTATTTTTGCCACTGTAAATATGCCTAATCACTACATACACCTGGCTATATACCTGGATAGAGTGGGAGCACAACTGAAAGTTATAAGAGAAGCTCATATGTAAAGTTTGAATACAGATTCTGTCATAAAATGGCAATATAATATATCCAAATATGCAAAGACTAACTTCACAAAAATGTCTCACAAACAAAAAAGATTGTGTACCCTAAAGAAAAGGCTAGTATATTCATTTTTGGTCAAAATAGGTATCATAGTGTTTGTTTTGTGTATAAACTAATATAATATAGTAACATTTTATACTTTGTTTGCTGGGCAAGATAGTTGGTCAAATTGAAGAGCTTTCATGTCATACCTGCCCCTTAATTTGCCACAGGAACCATAAAACATTAGAATATCCCTGACCAGAGTATGAACCCTCTCAGCCAAGAGGAACCCTGCTGAGCCCATTGATTTAGGCCATTGACCAAGACCAGATGGTTGGTCCACAAACACATTGGGGTTGGACTAGCCAGAAAGGGACAAAACCCTCGGACACAAAGGAAACTGGGAGTCCTTGTCCATTAATGACTTCAAGAAATTTACTCAAGTCCACTGGGAGCCGGGGGAGTCATCAAGTCATCGGAGAGGAGTCAAGTCATCCATTAAGAGTCATCAAGCACGCCAGAAGTTTTCGCTCCTCAACATCATGAGGAGATCACGCTCATTCTGAAACTCTTCATCAAGACTGGTTCATGCAAAGCCTCTGACTCCAGCCTTTGCACTGCCATGAACCACCCACTCTTCTGCAGCCCTTCTAAGAGACTCCGCTGGGTATGCCAGTCTAAGACCGACCACACTCCACAAGATTCCACATGGCTGAGAAAGCCCTCCAGACAACGATGCAACAAGGGAAGCCCCGTACAAAGAGACACAGTACCTCCAGATTCTCACTGAACTGGTGTGTTTAATACAAAGTTTAAAGCCCTTCTAAATAAACCAAAGGTGAAATTGATAAGTTGATGGTTCGTTCAGGTCATGGTCTGAGAAATAGCATAGAGTGCTAGAAACCTGGGATTTCATTCATTCTCTGTTCAAAACCCTTCTTCATTGACCTTTGTGTGTGTGCAAGCATGCATGTGTGTGTTTATGTGTTAGATTAGTTTCTGTGTTTTAGAATAGTTTAATAAAGACTCGTCTGATTTTGTCTATTGGCACCTATTTATTCTGTTTCAGTTTCAGAAATTAAGAATATTTTGTATTCTGCATCATTTAATTCAAAATATTAGTTGGATAGCCATTCCATTCACTTTCTAATCATGTGATTAATATCTAAAACAAACTTGCACTATCCATATTGGTCAAAAATGCATATGCAGCAGGTATTAATTTTGATAAACTAATATATGATTCAAAAGTTTGCATGTTAGTCTGACAGATCATAAAACAGAATATCTGCCTTGTTTGATCAGAGAGAAATTTCCTTTGGATTGATCTCACTCAGTTTTACTGTGTTGTACTGTATATTTTTTAATTTGGGCTAACAAGCTATCAGTCAGGTTATTAATGAATTACGTATGTGAACATACTGCAGAATAAGGGAAATGTCTGCATAAGCAAAAACAAGAACATTCTGAGAGAGTTCTCATAACCAAGAAAAATGTTCCCAAAACATTTAGAAACTGAACACCGTGATTTTCAGAACTTTTAGAAATGAGGTACCCACAACCCACAAGAGAAATTTAGAGAATGAGAAACTGGTACATTTCAAGCATATTTTACAGAATGGTCTTATAATCAGGAAGAAATGTTCCATAAACATTAAGAAAACAGACACAAATAACACTTTCAATGTTGAAGGAACTTTTTCGATCATAACATATTTACTTTTATTTTATCGTAACATATTTACTAGGATGTGTCCTAATTAACATGAATCCAAAGACCATCGCTCACCTTTTCACCAGCAGCTCCCTTTGATCCGGTAACACCAGGTAAGCCCTACAGAAACAAATATATGGCACCAACAATACTGTAGATTTACGAAAGTTAAATCAGTCTCTTCATTCTGTCACATCATAAACAAATCCCATTCTCACATTAAAGTAAAACTGTCTTACTTGTTTAAAAAATGCTTAAAATTTTCAGAACATAAAATGTCAAAAGTGCAATTGACGCTAGACTGCAGAATGTCTGGTTTTATTTCTGGGTAATGTTTTCAATTTTTTTCATACATTTTAAACCATATTTGAAAGTGAATCATTCAATCCCCCATTTCCAACTAAGCATAAATACTGGGGCAAGTTTACAGAACCTTAAAAATGTGTTACATTAGCATATTGTTGCATACCTTTTAACATCATTAGACTATATCTTTACTGATATTAGTTTTTACTACAACATAGCTAGCACTTATCCCAAGTCGCCTGAATTCTGTCTGCCTCAATTGTGACATTGCAATTAGCTTAAAAAAAAAATTATTTCACTAGTTTGTCTTCGTTGGAAAATTGTAATGTGTGAGTGGAGGCAGGATGCAGGATTATCCTATTATCCTATCCTATTATCCTATTTAGTCCTAAATTATTTAGTCCTATTATCCTATATGCCTTTTGTTCACATTCTCGGGTTTTCCATTCTATTTTTCCCCTTTTTAATAAAAATTTCTAAATATTTTTATGAAAAAGGGGAAATGTGAATAAAAGGCATATAGCTCTTTTGGAGTTTATGTATGAAACTTACAGGTAGTCCTTGAAGTCCAATCTCTCCAGGGTTTCCAGGTTTCCCAGGGCTGCCCTGTATGGAAGGAAGTTTCCAGTTTTAATGTAATTATTTTAGACACCAAAGTAAAGTACCATAATGTAATCTGCTATGCGTTATAGTTAAAACCAAGGCTATCTGTATACCTCATATTTAAAACCAAGGCTATTACTATACCTTAACTCCAGGTAATCCAGGAATTCCATCACGCCCATCTACACCAGGTAAACCCTAAAAATATGAAAAAAATTACAATGTGTTTGACAATGGGTTTGAAATAGTATCAGATTTGTAATTCAGTCTGAGTACACATACATGTATGAACGCATTCTGGTTTACAAGCAAGTGAACTGGTCTGGCAAAACAATCACTTTAATGCTAGTTCTAAATAGTCCTAGTAAATAGTGCTAGTTCTAAATAGGATGTGCTGTTATAGGAAAATAATCAACAATAGGGTGGTGTGATGTGCTAATACCTCTCTGACCTGTTTTTAAGTTAGTTAGTTATAAACAGTCGTACCCTCACCAGCCTCTTTTTTTTCCCTCTTTCTTGATGTTAATAAGACAAAAAATGCAGCATGTCATGTTACCAAGAAACTTCAAAGCCATCTGTTTGAAGACTTTCCCATCTTAGAAAACTAAAAGGAACAGTATTAACACTGACTGTTACATAACACTGATACTGGATACTCCTTCCAAAATTGCTAAATAAACTTCTATTCACAGAAAACACCACATCAACAATTAAATTTTTTAAAATTTGTTTATATGTACTGACCTGTGTAAGGTGTTACTATAGAAACAATAATGTTATAACAAGCTCGTTAATATAAACCTGTGATTTAACTACTGTTTGAGCTGTGCTGTTATAAATAAAATTAATTCAGCAAATTTAAAGTAAGGCTGTAACTGTAACTGTCATTAAACTGGCTGTGGCCAATTTAGTCTTTTTCTTTTTAATAGGTCCCAGTGAGGATATTATGTAGGTGATGTAAATCATATCACTGAAATTTGAAGGGGGAAAAAAACTAAACTTTCAAAGCATCCATCATTCTGTGATTGTGGGAAGTACTTAAACAGCAGATGTGGCTTTAGCAGTAACTAAAATGGAAGTGTATCTCTTCCTTTTTTTCCCCAGAACTTTTCAAAACAAGGTTACACTCATTATCATGTATCAGGTTGTACACAGATCACATGTACCTTACAATATTTGCTGTGGTCCTACTACTTAGAAAAGAATGTATGGACTAAAATGTATGTAAAATGACTGCTTCTCAGATGAGATGTCTTTTTTGCATCTGTTCATCCTACAGTAAAATATTTATATGCAAATATATTGTCTTTTCACTCTCTAATTATCTCATATTGTCTCATAAAACAGTTTATAGGATAAATATTATTTAGGGAGAAGTAACTGTACAAAATTGTTAGTCAGAATAACAGTACACATTACAATTCTATCACCAAACATTTTAAAAAACATGAAAGTCACAATGAAAATTAATCTCTATGACATAATTTTAAGAATATTATTAATTGTACTCTTTATATTACTCTTTTTTGGGGCATGGGGGTTAAAAATTCATTTTGTATTTGATCCTTATATACTGTAAATAGTCATTGAAACAATCACTGAAACCCTTTGTCAAATATTTAAATTTTATTTAGAGGACAACATAAAATGTTGTAGGTGGATATTTCTGTTCCTATAAGCACACATTTAACAGGAAGCAGCTGCCACTGATTTTATATTTATAATAAAGATTACATTCACATTAGACACTGAACACTTATATAAATATACCAAGGATTTAAAAAAGCATTTTTCAGCCTTACAGCAGTAATCAGGCTTTTTTAACTGCGCATAACAAGTACTTATACCTCCCACTGGTATTTAGCCAAGTTTGAAGGGTTAAAATACAAACACAAAACACATACCGTTAGCTGATTACCCAGCTACCATTAGCTAACCAGATGAAACAACTTCACAACTGGGGTATAATTTTGGTAGTTAGCTAGTTGTACAACAAATAAACTTCAGCACACTTTTGAATACTTTTCCTTTCTCCCTCTTATGATCATTTTAGATCAGTGACACCTACCACCCACTGTCTACCCTGAGATCACTGCCAACAAAGGAGCCTTTGGGACTCCATCCAAGTCATGAGCTAGTCTTGAGATAGCTATCTAGGTTATATAGGTAATATTTAGCTACTGTAGCTACAGCAACTTATTTAATACCTTATTCCATTTAATATCTAATCTTATAAAATGATAACAGGTGAATACTTAGCAAGCTATGTAGTTAGCATAGAATAACATAAAATCAGCCATACCTAAAGTCAGACTCTAAAGTCGAGGCACTTAAAATATTTTTCTCTCTGGTTTGTGGATAAGGGGGTTCTGATTTCAATCACATGGTTGGAGTTCAAACAATAAACATTGTTATTAGATTACATGAAAGTCACTGGACTTTCTTTTACACATAAGTTAGGGACATGACATTAGGGACATTTGTGGTACAGTATGAGTCTGAAAACCACAGCTAAATCAACTTTAATACACAAGTAGTCGAGAAATGCATTTTCATGCGACAGAATATGACCAATTTACAAATGTAATAGAAAACCATATCAATTTCTTGTTATGTTATGCCATTTTGAACATTCTGAGTCTGGTTATAATGGTAACAATTGCACTCAAACAATTAATAAGGAGCCTGTCACTAAAAATGAGTAATGTTCCTGTTTTGTTTCCAACAGCAGTATTTATGAGAATTGAATGAGAAGTATGATTTTTACATGCTTTTTTTAGAATTTAGAAATTAGAATTTAGAATTTAATGAACATTTGAAATAATCTGGAAAAGTTATACACTATATGCCCAAAAGTATATGGACATTTCGCATATGTATGTACATTGTATGGATCACTGTAGGTTTAATGAATATTAATGAACCCGGGACACAGTGATTTAATGCAAAAATTCATAAGAAGAATAAATGTCTTCCCCCTTTTTTTCTTTAGTAGTAAGCTGTTATGTGCAGTTGGGCTATGGCTTCAGTGCCACACAAAGTGTGGCACAAAGAAATTTAAGTGTAAATTTAAGTTGGTTCTCTATACTTACACTCTCACCCTTTGACCCTGGAAGACCAGTGATGCCTCTTTGTCCCTGGGGTCCCTGAAAAGAGAGATTAACATAATTCCAGCAACAGCTGCATATATAAATTTTTCTTTAGCATAATCAGATAGAATACAATGTATATACCTATCCACTTTATTAAACATTCAGTCATACATTTGACATTGCAGTTTGTATTGACTTTATATTGGATGCAACATAAAATTACAACTGGATGGTAGGGGTGGACAAATTCTGAATCCATTAGCTAGCCCACCGGAGAAAGCTCTAATGTTCTTGCTCAGTTTGGGTTGCCTGGACCTAAATGAATAGGCTAAGAATGGTAATTAATATAATATAATACAAGTATATAAATTCCTGTATAGAGTGGTACTCAGGTATATCCGTTATCCTTTTCTAAGAAAGTGTCTGAGGTAGCAACATTTGGCTATAATTTGTGGTGTTGTCGCCTTAAGTCTCAAATAAAATATATTATTCCAATCTGGCTGGAGTCTTTATTTTTTCTTGACATGTTTCACCACAAGTTACATGATGACTTTGCGCTAGAATTTATTCTGCTCAATTTTGTCAGTTTTTCCACATTCCTGTTTCTAAATAGTTTGTTATGCATCCATGCAAAATAATTGATCTGATCAATAAAAAAAAACATTGTGTACTGTAGCAGATGGTTTAGTGTAACATGTGCTAGATTTAGAATGCACATGCTACAGTTACAGCATCAAGGTGTGTCATCTAACTGTTGGATTAGTGACTGCTACGAGTTCTAGTCCTCATACATACTTGTTCTCCCCTAGGACCAGACTCTCCCATTAACCCCCTCTGGCCATGATCACCCTGCAAAATGAAACACATCTGTGTTACCACACATTATATAATTATGGCACTAGTGCAATATACACACTTAGGCACTTGGATTGCTGCAATGAAAGTAATTTTTGTCTAACAAAACACTTCATCAGGGGAGAGTAGCAGTTTAGGTCAATAAGAAATGTCAGTAAAACTTACAGTGGCACCTACAACCCCCTGAGGACCTGGATCCCCATCATTGCCCCGAGGTCCCTGGAAGAAAATCGGATGGATTTCATGAGTGTAAAAAGTCTACATAGTATGTGCGCACCATGCCCAGGGACTCTGTAATGCTATAGGCAGCACCTAAAATATATGTGCACCTAACAATACATGTGTGCCAAGGTAGCTGGACAGCAATTGTCACCATAAGCCTCCCTGGTAGGCAGCTAATGCAGGGATGAATATTAGAAATTAAAACTGTGTTTAACTATGAATTTGGTCTGAGCACTTGCCCTATCATCAGATGAACATGCCATAGTGCAACGCCAACAATACTACAGTCATCCATGAAGTCATCTAGTAGTCCGAAAGAACATAACTGCCCTTACTCTTTGGTTAAGAATGAAGGTATTCCTTTGTTCCCTGTCATTCAGAGTGACACTAGCCAACAACAGGCATGTGTCAGCTCATGTACACAAAAGAGAGCAGTTTTCATTCAATCGTGTTCAACTACCATATTCACCATTTTCACTTCTATATGCCTCGGTCACCATGTTATGTGGGATTTGATTGTTATAGAAAAATTTTTAAAATGCAGGACAAAGGGTTGGCTGTCAAAAATCTTATAAATCTTTACTTGCCATCTCTCCTTTGGGACCCATAATTCCTGTAGCGCCTCGAATTCCCTGTGGACCCTGATAAGACAAAGCCAAGTTTGTGATTGCTGTCTTTCAAAAACAGTCTGTATAAATTCTGTATACAGGCTGTAGATGCAATAGAGGGGCTGGTGCACTAACTATTGGGCCGTAGGATCCAACCTCTCCAGGGGCACCCTGGTCTCCCACTTCTCCCTGGTGAAAAAATTGTGTTATTTATTTAAAATGATAGCAATCCCAAAATGACAAACAATTGCAAAACAATCAGAAATATGAAAAAACTTCAATGCAGAAGGCTCTTTCACTTAGAAAAACATAAATCAACAATACAAACAATTTACAGATTTAGAAACTAAAATGAAAGCATATAGACAAAGGCTATGTTTAAAAAAACTGAAGCATGATTTTGAAGTTATTTTGCATTACTAAAAGAAGACATTCTGTGTCTGTGAGCCTTTACATTTTTAAAGACAAAATCATCTACCTAGGAAAATGATGATAGTTCCTTGCCAATGCACTGCATAAATGGAAGACAAAGGAAAATAATAAAGTGGCTGCTTCAAATAATTGAAGATAAATTTCTATCACAAGCAGCTTGTCCTCTGATCTGTATATGCATTGGGGAATAATAACTAGGTGCACCTTACAAAATGTCTTCTTCACAAATCAGAGCTGTACCCCTAATATCCAAATCAGATCCAGTCCTGGTTGTATATATCCATGGTTAGTGTCCGCTAAGTACACAATTTCTATTGCCCTATTTAAATGGTTGACCGTTACATGACTTGGATTCTTGATAAATATTATACAAAATGCTTGATGCTTGGTAAGTAGTATACAACTAGACATAGTTAGAGACCACGTAACAGAGGTTAAACCTAATATAAAATGTTTGTTTTATTTACAGTAATGAATATTAATAGTAATAAAGTCCTTATAAATTGCAAGAAGCTTTTAACATCAGTACCATCATAAACACTGACAGAAAAAGGCGGCTGCCCAGGGCTCCATGATGACTATATGCATTAGCTAAAATTATAGCAACAGAGGTTACATGTGAAATAGGTGTTGAGATAAAAATAGCTACTAAAAACTATTTTTTTAAAGAGTTTATTGTGTATATCTTAAATGGAGAAGAGCAATATTTTGCCATCAGCAGAAAGTAGCAACTATAAACAAAAACAGATCTGTCAGAGACAATATTTAAACATACTGCAATTACAAAATGAATGTGCAATACTGCACCCAAACATGATGGTTTCTGTGAGAGATGCTCATATTTCAAAATCAATAGCAGAACCCCAATTTCATTTAGCATTAAAGCCAGCATTATAGATGGGCAAATCCATACTTACTTTGCGTGTGTTTTAATTTGCTATGCTCTGACTGTTTACTCCATTAATCTGAGTGGAATATCCACAGTAGCCACAAGCCACATTCTCTCAGCCAGGTCCCCACAAAAAAAAAATACTGTCCAGGGCCCTGCACACCACTTGAAACAGCTCTCTCAACTCTGTACCCCTGGCAAGATCATGTTGGTCAAGTTCTTACCATGTGTCCCTGTTTACCAGGTTCTCCAGCCTCTCCCTTCACACCTTTATGGCCCTGTCAAATAAATAACATTGTGATGACTACACTCTATAATTAACACTTTTTACATACGAACAAAATGTTAAAAATAGGCACTGTATCAACTTTTACAAATACATATTTTGCTTCAAGAAATATCTGTTTGTCTCTTATCTATTGCTCACTTTCATGCCAGGTAGCCCAGGGTAGCCAGGTGTGCCAGGTGGACATACATTGGGGCACTAAAAGGCAAGTGAAATAGTTTAAAGGTACACATCAAAAAAACACTTGAAAAAAATTAATACTGTAGGAATTACTATAAATATATTTTACCAGTTCCATTGTCCCGCCCTGTATTCCTGCAGCACCCTAAAACCAAAGAGGACTTCTTTTAAGATTATCTTATGAGAGCAACCACTCAAATGATTATGTTATTTATGTGACTACAGACATGTTCTAAACTGTGTTTTATTACAAGTAACAGAACATCTATGCATCACTGTGACCTCTACTGGAAAGGAAATTAGTCAAACCATTAGTAGGTAATTGCACTCCCTCTTTTGGCCATACTGGGTAAAATGTCAGTGTATTTATTCAACTTATTTACCTGCAGAAATAATGAATAAGGTATCAGCTCAGCTACAGGTTCCAGCATATAGAACTAGCTTTTGGTGTTTTGTCCATTATCAGTGGAATGACACACAGAACACATTACAATGGCCTTTTACCAATAAATCACTCGAAACACTCATAGTTAATTTGTTCAGACAGTAATGTTTTTATTGTATTTCTTGTATCATACATGGCTGACCCTGCACTCTGACCCCAGCTTCCTAACAATCTGGAATATGCGAAGAAAAGAATATCACTTTACTGTACTGTATATGTGACACATAAAGACTTTCTTCTTGTCTTCTTCTTATGTGTTGCATATATTTATGAGACCATAGTCTCAGTACAGTGTCTTAACTTAGCAAAATATGAATGAAATTCTGGATAAGTAGTTCTATATTTAATACACATCATTAGTTGTAATATGAATCATGCATTAGAAAATCAATAAACTGATTACGAAGGCCAGATCTGCTATAGGAGTCCAGCTGGATTCACTAGAGGCAGTTTGTGAAGAAAGGACACTCAGCAAACTTCTACCCATCATGGAAAACAACATACATCCCCTACATCACACACTGGATAAACAGAGAAGCACCTTCAGTAACATACTGATACACTTACACTGTACTAAGGAGCGTCATGCCAGGTCATTCTTACCCACAGCAATTAGACTGTATAATGAATCACCTTACTGTCACAACAGTACTGACCTCCCACTGTCAAGACAGAACCAGGACTAGAGCACATTTGCACTACTACTACTAATACTACCACTATTATTATTATTATTATTATTATTATTATTATTATTTGTAATGTTAGCAGTACTAGCTGAACCTGTGTTGCTGCTGCTGTTGCTATTATTATTAGTAGTAGTAGTAATAGTAGTAGTAGTAGTAGCAGTAGTAGTATTAGAATGGTACATTTTAACTGGTACCTCCCCACTTTCCTTCACAATATCCAAATGCCTTGTTTACAAGCTTGCTTATTTCTATTATATTCTTTTTTTGTTTCTTTTTTTGCACTTGCACTGTTCTATCTTATTGTATTTATTATTATCTGTGAATGTTTGTGTTTTACCACTACTGTAACACTGCAGTTTCTCTTGGAATCAATAAAGTTTCTGTCATTCAATCTATCTATCTATCTATCTATCTATCTCTCTCTCTCTCTCTCTCTCTCTATATATATATATATATATATATATATATATATATATATATATATATAAAATTAGATTCTAAATTAGATTCTCTGTAACCATGAATTCTGTTAAGAGTGCACAGTTCTGAGTTTGTATCTCTTTCCTGAAAGAAGATACTTACACGAGGTCCTGGTGGCCCACGGGGTCCTTCTGGCCCTCTGACACCCATGGCCCCCTATTATAAAAAAACAGCTTGTAAGCGGCAGCTTATAACATCTTGCATGCTTTACTAAACATAATTTCATCTTAAAACATTATTCAATTTATTTTGATATTTGATATTCAATAATTTATCTTTGTATTGCCAAGTAGTCAAGCATTATTTGCTGCTTTGTTGGAGCATACACTAAAAAAGAGTTAACTGAATTTACTTAATTCAAATGCATACATTGGTTCTACGTGAATGAATTGAGTTGCAATACCACAATTTGTTTTCATGCAGCCAACATGATTTGATCATGTATATTCAAAGTCCTGGAATAAAATCAAACTCCATCCAGTTACCTATGCTCAGTGACCTACCTATACATAATATTTTCTCATAGATCTGACTGACTACATATTCCCGGTTTTTCAGTGTAGGCATGTCTGCAAATATCTACAATATCAAAATCAGTTTAGTGCGAAGGAGTTACTCACAGGAGGGCCAACTTTACCAAGGTCACCTGGAAGTCCACCCGGCCCTGGTGGTCCCTGCACATAAAATTAAACATACAAGTTGCTGGGTCCATTAATTATGTAAAAACAATTTACAGTTAATAGTCCGTGGCAGCAGGGTTCACAATAATTGAGGCAGAAAACAAGAAGAACTTACCAGGGGTCCATCAGGCCCAATACCCTAGAAAGAAGGAAGATGAGTTAAGAGACCCTGTTCTTAATATATGCCCTCAGTAGAAAAGTATTCTGTACAAATGTTTTGCTAGTTTAAAATAAATAAAAGTGCAGCTGTTTTAGGAAAAATGACAGACAAAAATAGTTAATAATTAAAGTTTGAACACAAAATTTATCCCACTTGTACTTAAACATTAAGAGTATGAGACACAGATGAGTTTGGCAGACAATTTATTCCAGTACTAATTAAACTGATTAAGGTAAGTTTAGTCAGTTGTTTCTGCTAATTTCAAATAAAGTAAAAATTTCATCAGATTTTTTTCATACTTACAGCTTCTCCCCGAGGTCCAGGTTTCCCTGGCTCTCCCTGAATCATACCACAAATATTTAAATGCAACAATTAAAAAAAATCTCTTTCATAACAATAGGTTAACAATAAGCAGCCATGTATTGGGTCACTGTGTCTAAAAATGACAACTAACAAAACAGAGGCCAAATGTAGTATTCTTGTTTGTGTGATAGATACATGATTAAACAATATTTTTAAGGGGACACAGCCAGGATTATGGCTTATTATTCACAATGTATCAGACCTATCAAATAGAAAGCTAAGGAGTTAATTTTTCACTCACCTTTTGTCCAGTGGGGCCACCTTGGCCTGCGTCTCCTGTGGGACCAGTCAAACCCTAAGAACAAGAGAGGTACATAAATTAGGGAAAGTCCTATACAGACATTTCACCCAATTAAATACAGCAAATTCATACAAAAGCAGTAAATGAGCCCCTACAGACCATTTTCAGAAAATCAACAATGTACTCATTTGGATTAAATTCAATGACTTTAAGATGTCCTTAAAGTTGAATCAGGTGTGTTGTATCAGCAGCAGGGAAGATATAAAATGCTGAGGGTGGTGGTACTCCAGGACTAGGATTGAGAAACACTGCCCTAAAGGATTAGGATAATGCCAATGTGTGTGGATTTTATCATGATGCTGCTATATCCAATTGAATTAAGATCATATATTCTTTATTTTGGCACACTGCAGTTTTGAGAGACTGCATAGAACTAGAAGAGAATGCTCTGTAATGGGTGCACATACTTTCCATGGTCTAGAAATCTAAATATTTGATCTTCCCAAACAAGACACATTCATTCAAGATATCATTCCTCATAACCTTGAGAATTTTTAAACAGAAATAAGAAATACCCTATGTATCCTCTGCACACAGATTAATGTTTCCCTCATTAATCTAGCAAAAACTGATTTGAAAGCAAGAAACATAAAGTTAAGAGTTGAGTGAGAATTGACTTCTATTCAAATCAGTGCAGAAGGTCATTTGGAAATAAAAAATATTGCTCCCATGGGATCCTACGCATCCAAGCCATAAACAGCATGTTTATTTTTTTAAGATGTTTTTTATTTAGATGTGCCTATATTAGATGCCTGGCAAGTGCAAAATAGGGTTTCTGTTCATAACCCATAAAACCATTTTCAAAGAGAAAAAACTTACAGAGCTCACCAGGCTGAGACAAAAAGACTGTTGTCTAAAGGAGGAAGCATTTACTGGGTTTGTTTCTTCAGTCAGGTGTGAGAAATTCTTAGCTTTTTTGGCCTATTTGTAGAGATCACTCCCCACCTCATCTCACACACACACACACCAACACACATATGATGCTATGTCTGTACTGTAGAACTCAAACAAACAGTGAACACAGATTCTCGGTGAAGCACTTACATCATCTCCAGGCAATCCAGGAAGTCCGGCAGAACCAGGTTTCCCAGGATCACCATCAAGACCCTTCAAATTGACACTGTTTTATTCTACAGCTTTTTATCAAAAGTTATTGCAATTTAATTAAATAAACTTATCAATACTTACTGCAGAACCATCGTCTCCATCGTCACCTCTTTCCCCCTGAATGAAACAAGTGATCTTAATATTGCAAGGTTCTATCTGACTTTTGGTTCAGAAGGAGTTCAGCATGCAAACTCAATTAAATACACTTCCATGCCATTTGGTGTTAAATTTTGTCTAACTTTTAAAGAACATAAAAATAGAAATCCAATCTCAGAAATTTTGTATGAACTTGGTACTAGAGAGTTCTATCCAAACATGAGCCTGGACAAATAGACAATCTTCTCGCTTAAGACTGTGAAAGGAGACAATAGTCTTTACTTGGCACAACATTTACTGTTACAGCACACAGGAAAAGGGCAAAACATTGAAGTATTAGAAGTTTTATGTATGTGAAGTGAGGTACTAAACATGATTTTAATGTTAGTCCACTTATAACTCTCTTATAATGTATGAGGTTTACAGTATTACATACTGTCCTACCACCGAAGACCTACTTAAGTGCATAACTACTTATAGTTGATACCATCTCACATTGTGACTTGCCGGTGTATGGGTGTGTATACGCACAGGTAACTTTAGAGTAGGTCTGAAGAGCGAAGACATGCACATGTGAATAGCCAAAGACACTATCATTAGCTATTAGACTGAAAATGAGTGTTCATAGGATGAACGTCAGAATATCAGCAAGGAGCAAGTATGTAATTGAGTACATTTTTTTAAAAGTAAATTGCATTTTAAAGAGTAGATTTCATGGGGATTTTTTTTATCTTAAATAAAAAAAAACATATAAAGACTGAGATGTATTTTAGCAGGGTGTACATCAACCGCTACACCCTACATACAGTGCATGAATCAGGTCTATATTTAAAATTTCAATCAATATCAGCATAAATAAAATTACATTTCAATCAATATCAATGTGTATGTTAAAGTGTGTGATATGTTGAGCTGCTCACTTAGGAGGGTTTGGGTGTGAATGGGGTAATTTCTCAAAATAATTTCTAACTGTTTCAAGATTCTGAAATGAAATAAATGTACTGTATTTTTTGACAAGTAGGTTCTTTTAAGCCATAAATGTGGTTACATGACCTTAAGGTTATGCCAGCTATCCTAGTTAATCATGATATTTTAAAAATGTTTATCTCTCAGACAGGACCTTGTGATTGCATATCACAGGCATATCCTTCAGTCTATTAAGGTTTGAAGCACAGGTCATAAAATTACAGTTTCCGGTTCAAGTAAGCATTAGAATATTACTATTCAACTTACAGCAATTCCATCAATTCCTGGAACACCGGCAGGGCCTGGTGGTCCAGCTGGACCTACATACTTCTGTTAAGAAACATAGAACTACATAACCACCATGTCCTGAGGTAAAATTCACCTGTTCCCGTTACTGCAGGTCTAGTGAACAGGTGTGACATACTTTGAGAGAAATTTTGCTTTCAATAGCCCATCACAAAACCCAGACAATGGAGCAGGAGGTGTGTAGAAATTAAAACTAATACATTTAGACAGTAGGCTATTTTATGGCTGACTCTGTCCAAAGAATATAACAATATCCTGATAAAGTCTAGAAGAACAGGTGCTCTGTACGACACATGCTACACGCCACAGTACAGTATGCTACATCTATTCTGTTAGAGGCAGGTAACTGCAAAAATTCTAAAGATACAGTTAACACAATAGGAAAAATTCCGTCATGCTTATTAATAAACTTTTTTCCATCTATTTATGGAATTGGGTTATATATGAAAATTACTTTCAAATTTCTGACAGCTATTCTTGACCAACCACTCCTTTTAACTTGACAACGAATCCTAAATAATATCTCTCAAATATAGCCTGGTTTCGGCTACTTGTGAAACAAAGTAGGTTACATAAGTACATAAAAAAGCCTACCTGAGCCGATGTGATAAGACATATCCCCAACAAAAGCACCGAGAGCGACTCGAGAAAGCCTTTAGCGCGAGTCATGGTCGTCATGGTCGAGCGACTCCAACTAAGTCCGCTTCCAGTAACTAAATGTCAAAGGATACCATAAGCACAACGTTCTCATGTATATTCACGAGATGGTTGACGGAAAGTAATTGGGTAGAAATGGAGAACTGTGTGTGGAAAATCACGAAGAGGCGGTTTTGTGAACGGCACAGAGCACATTCAAATGTTCAGTGGTAAATTTTGCAAGGACGTGTGACTTGACCTTACAGTTAACCTGCTATGAGGTTATATGTTACTGCCAAAAAATAGCGTATATTCACTGTCGCTGGCAAACCTTTTACTTTAAAAGCATCTGTTAGTTTATATTTTACGGAAGAGGAGAGAGAAAAAATGGTGAAATTGGCTTTTTTGGTCGGGATCACGCAATAAAGGACGTGCCACAATCTCCCTTGTAAAAGTTAAATAATCTTTTCTGTCTGACTTTTGCTCATTTGAACGTTTAAGGCCATTCTGATACATTTAGATAGTGATTCATGTCAAACAGTTTTAAGTTTCAGTTTCACTTAATATTATATTAACATTTAGATTTGTATTTAACATTTAATACTTACAAGTAAATATTTAACATTTCCATTTGTAGAAAAAAGTTTAATAGCTACTCGTTTCTATCTTTTTTTAATTACATTTGAGGCCAAATGTTTGCGCGAGTAAAAAGAAAGCTTGCGGGAAACATGAGGGCGATTTGTGACCGCTATACCATCACTATATCAGTAAATCCTCAAATTAGTATCTGCTACAGAAGCGGTAGATAAGCTGGCTACCTGACGAGGTACTACTACAGATTCTACCCACTCTTATATTTACCTAAGTTTGTATTCGGAAGGTTCATAGAGGAGACTAATTTCAGTATTTACCGGTTGCGGTGTCACCACGGAACCAAACAAGCATCCTAAATCAAACTTAGCAATATAGCCTGTCTTAGAACAGAAATAGCTCTTTTAGGACTAAACTGTCTTCATTTAAAATTTCCCCTTTGATTGGCATAGCACATGTTTGCAGAAATTGTCTTAATTCTGATTATTCGCTTTAAAAAAAGATCTTGGCTTACAGTATTTAAACCAGCCCCCAAAAAAACGCCACCAGTGGACTTGCTTTTTACCCCCTCAACCTTGTTATTAAAACTAGTAGCCTACAATATGGCGTAAACTGGCAACGCTGCCAGCGCTGTGTTATCTCAGGGAAGCATACTCCAAGAGGGTGAGAGCAAGTAACATATGAATGAAACATTTAACTTTAACATTTAACATGTACATTTATTTTTAACATTTACATCACGTGTCAAACTCAAGGCCCGACCCGAATCGACCCGAATCACTTCTTACCCGAACCCGACGTGCATAAATTAATTTTTTAAAAGAAAAACCCGACCCGAGACAGACCCGATGAAATTAGACCCGAGTCCGACCCGACCCGATGGCATTTATTTTCGAACCCGACTGGACCCGAACGTAAACGGCATTGACGTAAAATGCCTATATTTTCTTTGCAATAGGCTAAGTGTAAATAAATTGCTTAGTGCAGATATTTGCACCTCAGTATTGTAGTACATTATAAAACAGTATGCAGTAATAACATAC
>CM040481.1:9936349-9947911 GCA_022758105.1 Pangasianodon gigas
ACAAGGTGGGCTGTTTATTGTAAATAGACACTCCGTTAAAGGGATCGGGTCTGATCGGGTCCATTTGGAAAAAGCACATTTATTTTAAATTACCCGAGACCCGAGGCAACTAATACCGAACCCGACCCGTGTCCGAGGCACTCGTCGAAGTTTTGGACCCGAACCCGCTCGGGTCTCGGGTCGGACCTCGGGTTTTCGGATCCAAGTGGACCCGTGAAGACCTCTAGGCCAAACCCCTTTCGCTGCCTCGTTTCTTTCAGCCCGTGCAAACTTTAAAACAATAATAAAAATGCTCAACATTTTCACACTTGTAGCATTCACAGCAGATCCGTAGCGTAGCGACCTGCCGTGTTCTGCGTGCACCACTGTTCAGCACGCGCAGGTTCACATCTTACAGCGCTGAAACGCGGGTTTAAAACAACACCTCCCTTACAAAAAGTCCTGCAGGAATTTGTGAAGGGATTGTGAAGGTGTACTACAGAAATTGTGTTGGTAATACAAAATCCCACAAGTTACAGTCCAGATGTAGCCTACAGGATTCTTACAGGAGTGTAACATTTCCTGCAGGAACTCTTAAAAACCTGCACAATTAAAAGCAGGATATGATGATTTTTACAGGACCCAATGAATCCTTCAGAATTTTCATATTATTAGAAGATATGATTACTCCAGAAGGATGCTAATAGTATTACAGTTTCTGATCACTCTTGTAGGACCAAATGACACCTGCAGGGTTTTGACACATGGTTACATCACTTCTACAGTACAGAAAAATCTTGATATTCCTGCACATCATATTAGCTTTAGGGCATAACCCACAGTCTACACTGTACTGTGTTGTACTATAATTGGCATTGAGTAAATTTCTGCAGGGTTCTGGAATTTTCCTGAAGGGCATTATTAATTGCTGTAAACCAAAATTACCAAATGTTGTGGTGTAATTTTAATTACTTTTTTAACTGTATTGAAATACAGTATATACAGAACTATTTCCATGTCATTAAAAGAAATTCTAATGCCTCCCCAAGATATTAGTTTCAAATATATCCAAATCATTCATAACCAGATAAACACAATACCACAAACATACAAATTATGTAAACATTAAACTGATTATTTGTTTCATAGTAAAACTGACATTTGATAGTCATACTTTGTCTTTATGAATATACTTATCAGCCTAAAAGTTCTATTTAGGTAATTATACAGGGTGTTGAAAAAGTGAAAGCTATTCAATTCAAAACAATAAAATAACCACAATACTGGAAACAATTTATTTTTAAAATGTGCAAATTTGCAAAACACAGTGCTTTCCTAATTTCATTTTCATTAAACAATTGAATAGTGAAAAAGGAACTGGTAAGACAAAAGCATGTGCAAAATCTTGTACATTTTTAAACATTTACATATATATGCACATTATATTTTACACAAACAATAAACTAATCAACAAACAAACAGTTAAGCGCAGTTAGAGGTTATACACAAAATCATGAAGTCCACAATTCACAACATACACAGTGCATTCACATTTACCTTAGTTTGTTACATTACTCTAAGTGGATTAAATTAATTGTCTTATCAATTTGTAAAATATACTGTATAATGAAAAAGAATAAGCACGTTTCTACAAAGCTTTGTAAATTTAAAAAACGCCCAAAAGTTAAGGCTTTAAATAGTCACAGTCAATTCAACAAAGTACTGGGTAATTGGTCTAGATACTTACGCAAATGTGATGACTATAACCACCCCATATAACCACCAGGAATAGTGTGTAACAGCTAAGTACTACCCTGTGCACATGCAATATGATGCAGTATTGACAGATAAGGCAGCCTTGTGTTTGCTGGCCATTTTGGGGCCACAAGTAGGAATGCCAAATGTAACTAGATGTCCTGCAGAAACTGCAAGTGTGTTGCGAAACAAATCTTGGTTGCTATGGTATCACAGGTGGTTACTAGGGTGTTGCTCACTAGATGCTAGGGTGTTTCAGCTCGATCAGTCTTACAGTTCTTGAGATAAAGGTATTTGGACTTAGCGCCACCCCCTAAGAATGCCAACCATAGCAGACAGTCTCAAAATCTAGTCCTGAATCTCTTTTACATTTTGCGTGAATCCATTGAATACATCATGTGTTGCTGTATGAGTAAATTAAGCTACACCATGCAATTACTTATTGGCTGGCGATGGCAATATTCTTTACGAATATCAGTTATAACAATTAACAATGTTTTTAAAAAATTATTGACAGACAGACCCTTATGAGTAACTTGACACCATTTTTTTAAGACAATTTTGAAGATTTGGCAAAAATCCTAGGAATGGTTTGCATATTAATTGAATTATCCAAAATATGAGTCGGCAGAGCTGAATGGTCCAAAAGGGAAATGTTTGTGGCAAAAGCCATTGAATCAATGTCCACCTTATTTTACACAAGATATGCTTGTTCATAATTGGAAAAAAATATGAATAGCAGGTTATGCCAGCTTACAGCAGGTTATCGCTGAACTGCTGGCTGCCCAGGTGGTGCTTCAAGAACAGTGTGGCCTTTTTAGATAATTGGAGTAGTTTTGAGGGCAAGGCTGTCCTGTTAGGGCGGGACAGTATCCATCACACTTGGGAAGGTGCTGCTCTCATTTCTTGCAGCATAGCACATAGTCTCAGAACAGGCTTAGTTAATTGGTGACAATCCTGAGCCAAGACCAGGGAGCAGACAAGCAGGCTATACCGACCAGCTGCTAGCTGCACTAAGTCGTCACTTAGGTTCCACAATATTGAGACTGTGTCTGTTCCCTGAGCCAAACAAAAATGTAAAAATACTCAAAAAGTTTGTTTTAGTAACCTAATTAACATAAAATTAGATCATACTGAATGCACAGCCAGCACCTTTGATTTGAAGTTACTACTGTTAAATATTATATCTCTTACATCTAAAGTAATGAGTATGTAGCATTAAATGAAGCTAGTCCTCGTGGATACAGTTATATACATCAGCCTTGTCTAACTGGCAGAGCAGGAGGTGTTGCAGTTATTTATAATGACAATCTAGTCACACAAAAACATAGTCATAAATTCAACACTGTGGAAGCGGGGGCGTGGTTGCTTGTGAATGGAGCGCGGAACCAGAGAAGGTGAGTGGTAAGGTTGACACAACTGTCAGAAATTTGGCTAACGAGTGCCCTCTGTTGCAGTCAGCGGCAGAAAGCATAAAGACAGAGCCTGGGGACAGAGAGCTGAGCAGAGCAGAACCATGGGTGTGCATGTGTGTGTTCACCACGAAAGAATAAAGCACTGCTCAGTGCTTGACCCCACCTCCACCTTCACAAACGTGTTTCTAGATTCAGTAGGGATTAATCAGAACGTAATAGGACCGTGGCCTCACTCTTGATCTAATTCTAACATTCAGATTAAATATAGAAAATACAGTCGCATTTCCATAGTCTGAAGCTACCTGACATCATTGTCTCATCTCATTTAAAATGTGTTGTTGCTCTTTCTGCTGCTCCCTTTAGGGGGCGCCACAGTGGATCATTGGTCCCTGTATTTGATTTGGCACAGGTTTTAAGCCGGATTCCCTTCCTGACATAACTCTCCCATTTTTATCCAGGCCTGGGACCAGCACTGAGGGTACACTCCCACTGGCTGGGTTCTCATGTAAAATGTGTCTTCCTCATAATATATGCACCTTGCCACGCTACCACGTCAAATGTACATTCAAGTCAGCTACTGCACAGAGTTTTATCAATAATTTTATCAACTATGATTGGATCACCATCTGACCCCACAGAACTTGATCAGGCAACTGAATGCTTGGAGTCAGCTTTCTGCTACACGCTACATAATGTAGGTCCATTTAAACAAAAAATAATTAGAGAGAAAAAACTAGCACCCTGGTATAACAATCACACATGTACCTTAAAACAGACCATTTGAAAATTGCATAAAACTAAACTGGTGGTTGTTACGTGCCCCTTTTATGTCTAGGGATATTGAGGCAGTAATATGAGGAAGAGAGGTGATACTTGATGGAAAAGGAGGAACACAGACAAAACCCGTTTAGAAAAAATGCTTATTTTACTGTGCACTGTCACGGGTAGATATCACAATATGTATCCAGGGGTTCAATACAAAGTTAGCAGGGAAAAGAAAACTATGTACAGGTAAAGATGTATAAAGACTATACAAAAAACCATAACCAACACCGAAATTAGCCAGAAATATATATATACACAATACCCAACCAGGCGACACAGGTGGACTCCCAGATGGTGCCAAAGAAAAGAACAAAAAAGAAACTAATTCCTAACCTGCCTAGCCAAAGCTAACTGGAACAAAATACAGGGGGTGGCACACGCCGCTAGCCTAGTATAGTATTCCTATCGTGATATGTAAAGGCGCGCCCAGCACTACCTGTCCACACAGTGCGATGGAGGGGGAAAGAAAACGGACTAGCGAAACACTCAATATTTTCGCTAGTATCAAGGAAAGGCTACACCGCGTACAAAGGACTCCCAAAATCTGCTCCCCGTATGTCTTCCACGGTGGTGCCTTTATACTCACAGCTCCGCCTCCTTTGGAGAAATCACAACGCCGAGTGGTGGAGTACCATGCGTCAACGGTCCAATCCCTGACCGAGGCGCCACCTATGAGCAAATCAGGGAGAGAAAGTGGAAGGAAAAAAACAACAACAATACGTGCCTTGCTGGCACATAACAGTGGTATTTTAAAGAGCATGGAAGGAGAGCCTCTTGAGCTATAAAAGCTCCTAGTGCTGCTAGATCAGCATATCTCTCAACCCTAATAGAAGTTAACAAAATAAATCCTAGATTTTTATTTAATACTGTAGCAAAATTAACTAGGAACATGACCACCACAAAAACATGTACACCATCCATATGTAGCAGTGATGACTTCATGAATTTTTTCAGTAACAAAATTAATAATATCAGGCATAAATTTAAACTATAAATTTAAAACCAGACAGTTTGATAACTAACCCTAATATAACCATATCAGATCAGTGATTAGAATGTTTTACTCTCCTTCGAGACACCAAACTAATTTCACTAATTTCATCATCAAATTCATCAACTTGTATACTACATCCTTTACCAGAAGCAATCGAAACTCTTCTAAAAAATGATTGATTCTTCCCTTAACACTAGCTATGTAACTAAATCTTTTAAACTACTCCTGATTAAAAACCTGACCTCGACCCCTGTCAGTTGTCCAACTATAGGCCAATATCAAACCTCCCAATTTGTCTCCAAGATCCTAGAAATGGTTGTAGCACAGCAGTTATGCTCATACCTACATAGGAATAACATTCATGAACTGTATCAGTAGTTTAGGCCTCATCGTAGAACAGAGACAGTGCTGGTTAAAGTGGTAAATGACCTACTACTGGCCTCTGATCAGGGTTGTGTCTCTTTGCTTGTGTTGCTTGACCTTAGTGCAGCTTTTGATACCATTGATCATACTATTCTCCTTGATAGACTAGAAAATGTTGTTGTCATTAAGGGAACGGCCCTCCTGGCTCAGGTCTTATTTGACTAATCGTTATCAGTTTGTAGATGTAAATGGTGACTTCTCTATGCATACTAAAGTAAAGTTTGGTTTTCCACAAGGTTCTGTTTTAGGCTCACTACTTTTTTCTTTATATATGCTGCCTCTGGGTAAAATTATTTGTAGACATGGTGTTAGCTTCCTCTGTTATGCTGATGACACACAGTTGTATGTTTCAGCAAAGCCAGATGACAGACACCAGCTTAATAAAGTTGAGGAATGTGTAAAGGACATGAAACACTAGATGCTTATTAACTTCCTTCTACTTAATTCTGAGAAGACAGAAGTACTTGTACTAGAACCGCATGCAGGTAGAAGTAAGCTTTCTGATTACATAGTAACTGTGGATGGCCTTTGTTTCTACATGTGCAGCAGTAAAAGACCTTGGTGTGATTATTGAGTCCAGTCTTTCATTTGAAGCTCATGTAGATAATATACTAGGATAGCTTTCTTTCATCTCAGAAATATTGCTCAGATAAGAAATATAATGTCACTACATGATGCAGAAAAACTAGTTGTAAGTGTGGCTCCTTCTAATCCTTCACAAATGCCCACTTAAGGTATTGAATCCAAGAATATAATTGACATGTGACTCAATGAGACTCTTGAAACAAAGTTCTTCCTTTTTTTACTTTTACTTGATGGTATTGAAAACTGTACAAAACAAAATAAAGGCCCAGTCAAAGACTAGTGTGCTCCCTTTGCTCAATAGCTTCTTCCAACTAACGATGTGGAAGTGAAACTTATGGTTAAAGAGTTATCCAATCAGAGGAGAGTAACTGCATATAATGTTTTACATTGGAACACATATATAACACAACCAAAGGCACAAATCACTAATACACAGTAATAATTATTATTAACAAAATATTCCTTTCTTCTACTGGAATGGCTCTTACATAGCCTGCCCCTAATTGACTAGGCCAGTAGCATATCAATTACCAAAAACATAAATTAGAGCCATTAATCTTTTTACTCTGTGAGCTTAAACTTTACATCTTTCTTCTGACAGGTTTCTAACAGATCTAAGTGTTCATCTTTATTCAAGACAGGTAAGTATTTTCTTATCCTTATATGTCTTATCCTAGCTAAGTCCTTCTTGACCTTTACACTGCTTCCTCCAATAGGCATAACTTTGTAATGGGTCTCTGCATCAGCGTACTTGTCCTTGTCTGAACACCGGCACTGCAGACTATACCATTTAAGTCTAGCATAACCTTGACAATTCTTCCTATCATCCAAGAGTTTTGTGGAGCAGAGAAGTCTACAATAGGAATAACATCTCCCAACTTGAAGTTCCTCATTGATGTGCTCCACTTCTGTCTTCCCTATAAGAGAGGTAAATATTCTTGCGTTCATCTGCGCCAAAACAGGTCCGCCATGTATTGGATTTGTCTGCAGCGGTGGTGCACATAGAGGTCCTCTTTTGAAAAGACACCTGTTGGAATATTTGGCTGTGACCTCATCAACAGCAAGTGGTTTGGGGTCAACATCTTGAGGTCATTAGGGTCATCTGAGGTTGTTGTTATGGGTCCGTCATTGATTTATGCTTTCCACCTCACATAAAAGAGTGTGCAGACCTTCATTATCCAACACTTGTTGCTTCAGTAGGGAACTTAGAATGTTCCTGACAGTTCATATTTGGTGTTCCCAAACGCCTCTGTGGTGGGATGCAGCCGGGGTATTGAAGATCCACTCCTCTCTTCATCAAAGCGTCTCTGATCTTGGATTGGTCCAGGTCCTTTAATGCTTCCTGTAACTCTCTCAGCTCCAAAAAATCTACTCATGAAGCAACGCAGCGCATTGATACATGAGCTGGTGTCAAGTGAGTTTGCAACTTCTAGGTGGACTGCTCTGCTGGTTAAGCATGTGAAAAGCATGCCATATCTCTTCGCTCTGGTACGTTCCCTACTGACATCAAAAGGTCCAAAGTAATCAACACCAGTATTCATGAAGGGTGGCTTGTCTGGCAACAACTGATTCTCTGGTAAGTTCGCCATTTTCTGTTCACCAGCTTTGACATGTAGTCTTTTACACATGCTGCACTCTGAGGTCATTCTTCGTATTGCTGAGCAGGCTTTTGGTATCCAGCACTTCTGTCTCAGCCTTGCTAGACTATGATTTCTGCCTGACGGCTGGAGGCTTGGCTTCTTTTGGCATGGCAGATCTACTTAGCTGCCCTCCAACTCTCAAGACTCCATCTTGCAGGTATTTATCCAGCTTAAAGTTATAGCTATTCTTCCTCACATGACCTTTACCTTGCTGTAAGGCTTTGATCTCTTCTGCATATTTCTGTTTCTTACAGAGTCGAATCAACTCTGATTCTGCCATGGATAAATCCTCAATGGTGAGTGTTCAGTTTGCACAGCTATCTTTGTATGTGAGCATCTTCTGCTGAATTAGGGGCCTCGTTTTGGATGGATTAATTTCACATTGACTGATGGCTTGTTGAAATTCCTTTCTCTTCTGACTCGAGTTTAACAGAATCTCTTTCAATTGCATGAGCCAAGCTGTTGCCTTCTTGAGTTTGTCCCAACCTGAGAAGTGCTCAGCAAGTTGACTCATTGCATCTGTGTTCTCATGAGTCTGATTATGAAGGACGCTGTGGCTGAGCTCTTGACCACAACGTTACCTTCTGTTGAATGACTGGATTGATCTGGGCATTCTGGCCATTCACACTCTGGTCTCAACAAGAATTGTGGTCCTTGAATCCAGCTTTTGCTCTGTAGTAGGCGCGCTGTTCTCAAACCCTGTGAAGCCTGATTCGTTATTGCTGGCATCTGAAAAGTGGTGTAATTGCGCTGACTTAATGATTTCAAATCCCACAAGTTTGATACCCCTGCTGACACTGAAGGATGAAAGGTGTTGCAGGTCTACCAACCATTTTTTCCATTTTTCTCAGAAATTTTTTCATCCCATTCTCTTTTTTCTTTGCAGAGTTCTCTTAAGAGGAGCTTGGCAGGTAGGATGAATGGTGCAAAGAACCCCAAAGGGTCATAAGCAGAACTGACAACCAACAAGATTCCTCTTCTCGTAGATGGCTTTTTTTGCACCTCTATCTTGAGTTTGAAGATGTCACAGTCTGTGCACCATTGCTCTCTCCACTGGGAGCTGATCGTTGTCAAGGTTGAGATCTTTGAACTCAGTAACTCGCTCTTCTTCAGGGATCGACAACAGTAGCGCTCTGCTGTTGCTTGTTCACTTGGTCAAACAAAATCCTTCACTGAGGCACAATGTCCTCAGGTCTTTGGCAAGAGCAACAGTATGGTTGTCTGATGCCAATGATCTCAAACAGTCATCCGAGTAAAAGTTGTTTAAGACTGTCTCAACAGCTTCGGGTGTGGTTCTCCCCCTTTTGTTTGCAGCTGTTCTCCTCAACGCATATGAAGCAAAGCTAGGGGACGATGTTGCTCCAAAGAAGTGTATGCACATCCTGTACTCCACTGGATCTGATTTCAGGTTACCATCCGGCCATCACAAGAAGTACAACAGCTCTGTATCCTCATCAGGCACTCTCACTTGGTAAAACATGGATTCGATGTCTGCCATCAAGCCTACTGTTTCCTTCCTGAACCTTGTCAGGACACCGATCAGAGTGTTTGTAACGTCCGGGCCCTGCAGTAACTGATCGTTCAATGAGACACCTTGATAAGAAGCAGTGCAGTCAAAGACAAATCTTATCTTCTTTTTCCTAGGATGGTATACATCATAATGGGGAATGAACTACACTCTCCCGTCGTTGCGATTCAACTGCTCTTCAGGTACCCTGGTGGCGTAGCCCTTCTCCAGTAGATCTCTCATGAATCTGTTCTACTCACTGTGGAAGTCAGGATTTTTGTGAAGCTTTCTCTTGAGATTATTGAGGCGTTGTTCAGCTACAGACCTGTTGTGGTACTAGCTGGACTGACTCCTTAACTGAATGTAGGAACTGATGATCTTCATGTGACTGCTTAATCATCACATCTTTGTTCCAGGAAGTCAGTGTTGTACCATTGAATCAACAGATCCTTGATGTTCGTTACTGAGATGTGATTGATTAAGTGACTCAGTAACCCACTATTAGCTGAATTGATGCCTCTTCTTATTGGTCCATTGTTGACCCATCCTAGGGCTGTCTTCATGGCGTATGGTCTGTCGCCTCTGCTATTTATTCCTTCCAGGGCTCAATGGCTTTGTAGTCATTGGTACCAATAAGTAGGCTGACCTCGGCTTCAATACGTGGAATACGTACTTCATGGAGGTAATGCCACCTGCTCACGTCCTTCTGCTGAGGTGTGTTTTCCTTTTTCACTGGTATGCTCTCTTGAGTAAACACCTGTGGTAGCTCAATGTAGTTCTCCTCTTCCAATCCACTTACTTCCAGGTCAGACAGGACATGGCTGCTCACCTTATTTTCCTGCCCCATAGTAGTGAGAAGGAGCTCTGGCTTCCTACCTCAAATCCTGAGTTGACGCATGAGTTCTTCATTGCAGAATGTTGCTATGCTTCCTTGGTCCATGAATGCATAGGTCTCAATTACCTTGTCACTTTGTTTGGACTTTATTTTTACCGGTACTATGGATAGGATACATTCTCCATTACCTGCCCCAGTAACTCCACTGGTGTCATGTTCTGTCAACACAAAGGCACTTGTGACCTCACTGGTCATAATGTTGTTATCTTCACTCTTTTCAGATGTGACTGGAAATTCCTTCACTACATGAAGAATACTTGAGTGCTTTGCAGGACACTCTTGGCATTGCATTCTCTTTCTGCTATCCTTACTCAGGTGACCTTGAGTGAGGCAGCCAAGGCAGAGACCTTTTAACCTCAGAACTTAATTATGTCCTTAGGAGTCTGTTCTTTTGTCTTGTTACAGGACTCCAGGGCATGGCTCATGGCTCAAACAAGGACTTTGGAAATGCATCAACTAGTTTGATTGAACTGGGTCTCTTCTCACAGAGATCTTGAGCACTGTGTTCTCCAAAAGAAGAGATACATTGCAAAACTGCTACTTTCAGGATTACTTCTCTTTATATATATGCTCAAACTGAGCGTAGAAGTCGTTCAGCGTATCTGGGAGGGAGGCATCACTGTCACAGGCAGGTGGTGTTGTCCTGTAGTTGGTGATAGCTTGGATGCCCTGCCACCTGTCTCTGCTGGCCTTGAAGTGGTTGTGGATTCTCTGAGTGTGTGTGCGTGCTTTGCCTCTGTGATGGCCCGGGACAGTTTGGCCCTCGCTGTTCTTAGGGCCGCCTTGTCGCCTGCTCTGAAGGCGGAGTCTCGGGTCCTCAGTAGCGCACGCACCTCTGCAGTTATCCAGGGCTTCTGGTTGGAGCGTGTGGTGATGGTCTTGGAGACGGTGACGTCATCAATGCACTTGCTGATATAGCTGGTCACTGATGTCGTGTATTCCTCCAAGTTGGTGAAGTCGCCGTCAGTTGCCGCTTCCCTGAAAATGTGCCAGTCAGTGTGTTCAAAACAGTCCTGGCTCCTGCTGGCCAGGTTTTCACCTGCTTCAGAACCGGTTTGGAGCATCTGACTAGCGGTCTGTATGCTGGGATTAGCATAACAGAGATGTGGTCTGAGTAGCTGAGGTGGGGGCGGGGCTCCACCCGGTACGTGCCGGGGATGTTTGTGTAAACAAGGTCCAGCGTGTTCTTCCCTCTCGTTGCAAAGTCCACATGTTGATGGTATATACACACACAACTGAGCATCCCCCATCCTCTCTGCAATTTTTTTGCAAGTTTTTGCACATTTATGCTGCTACAATACTCACTATATTATACTGTACATAGGCTGCTACTCTTATGTTTACACTTATGTTTACACTATTTCAGCTACTTGTATTGTACTCTTGTACTATTTGCACTATTGTCACTAGGTTCACTTTTAAACAGAACTGTGTACTGGTCGGCGCTGCACTGGGACTTACTATGCCCATTGTCTGTCCCAGTAGTCATTGTACTGTCTTGTACTGTCTTGTGCTGTCTGCACATGTTTGCACTTGTGCACTTT
>CM040481.1:9948011-9960355 GCA_022758105.1 Pangasianodon gigas
CTTATGTTTACACTATTTCAGCTACTTGTATTGTACTCTTGTACTATTTGCACTATTGTCACTAGGTTCACTTTTAAACAGAACTGTGTACTGGTCGGCGCTGCACTGGGACTTACTATGCCCATTGTCTGTCCCAGTAGTCATTGTACTGTCTTGTACTGTCTTGTGCTGTCTGCACATGTTTGCACTTGTGCACTTTATGTATAAATTATGTAGTCCCTTGTAGTTCTGTGTTGTTCTGTAGTCTTATGTAGCACCTTGGTCCTGGAGAAACGTTGTTTCGTTTCACTATGTACTTGTATATGGCTGAAATGACAATAAACTCCACTTGAACTATATTTAACTTGGACTTCCCCTTTCCTTCTGAGCTGACATCCAAGATGTTTCCAAACAGTGGGCTGTTTGCTACTTTCACTTGCCAATTGATGAAGTCTACCAAGTTCAAAAACCTGGTTCTTCTTCCCGTTGCTTCTTGTATCTCAAAGGCTTGATTTCTCCACTGCTCTTTCAGTTTATATGGAAGTTTTGAGATAACAATTTTCATGTTAATCGGATTGTTCATCTCATCCATGAAGTCGTTCATAGTATTTCTGCATCTATCAAAAACAAATGCACTGAATGCCTTCCTGTCTTCTGCTCTTATCTGTAGCCACTCAAGTGCTTTCTTCATAGTGTTGCTGGAGTAACCTCCTAGCCTCCCAGTAGCCTTTCTCAGGTCACATATGTTTACAACTGCGAACAAGGTCAAGAGATTCTCCGCTTGTGAACTGTTCAAGATAGTAAAACTTATATTGTTGGCTATAAGTTTTGTTCTCTATGGCCTGTTCAAATGCCTTTATAAAGGAACGATAGGTGAGAGGATCCCCTGTGATTACTGGTATGTCCCTCCGAGGGAGCTGAGACATGTTTTGCTGCTTGACTACCATTTCTGTTATCTCATTTTGGTGCTGCATCATTTTACAAAGACCTTCAGGAGTCACTGACTGCTGCAAATGGGCTGAAGATGGTGTCGGGCTATTTCCTCTGTGTGCGGTATCTCTACGATGAGCATGTGTGGCCTGAGATGATTGACGTAAGGATGCAGAGGATTTCCTTTGCAGAGTTCATGTTCCTCTTTAACAAAAGATGTACCCTTTGTGGCTGTTATGTATGACCTTTTTGACTCACAATAGTCATTCATGCCATCTTGACCACTTTCATATTCTTCATAAACCTTTTGCTTGGCATTTGAAGCTGCGATCCGGGCTTGTAGCTCCAACTGCTCTTTCCATGCTCTTAAATGTGCCTCTTCCAGCTCTATTTCCTGCATTTCCTTCAAAGATGCAGCATGTGCTAACAGTGCTTCTCGCTCTGCCTCAAGCTTCAAATGAGCAGAGCCAGTAATGGCCATCTGTGATGTGCGACCAAGAGCTGAACTAGCTTTCTCACTTTTGTGGGTGTGGGAAGACATCTCTGAGATCCTATCACTTGGCTTAATACCATCATCCTCATTGTTCTGTTCTTTAGAACATCTTTTCAGAGTCATCTTTTAAGTTCCCATCCTCTGTGTTTTGTACAAAATCCTCAAACTCAGCACATTTGGGATTGCACCAGTTAAACTGGTCCTGTCTTCTATCTTCATCTTCAGAATAGGTAATATTTCTGCATCTCTTTAAATTCTCCAAGGAACTCTCCAAAGCTATATAATTCTTCCTCTTCAACTAACTCAACATTTACTTCATCTTCCTTTAGGCTTTCAATCTCCTTCCTTTAAAGAATAAGCTGAGTTAGTTTGCCTTTTCTTTCACCCTTGAGCCTATTCAGTTTCGCATCCTTTTCCGTGGGCTTTGGCGCCCTCCTTTGGCCATCTGCCGCAATTTCCATCTTTATTTTTATTTTTTCCAGATGACGCACTGCAGGTAAATTGCCCTCCTTCCCTGAAGCGAATGACGGCTTCTCCCTCTTCTTTTTGATATTTGCAACTCACTTGCAAAAGAGCTATAGTATGTGCAAGAATACCCTAGAAAGGGTGACCACTGGCTCTTAATGGTGTGACGGTACCTGGTTCAGTTGGCTGAAAGGACTTGAATCCATGACAGTTAGAAAAATATTGCAATCTTCATAAGCATACTAGCATTCTGTGCGAATCCTCCACAAAACAGACGAAAATTCACAGAATCTCTTTTATTCTGAAGTCACTGAAGCTAAAGACTACCCGACGATTTCTCTTCAGAATGGTGACAATGTCATGCCATGTGCCTCCTGTCCATACCGAGCTTAGTCTTTGACTGATGTTAAGTGTGGCTCCTTCTAATCCTTCACAAATGCCCAATTAAGCTGTTGAATCTAAGCATATAGTTGACGCGCGACTCAATGAGACTCTTGAAACCAAGTTCTTCCTTTTTTTTACTTTTAGTTGAAGGTATTTGAAAACTATACAAAACAAAATCAGAGGAGAGTAACTACATATAATGTTTTACATGGGAAACATATATATAACACAACCAAAGTTACAAATCACTAATACACAATGCAGTAATTATTATTTTAAAAAATATATTCCTTTCTTCTGCTGGAATGGCTTTCACTAGTTCATGCTTTTGTCATGTCTGGGTTGGATTATTGTAACGCCTTACTGTCTGGATGTTCCAGTAGATGCATAAACAAGCTTCAGTTAGTCCAGCAGCCAGAGTTCTTACTAGAACTAGAAGATAAGACCAAATCACCCCTATGTTATCCACCCTGCATTGGCTCCCAGTCAAATTTTGCATTGATTATAAAATATTACTATTGACCTATAAAGCACTGAATGGTCTAATGCCGCAGTACCTGAGTGAATGTTTGGTCTTTTATGATCCACCACGCCTACTTCGATCAAAAGTGCAGGCTACTTGTTGGTACCACAGACAGTGAAGGCTACAGCAGAGGGGGCAAAGCTTTCTCTTACAAAGTCCCACAGTTATGGAACAAACTTCCAATTAGTGTTCAGGACTCAGACACAGTCTCAGTGTTTAAGTCTAGGCTGAAAACCTATTTGTTTAGTCAAGCCTTTTGTGAATAGTTTTTTCTTAGGTAAAGGAGCAGATCTGGAGGGTTCATGGGCATAGAATGTTGTGGTGATCTGGGATGCTGTCACTCCCCCACTCTCATACAGTCACTCAGGTTTGTTGACGGTGGAGTGGTTGGCCGCTTTATGTCCCAGGGCACCCTCATGTCTGTGTTACCTTCTGGCATTCCCTTTTAGTTATGCTGTCATAGCTAGTCTTGACAGAGTCCTTGCTCGCACTCTGCACACAATGTACATTGCCCTTAACCATTACGTGACAACTAGCATACCTAATAATCTCTCTCACTCTCTCTCTCCCTCCCTCTCTCTCTCTCTCTCTCTTTCTCTCTCGCTACACATTCTACTCCTACCAGTGATCCTGACCCCTTCTGCTTTCCGGACCTGATCCATCCTGATACCCTGCTTCTGGTTGGAGTTCTCATCACATGGAAACCACTCGCTCCTGTGAGAATGGCCCTACACAGACAGCATAAAGATACATCAAATTACTGTGGATGGTACCACTTAGAAACCATGAAGGTGGCTTTGGACTGCAATTGATACGAACAGTTTTGCTACGATGGCTTAGGACTATAATCGCTATGATAGCTTTAGGACTGCAATTGCCACAAACAGTTTTTCAATCAAGTCTCCATCAGTGAACAGTTGATAACTTCAAAAAAATAGACTTCATTTGAAAACTATAATGAATTTCCTGGTTACACAATTGCACTTTTAGATCATATAGTATACAGTTACAGAAGGGAATTATTTATAATTGCACTATCCAATGTCAAACAGAAGAGGATGGGTTCCCTTTTGAGTCTGGTACCTCTCAAGGTTTCTTCCTCATATTGTTTCAGGAAGTTTTTCCTTGCCACCGTCGCCTCTGGCTTGCCCACTAGGGATACATTCATAAATTTAAAATTTATATCCTGAATTTATACATTTCTGTAAAGCTGTGTAAAGCTGCTTTGTGGAAATGTCCATTGTTAAAAGTTCTATACAAATAAAATTGAAGTGAATTGAATTTTTGTGGGTCACTAGAGGGACATTCAAGTTTTGTGACAATTGCTCATTGGTAACCCTATGAAATGGCTGCTGAAAACTGATTGGCAGATGATGGCCATGTTTTCTAAACAGGGGAAAAAGAATTTTGTCCTTAGGCCTCACAGTTCTCGAGATATGGGCTAAGACATAAAATGGTGCACTATGTTGCACTACAGCGAATTGTGAGAACAGCTGAAAAGATCATCGGAGTCTCTCTACCCACCATCGACACCTCATACAACAACCACCAGTATTGTGGATGACCCCTCACCCCTCTCATGAACTCTTCACCCTCCTGCCATCTGGCAGAAGGTACAGGAGCACCACCAGCAGACTCCACAACAGTTGTTCTGTTCTGTGTATATAAAAAACACTTGACTTGACGTGACTATAGCGCCACCATTCATCTGAATGGGCTCATCTCTCTTGCCTCAGTAGAGGGAGGGAGTACTATAGAATGGCCAAGTTTCATGTCTGTAGCACATACAGTTTGCTCCACACAACCTTCCAAATCTTGTTTCCATTCATTTCTATGGGAAAAAATGCACTTTGAATGGCCACTGTGTGAGAACCGCACAACCACTGTATACAAGCATGTCACACTAAATAATATCAGCAGTGAATCTCAGTGAATGAACTGGAATCTGATACATGAGACAACAGGGTACCACATTGCTGCAGCAGAATAGCCAACATATTACAAAGTTTTCAGCAGAGAAACTACAGAGTGCTAGGCAGTAGAACATGCAAGGAATATACCTGGATGACGGCTAGCAGACGCTACAATGCAAAATGGCATTTTAAAATAGTCCTCTGAATATTGAGCATAAAAGAGAAGAGGCTGACCAATGTAGCTTGGAAATAAGCTGAATCATAAATTTAATCATCCGCTTCTAGAAGATAGCTACATATCATGTGTTCATGTGTATGATTGTATGATTGTATGATGTGTATGATTCAGGCTAGAAGCAAAAAGGGGAAGGCCGCAGTACTATGGCAATATTATGGCATACTTCACTACATGACCTCACAGTGTTTTTTTTAAGTGTTAGCTGGGTGAAATAGAGAACTTTCTAATTTACTTCCCATTGGTTGGGCTGACGTGAACATTGTATGAGATATGACACTTCCCATACAGCCTCTTAAAATGGTCAACAAATGTTGACAGCTGCAATTCTGCTGTGTTCACATCACTCAGCGTAAGACTATCCTTCAGCATCAAGTATGTGGCTTGAACTGAAAGCAGTAGGTATTCAAGGTATGGTTGTGGTAAAATGCTTTCGAATGCTGATGGAGTGTGGTGGTCTTGTTATATTAACTGGAGGCTTGATTGACAAGAGTCGTTTATTTACTCTTTCAAGCTCTCGCCCTAAATACCAAGACTCTTGGTGGTATTTTTGGTCAAACCACAGTGTGACAAGTTGTCGCATAACCCCCATTAGAGTACCGTGCATATAATCATATGCAAATGAAGCAGTCATGTTAATAAAAGTCAGAAACATCCATGGTGATGGTCCTTAAACAAGTGTAAACCCAGTGCCCTTCTCAACAACTTCCCCTTTTGCATAACACCAGTTGCATCCATTTTCTCCACTGAACCGTGTTACCTTCTGAACATCTTTTTTCTTCACAGTGGACAGAAATACCATTATTTTCAAAGTCATATCATTCATCAACAAATGGCTGCATAAATGAATTCATTGCAGGTTTTTTGCCCCAAACCCACAGGCCACCAAGAAGCATATGCTTCTTGGTGCATATCTTGGTGCTCATATCTGGGGGTAATGCATTGATTGTAATTTGTATTGGCCATATATGATAGGGGACTGATTTGTAAACTAGGACACCATCTACATTCCATGACAGTGAAAGGTTTAACAATTGTCTGTCATTGAGAGCATCTATTGCTTTGTACATTGCACATATATATCATTTATTGTGTCCAGGCTGCATTTTGGCTTGGTCCACTTATAGTTTAATGCTTTTAGAAATTTAGCATTTAAAAGTTTTTCTTCACAGAAAAGCACACATGGGTACTTTGTTTCCAAAAAAATGCTTGCAATTTGGAAAGATATACACATTTTGGAAAATGAGGTATGGTCATCAAAAGATTTCATAAATTTGCAAAGGCTCAATGGAACACCGTTATCTCCCTCTGGACAGTAAAGATTAATGAAGGCAATTGCAACCTTTGTTGTTGTGCGTCGCAAGGCATAGCAAAAAAATAGTCAACACTGATTACTTTACATTTAGTTTGGCATTTGGGTCTATTTTGCTTGAGTTATTTTTCCTCGTTCCTGCCTTTTTCCTCACCTCGTTTCCACAGCAGTACCCTTCTAGAGAGTGGATACAACAAGCTTAGAATCAGTAATTATTTGAAATAATTCTTGATTGTTTTTATCAAACAGATAAAATGTCACAATTTGGCTTAACAGTGTCATGCCACACTCTTACTTCAACAGAAACTTCATGAGGAATCACATCTGCAAAATGTACACAAGCAGCAGTTTATTTTAATCATATTTTAAAGAATAGGTTTACTATTTTAAACTCCTAATTGTTAAATTATCATTTATCATTTAATAGTTTAACACTCCTACACGTTTAACGCACATGCACTTGGAACATTCAAAACAGATAGGTGAATCTTGGTGCAGTACAAATGGTGCAAATTTGTTTTGCAAATGCTGCACATTCTGGGTTATTAACTTAACCTTAGTGTCACACAGTGGAGTATCATGTTCGTGATCACTTGTACTGCTTTCTTCACCCTCAATATGAGATTATTGAGCACGCACACGCACACCAGCACACGCACACCAGCACGCGCGCACACACGCACACGCACACACACACAGATATGAGGGCACCATCTTACAATATTATTATAATCGGGCTTAAATCGTTTCTGTCTACTTAGGGTATCTTCCTCACATTCAGATTTTCTGTCCTAAGAGTGATAACAAAGGTTTGAGATACACCAAAAGGTTTTTTTTTTTTAACTATTAAATTAAATAACTCAGTAATGATATACTTGAGTCTCAGTCCGTAACCGTGACTTGTACGGTTTTCTTTTGTTATTATCTGTGAAGAACATTTTTGTTAACAAGGTTAAATAAACTGTGCAAGTATTGTTAAAGCTCTTCTGTCTGGTAAAATTAAGTGATGGGGAAAGAATTACTAGACACCACCGTGTTTCCAGCCCCATCTACTTATAGTAATTGCTGGAACCGGTGTGATCTTCTGTAGGTATGTCTTACATTCTATTTATTTATGAAAACGAAAAGCAGCTCTGCGTATACTGAGCTCAAAAATGTTACTTCGGCAGCCAGCGCCTCAGACATTACAGTGCGTGACGTAATTGTCAATCAGGACAGTGGACCAGTTGCAGGCGTCCATTTTCCTGCATTTGCTTTCGCATGACTTGCAGAAGGGGTGGGTCTTACTCTTTGCTTCGTTTTCAGAACGTCCGGTGTTGAAAAGTTTTAAACAGCTTCAAATCAAAACGATTATTAGAATGGGTGAGTAAAGACTAATAAGATTTTTGTAAGAAAATTATAAATTGTACTGTTATAAGACAGTTTTTACTTGTCTGTAAAGTTTTCTACTGTTAATATCGCAAAAGAAATAACCCTGACGAATGCTTGATGGCTAACTTGCTAGTGTGATAGCATTTGCTAAGCTATGTCATCTGCCTAAGTTGTTAGCTAGAAACATTAGCATATGCAGCAATGTTTTTCTCTTCCATTTTTCGATATGTGGGCTCGTATTGAATGGTGTGAGGAGGGTTCTCCATTGGACATCGTTAATTTAAAAAAATCTTGCAAAAAAATATGTGGCGGGAGAAAAAGTAGATTATGAGGACTATGACAATGAGTCATTGTCATAGTCCTCATAATAACATCAGGTGGATGTTAATAATAATAAATAATAATAAATTTTATTTATAATGCGCCTTTCTTACACTCAAGGCGCTACAACAGTATAAAACAACAATAAAAGAAACAACACAACTCCATAATAGCAATCACAATGACAACACAATAACAACAATGACAACAACAACTGTAATATTATAACTTAAAAGCTTCACTAAAGAGATATGTTTTGAGTAATTTCTTAAAACAACCAAAAGACGGAGCATTCCTAATAGGAAGAGGCAGAGAATTCCACAATCTGGGAGCAATACAAGAGAATGACCTCCCACCCATAGTTTTGAGTTTACAGCGAGGCTGGTACAGAGAAAGAGAACCAGCAGAGCGGAGAGAACGAGATGGTGTGGACACTGAGACCAAATTACAAATATACTCTGGGGCCAGCCCATGTACTGCTTTATAAGTTAAGATAAGAACTTTAAAATCAACACGTGATTGAACTGGAAGCCAGTGTAGTTTAGAAAGCACAGGAGTGATATGACTACGGGATGGTGTGTAAGTTAAAACATGAGCAGCTAAATTTTGCACATATTGCAGCCTCTTAATCAAATTTGCAGGTAACCCTGCAAAAAGTGAATTACAATAATCAAGCCTAGATGTTATAAAGGCATGAATAAGCTATATATAATACTGCAATATTCCGAAGATGATAAATAATGTTAAATAATAACGTCATTAAAAATCATTTACTAATGTGAATGGATTGTCATAGTAATATATCTTTTTTCTGCTAAGAACGACATACACCGTAGTTAA
This sequence comes from Pangasianodon gigas, assembly GCA_022758105.1. Classification (NCBI taxonomy): domain Eukaryota; kingdom Metazoa; phylum Chordata; class Actinopteri; order Siluriformes; family Pangasiidae; genus Pangasianodon; species Pangasianodon gigas. Next base: position 9,956,778 of record CM040481.1, read on the forward strand.
TTTTGTTTATGTATTAGCTACCCTTTTACAGCTTATTTTTCCCAATAAGCAGTTCTCTTTGATAGTATGTGTGTGATGACTTTTTAGATAATAAAGACAAACTAGATAGATAAAGTTGATCACGACAAACTTTGATGTTGGCTTGGCTGTTTCATATGCTTGAAGATAGTTTGACGTTAAAGACAGACAGAAAGAAAGAAACAAACAAACAAAGGAAAAAAAGGGTGACAGAAAGACAGACAGACAGTTACTGGTAGAAAGATGATAAATAGAATGAAACAAGTAGAAAGTCAGATGGATTGAGAGAGTAACACAAGTAGATAGATGGAGAGAAAGTTATTAGTAGAAAGACAGAAAGAGAGAGAGACTGATACAGGTAGCTTGATAGAGAGATGGATGGAGAGAGTGTGTGACACTGATAGAGAGATAGATGAAGTGAGAGTCTCTGTTACAGGTACATTGACGGAGAGAAGAGGGGGTTCAGGCCGTGTGCACACAGGTGAATGTGAGTTTTGACAATTGGAGTTTGAAATCTTGAATATTCTGAACATTCCGTCAATGTAAGTTTATGGGAGTTTTTGGGATATTTGATCGTCCACTACATGAAAACTGTTAGTCCGCTCAGTTAAAAAAAACAAAAACAAAACATAAAGCTTGATAAGTCACAATGGGGTGAAGGGCTGTGTTGAGTTTGGTGAAAGTAGCCTGAAAGGTTTAGAAGTTATAACAGTACAAAATTCTCAGTGGGAATTTTGGCCAATTTGAGCTTCTGTAATGGGAAATCCGTAATTCCAATCAGTTAGAAAAGTCATAGCACACTAAGTCAGAATAGGCTGAAGGTCTATGGCGAGTTTGGTGCACATAGCTTGAAAGCTCTAGGAGGAGGGGCGTTTAGAAAGTTTGGGTCAGAAGAATAATAACTAGAATTTACATGTTCTGAAGAAAATGTAAGTGGTGCTTGCCTGTGCAAAATTCGACACTGGAGCTACATGTGTGTGTACGTGTTTGTTGAAGCATAACTAATAAGACCTATGCATGTGACACGCATGCGTCATCACCAGAATCCCCATAATGCAATTCTTCCCATTGGGCCAAGCGTTTTGATATGTCATATGTCTATGTAGCACTAGTTTTGTGATTACACTCAGTTTAATGGGTGACATGCACGTGACATGCATGGGATGTCATTACAATAGCCATAATGCAATTCTCCTCATTGAACCGAGCATTTAGATGCATCACATGCCTATGTTGGGGTAGTTATTTTGGGGGTTAACAACCCTAAATTGACAACGCTAAATTACCCATAACGCAATTCTCCTTAGTCAGCAAAGTGTTTTGCTACATCACAAGTTTATGTTGCGGTAGTTTTGTGATTCCACTTATTTTGCAGATTAACGTGCACATGGAGTCACGTGAAGTGCACATGACATCACTAGAATACCCATAACACAATTCTCCTCAATGTGCTGAGCATTTTGACATGTCACATGTTGCAGTATTTTTGTGATTCCACAAATTTCATCTGGAATTTCACGACACGTACGTGGGAATGGCAAGATACGTAAACGCACACATCTCCGGAGAATTCCGAGTGATTTGAGGTATGATCCGTGTCTGTCAGTCAAACGCTTCGGGACTAGTTAGGTGCCAAACATTTCCTATGGAGATAGTAAATTTGACAGTGTCTCTGTTTGCTCCGCTAGACTCATTTTACATTTGTGTGTATTGCAAATCCTGATGGGAAATTCCACGCGAATTGCCCGTGAGGTCAGTTCCCAAATGGGATTTCCTGATTCTCTGGACCAAGCCGAACACTTGGACACGTGATTCATGTCTGTGTAAGTGACGGCATGGGAGACGGGGGGAGTCCCATTATTGTCTATGGGGCAAGAATAACTCCATTTTCCAGACATTTCCGGTGAAAATTCCGAAACGTGATATGTATATGCCAGGTCTACTCCCTAAGACGTACGAGAGGATATATGATACAAGCAAGTCACCTAAACAGCGTCCGAGCTGTGAAACCCGTGTTTTATTCCCCATTCATTCTCTATGGGTCAAAAACGTGTGTTTTTGGCCATGTGCACAAAAAGTGTCCGTGGGGAGGCTAATAAAAGTAATAGCATACCTGTCCCAATGGGGCTGCACGTCTTGCACGTTTTGAGGTATGTTTTGTGATGGTGATGCAATCGGTGCGGGACTAGTTACATGCCGAAAAAGTGTCCGGAAGAAGAAGAAGAAATATGGGCAACTATAATAGTGATGCTTGATTTGCATAGCAAGCACCACTAATAAGTATGGGCACTTATAATAGTGATGTTTGCATTGAATAGCAAGCACCACTAATAATAATAATTAATAATAATAACATACATTTTCTGAAGAAAATATGAGTGGCGATTGTGCAAAATTCGGCACCAATATGCAGCTGCACATGCCGGTCATTAGGGGGAGCTACATATGTGTAGGTATTTGTTTAAGCATAACTAATTTGACCTATATAGGTAGTTGTAATTGTATTAAACTCGAGTTTTTAATATAATAGGCTTTATGGCAGTCTGAATACCCATATTGCAATTCTCCTTACATTTATGGCATTTGGCAGACACCCTTATCTAGAGCGACTTACAGTTATCTCATTTATACAACTGAGCAGTTGAGGGTTAAGGGCCTTGTTCAAGGGCCCAGCAGTGGCAGCTTGGTGGTGCTGGGATTTGAACTCTCAACCTTCCGAGCAGAAGTCCAACATCTTAACCACTGAGCTACCACTTCTCCTCACTGAACAGAGCGTTTTGATATGTCACACTTCTATGTTGCAGTGGTTTTGTGATTCCACTTATTTTGTGGGTTAACGTGCACGTGATGTTCTGATGATGGTTCTACTTAATTTGAGGGTTAACGTGCATGTGACATGCACGTGACGTGCAGGTGGCATCACTTAAATACCCATAACGCGATTGTCTTCAGTCAGCCAAGTGTTTTGATATGTCACATGTAGGGCTGCAACGATTAGTCGTCAACGTCGACGACGTCGACTATAAAATTTCGTCGACGTGAAATTTCATTGTCGACACTTCCGCAGCCTCATTTAACTCATGACTTAATACTTCTTCGTTTACTGTCATGCAAATGAAACTGCAATGCACCGCAAGAAGTGGTGGGGGCAGTAGCGTCTTTTAACCATTTGCGTCCTAAATCAATCAATCAATCAATCAGTGAAGAAGTATAACACAGAGATCAACAATGGCAGAGGCTCCGGCTCCGTGTGAGCAGAATGTAATGAACTTGAGGCCGCGACTATCTAAAGTCTGGGAGTTTTTTAAAGATAATAAAAATAATAAAGTCAAGTGCACTGTCTGCAATGTAGAGTTGTACAACGGCAGTACAACGGCGATGCACGAGCATCTTAAGCGAAAACACCCAGGACTGGTGTCCAAAGTTCCAGATGGGTAAGTTTGCAGTTTTTGGTTTACTTTTTGGAAAATGCGTCTTTCAGTCTAGAGTGTCATAAAGTATTTTTAGGCCTTTTCATGAAAGACGGTGTTGAACAATGAGCGCGCTTACATGCAGGGACT
>CM040481.1:9964586-9983581 GCA_022758105.1 Pangasianodon gigas
GAGGTTTGATATTGGTCTATAGTTAGACAGCTGACAGGGGTCAAGGTCAGGTTTTTTAATCAGGGGCTTGATAACTGCTAATTTAAAAGATTTAGGTACATAGCCAATGCTAAGGGAAGAATTGATTATCTTTAAAAGAGGTTTGATTGTTTCAGGAATTATCTGTTTGAGGAAACAAGTAGGTAAAGGATCTAGCATATAGGTTGATGATTTTGATGATGAAATTAGTGAAATTAGTTCAGTCTCTTCAAGGGGAGTAAAGCATTGTAGTTGTTTATCTAATATTATCATATTATTATCTACAGGGTTAGTTATAGAACTGTCCGGTTTTAAATTAATAGTCTGAATTTCTAGCCTGATATTTTCAATTTTACCATTGAAAAAATTCATGAAGTCATCGCTGCTATATAATGATTGTGTGCGTGTTTCTATTGTGGTCTTATTCCTAGTTAATTTTGCTACAGTATTAAATAATAATCTAGGATTATTTCTGTTATCTTCAATTAGGGTGGAGAGATACATTGATCTAGCAGCACTAAGAGCTTTCTTATAGCTCAAAAGGCTCTCCTTCCATGCTATTTGAAATACTACCAAGTTACTTTGACGCCATTTACGTTCTAGTTTTCGAGTGGTCTGTTTTAAAGTTCGTGTGTGATCGCTATACCAGGGTGCTAGCTTTTTCTCCCTAATTATTTTTTTGGAGTTATTTTTTTGGAGTTTATGAAATACTCCAACCAGCCCTTCTGGTACCAACATCCACGCCACGATCAAAGTCACAGAAATCACACTTTTTCTTCATTATGATGGTTGATATGAACATTAACTGAAACTCTTGACCTGTATCTGCATAATTTTATGCATTGTGCTGCTGCCACATGATTGGCTGATTAGATAACTGCATATGTGACGGTGTACAGGTGTTCCTATTAAAGTGGAGATTATATGTGTGTGTGTATATATATATATATATATATATATATATATATATATATATATATATATATATATATATAAATATATATAATCTACCTTGGTTTTAGGATTAGAAAGCAAGGCCAAGTTTTATGGGCTTTTAAATAATCCCAATAATGTTTTTGGATCACTAATCATCTTCAGATCATGTAGTATTTAGTTGTATTTTTAAATCACCCTTAAATAGCTAAAGATGGGGTCCCTGGAGGACTAGTGGTTAGGCCACGGTGCTCTTACCCCCATGGCAAATGGATTTTTTACAAATGGAGAGCCTTCAAGGCAGTTGCCAATCTTCCTAGGACTGGGTGTCCCAGCAAATTCAGTCCAAGATCAGACCGTTTAATGCTCAGAGATATAAATAAAAACCCAAGAGTTACAGCATGTGACCTAAAGGCCTCTGTAACCACATTAATTGTTTATGTTTATGACAGCACAACTCCACTTTATACCAGAATATTCTTGAGACAAATGTGAGACATCTGTCTAGCAGTTTCAGCTGGGCCGAAATTGGGCCATGCAACAGGGCTATAATCCACACACACACCAAAAAATCAACATCTGAATGGCTAAAAAAAGTAAAAAAAAAAAAGGAAGGTATTAGAACGGCCAAGTCAAAGTACAGACCTCAACCTCATTGAGATGCTGTGGCGGGATCTTAAGAGAGCTGTGCATAAACAAATGCCCTCAAACATAAATAATCTGAGGCAAAAAAAAAAGAGTGGGACAAAATTTCTCCAAAATGATGTGAAACAGAAAAAGTTTAATTCAAGTTATTGTTGCTAAAAATGGTTCTACATTTTACTGAATTATGTGGTGTACTTATTTTTTCCCACCTGGTTTCTGAATGTTTGTTTATTTTTTGGAAGAATTACTACATCTGTGTTGCGTTTATTTGTTGTCACCTGAGGTTGTTTTTTGTTTATAGAAGTTGATGAGAACCACACAATTGTTATTTAGGCCCTAATACATAAAACAAAGAATTGAAGGAGGGTGTACTTTATTTTTCCCATGACTGTATTTGTTAGTCAAGCCTTATGTTAGTAAGCTTTTTTATTATGTAAAGGTGCAGATCTGGAGGGTTCATGGGCATAGGTTCTTTTGGTAAACTGGGATGTTTGGAAGATGTCTCACTCATGCCTGTGTTACCTTCTGGCTGTCCTCTTGCCAGAATCCCTGCTTGCACTCTGCGCACAAGTTACATTTTCTTAACCATTACAGTACAAGATCACACCTAATAATCTGTGTCGTTTCTAGGAGCTACACGTTACTACTTAGATACCAGTGATCCTGACTCCTCCTGCCCGCCAGACCTGCCTCATCCATCCTGATGAACCCACTTCTGCTTGGAGCCTTGCTCACCTGAATATCACACACTGCTGTCGAAGGTGGCCTCTCATGGATAGCCTACAGATCACCATGGGTTGACTATGGATGGTACCACACAGACACTCTTAAGATGGCTGTGGATGTTCTTTCAGCAATTGCTAAGAACAGTTTACCCTGAAGTCTTCATTACTGAACAGATGATAACTTAAACTTAAAACTCTAATGATGCTCTAATGATGCTCATACTCAAGTTCCTTTTAACAAACTTAGCACTGATTGACTAATACAGTATACAGTTATAGAAGTGGAATGACTTACAATTACACTATCCAGTGTCACCCGGATGAGGATGGGTTCTCTTTTGAGTCTAGTTCCTCTCAAGGTTTCTTCCTCATTGCCTCTGGGAGTTTTTCCTTGCCACTGTCGCCTCTGGCTATGCTTATTAGGGATTAATTTAAATTAAAGTTTTATATCTGGATTTCTGTAAAGCCAATTTGTGACAATGCCCATTGTTAAAAGCACTATACAAATAAAATTGAACTGAATCATTTCAAATTTGAGTTTTGTATCTCACTACACTCCTATTTAAATATTCCATGTCCTAGGTATTGTTTATAATTTTACAGGTCTTCTTGAGCTGTTTACTAGACTGATGGATAAACTATTTAGGAAGGGTTTCATTTAAGCAATATTGCCACAATATTTGGCCTTAGGTAATCACAGCTGTACCGATATTCAGTTTAACCGTACACCTGAAAGTACGATATTGCTTTTATACAGCATTTCTATAAACAGGAAATTAATATCGAGGAAGTGACATTCAAACACAATAAGGCCAAATGTTCTGTTTATTTTTGCTCTGCTAGCAGAAATAAATCCCAGAGAAGCCACACTAACTTTATAGCATGCCAGCTAGCTCGCTATCTAGCTCCCATTGAATTGTGCATCCCATAAATACAGACTTCACTCACAAATTTATAAATCTAATGAGAGCAGTCATGTGCCTGGTGTGCAGAGGTTACTGATACTCATGGACCTCAGTTAGCTCTTGTTCAGTGTCATTAGAAAAAATGTTTGAACACCTACACGTGGAGTCAAAAAATGTTTTGTTACGCTAACAGGTTAGCTGCCAGTTGTTTCACTTTGTTTTCGTTCAGCACCAGTGTATGACTTGAAAAAGTGTTGTTTTGTTTCATGTCTCTTAACATTATACCCCTTTATTACCGCAACTGGTTGCTGAAAAACTAAACAAACTTCCCTTGAATTCAGTGAAAGATATTCATTCTGCCAATTTTTTTTGTCTTTGGTGCTGCCAGTAGCTTGGCAACATTAATATAGTCATAATTTCAGATTCATTTTCATGTGATAGTGACACCCAGTGTTCAATCTAGGAACCTAATTTTTGAAACTTTCTTACAGTTTTTTTTGTTTTGTTTTGTTTTGTTTTTTAATACTTGTTAGCATGCATTTCTTAATACTGAAGACACATTTTCAAGACTCTTAACACAGTTCTCACTACCAAAGCACAGGAATAGGAATAGGGTGGAATAGTTTGGCACAGCAGTTAATTTTTCCTCCAAAAGGCACCTCAGCTATTCAAATACTTCATAGTCTCAAAGACTAGTTAAGTTTGCTGTTCACCAAGATCGTATTGTCACTCATGTTAGAAAGACAGAAAAAACTATGTAAACCTGTGTGATTACAAGATATCATTCTTTGAATTATTTTTGTTGTTGATTTTGTTGCATAGGAAAACATTCAATAATGAAAGAGGAATTACACCTCCACTGCACACAATGTAATGTATGTCAAAGAAATGATTCAGTAATTCAGCAAAACCTTTTATTATGTTTTATTTTTTTCATATAGTGCTGGAATACCAAAGAAAGCAAACAAAAGGAAATGCATAATTTAAGAAAACAAAACAAAAAAAACAACAAATCTGGTAACAAAACTACATACACTATATAATATATGCATTATATACAGCATACACTCCTGGATGTGTACAGGGCAGTCAATCCGGTCATGTGGACTGGGCCACAAATTTTCATCTACATCACATTGGATGTTTTTTCTGGCAAAACATCTGAGAAAAAACCTCTCCACTGTGATGTCCAGGCACCCAGCATTCATGGCATCCATGAGGGACAGCTGAGGGACATGTCGGCCGGTGGTCATAGACCTTCCATCTCCATGAGGAAAAAATTCCTCTATGGGATTCAGAAAAGGGGAATGGGGTGGAAGGAATAGCGACAGACTTGCAACCCAAAGGTGAACCTGAAGGTCGTGGGTTCGAGTCTCAGCTCCGGCAGGGATTGTAGGTGGGGGGAGTGAATGACCGGCGCTCCCTTCCACCCTCAATACCACGACTGAGGTGAGACCCTTGAGCAAGGCACCGAACCCCCAACTGCTCCCCAGGCGCCACAGCAAAAAAAGGCTGCCCACTGCTGTGTGTGTGTGTGTGTGTGTGTGTGTGTGTGTGTGTTCACTTGGATGGGTTAAATGCAGAGCACAAACCATACTTGGCCACAAGTCACTTCACTTCTTTGGTACACCTGAAACCACTCTCTAAAATACGGAAAAGCCAATTACCAATGACACAAAACAACAAATAGCACTGTAAAAACACTACTTCTTTGGTTTGGATTACTGTAACATCAGGACATCTAACACGCAGTGAGAGCCGCTGAGCTCCAGTACAGGGGGTGGGTGGAGTCTCATTTCCAGCATAATGACTCCCGACGCATGTGGCAGGGACTAAGGACTATCAGCACCTTTGGAGGCACTCTTCTCTGGCTGATCAGCTGAATACTTTCTATGCATGCTTTGAAGCTAACCGTACTAGCACTAGCCTGCCGACTAGCGCTACAGAAGGAAGCAGCTCTGTTAGCGATGAGTGTGCGATCACCGTCTCGGAGAATGAGGTTCGGAGGGCTCTGAAGAGTGTGAACATCAGGAAAGCTGCTTGCCCAAACAGCATTTCTGGCTGTGTACTGAGATCCTGCTCTGATCAGCTTGCTGGTTTATTCACTTCATCTTCAATGAGTCCCTAGTTAAGTCTGTGGTCCCCCCGGCTTTAAAAAATCTGTTGTCATTTCTGTGCCAAAGAACAATAAGCCCTCTTGCCTAAATGACTATAATCCTATAGTCCTCACATCACTTGTCCTGAAGGTTTTTGAGAGGCTTATCAAAAACTTCATCTGCTCCTCCATTCCTGACGCCATCAACCCACTCCAGTTCGCCTTCTGCCCCAATAGGTCTACTGAGGATGCGATCTTTCATGTCTTACACACCACCCACACTGACAGCAACAAAGGGAACTATGTGAGGCTGCTGTTTATAGACTATAGCTCAGCCTTCAATACCATACTGACACAGGTTGGCCTCCAAACTCAGGGACCTCGGACTTAATGCCCCCTCTGTGACTGGGTCGTGGACTTCCTTGCGGACCCCAGGTAGTGAGATTGGGCCAGTTTATCTCCAGCACCATCACTCTGAGAACTGGAGCGCCACAAGGTTGTGTCCTGAGCCCCCTGGTCTACTCTCTACATACATGACTGTTTCCTCTCTCAGCTCCACTTCTATCGTCAAGTTTGCTGATGACATAGTGGTTATGGGCCTCATCTCCAATAACAACAAGGCCGCCTACCTTGATGAGGTGGAGAAACTAGTAGCATGGTGCCAGGCTAACTGTCTCTCTCTGAACGTCAGCAAAACCAAGAAGCCGGTTGTGGACTTCAGGAAGAGGCAGCAGTGGAACCCCACTCAAGATTAGCAGGACCCCTGTGGAGAGAGAGCAGCTTCAGGTATCTTGGAGTACACATCTCTGAGGACCTGACCTGGACTCATCACACCCAAGCTCAGGTCAACAAAGCCAGATAAGGGTTGCACCATCTGAGATTGCTGAGGTAATTCAGGGTCTCCCCAGCGATCCTGAAATGTTCTATACTGGGGCTATAGAAGGTTTACTGACTCAGTGCATCTCAGCGTGGTATGGAAACTGCTCAGTCCAGGACTGTAAGCTCTGCAGAGAGTGGTGTGCTTAGCTGAGCACATCTCCGGGTCTGCTTTCCCCTCTGTCCATGACATCTACACCAGGCGATGCAGTACCAGAGCTGCTAAAATCATCAAGGATTCCACCCACCCCGATAACTGTCTGATTCCCCTCTCTGCAATCAGGCAAACGTTTTCATAGTCTGATGGTTAAAACTGAGAGGCTCAGGAGGAGCTTCTTCCCTCAGGCCTTCAGACTCCTCAACATGGATATGTCCACCATACAGATCCCTTAGGACTCCATAAAGAGACTCTTGTCACTCTGCACTCCACTGACACTCAGCACACTGCACTTTGTATTGTTACTACATGTAACATACCTGCATATTTTGTACATTCCTATTTTTGGCACATTCCTGTACATATACATGCCATATACAGTGTTTAGATTTAGCTTCAGTTCTACTGTACACAGTTTCTCTTTTTTGCACTATCTATTTCTTATTTTTAATGTACAGTCTAAGGAGGAGTAGGCCAGGTTTCATTTCACTTCTAGTTATATACTGTATATAACTGTGTATGTGACAAATAAAAAAATCATGAATCTGTAATAGATAGACATTTTATCTGGACATATTGGTATCGGAGTTCTTTCACACACTTCGGGTTTCTCTCAAAGGGGACAGAGTATAATTGTTTCATTTGAATCCGATGTTTGTTTGTTTCTTGAAATTGATGTTACACGCACTTGTTGTACATTTGCAAGCATGATGCTAACAAATTCGGATTAAAACAGGCATATTCTAGGGGTGGGAATCGGAATTTGGGGAATCAGAATATTGTCTTAATCTGAATCGGCAATCGGATTGTGGCATTTACATGACTTAATACTAATTAGAATATTGCCAAATTCCAATTAATATCGGAATACTGATGTGCATGTCAACGTAGCCACTGACTCTCTAATTTCTCTGAGTTTTAGGTGACTGTTGGCAATTACCATATTCACAACTGAAGTTTATTGTTCTTCTGTGAATATCTTGCCCCTGCCTCCTGTGACGGGCAGCCGTTGGACCCTACGGTAAGAAAAAAACACAACTCAGGTTTCTGGAGGCTTTGCTTACAGTATTTTACAAGAGTACAGGATAGACATGAATAGACCATGATTTACCACAGGGTCAATGACTGTAGTCCTTATCTGAAACTATGGTTATTGAATTAGGGCCTCCTCTGTCTTCCAACATGCATACATGCACCTCGACCTTGCCATTTGTCCTTTGTTTTCTTCACAGGTCATGTTTAGGTGAGTTTAGAAAGTTTGAATGAAAAAAGTATTCATGAATTTTGGAAAACGTAGTCGCTGAATGCATTTTGTGTCAAAGCCTATGGAAAGTGATGCACAGTTTAGTCCATATAAACTGCTATTGTGCCCACTGCGTAGAAGTTTTGAAAATGTTTTCAGTATTGAGAAATGCGTGTTAGCAGTCGTAAAAAACTGTGACAGCAGGCCAACTTTAACTTTGAGAGAGAGAGAGAGAGAGAGAGAGAGAGAGATTAACTGACTTTACGAACGGAAATCGAACGGTGTTCCGGTTTTAAGGGTCGTTAGTGTTTTGTAGTCGAGTTTTCGTTAAGGGGTAAGTCGGCCAAGTATCGTAGCTACATGAACGCAAGGTATGTATTCAAGACGCTTTCTCTTTGTGCAACCTTTTGGTCATTTTGTGCCACTTTTATACAAGGTCAACAAATACAAGCAAAAAAGGTGACAAGCGAATCCTATGGCATGCTAATCATTTTTGCTACCTAGCTATCGGCTAAGCTAACTAGCGAACTACTGCACAGACCAATCTGGCTATCACGCTAACTGCATTCGACTACCTTTTCCAGTTGATGTTTTTGCCTAAATAAACGGGGGAAATCGATTATATAACGCTGTTTTAATTACTAGATAAATATCTGGTGATATTAGTTAGCTAATCTACTTACTCTGTCAGCCAGCAAATCTTGGCCTCTTCTGCGGTACCTAGGTAGATCTAGTTAAAACTTTATTCAGTCATCTAGCTTGGTTAGTTAAAAATGCTTTCTGGCTTTTGTTATTTTACACGCATAACCAGATAACCGTGCAACTAATGAGCTATGTAAGGCTTGTTCAGCCTCTACGGTGGATGTGATTGTTTCCTGTTGATGCGGTAGATTGAATGTGGCATTATTTTTTTTATCTACCCGCCTTCTGATATAGATGCAGCATTCGACCAAAGGCCGTAACGCAAAATGTTTTCTCAAAAAAAAAAACAACAAAAAAAAACGCCCCTTCAACTCAGAATTTTTACTCGGGAATTCGGGATACCTTGTTAAGTCGCAACATTTATAACAGTGCACAACAGTACAGATTTCCATCAAAATCTATACAATAAGGTGTACATAGGGTATACAGTACACAAAGACAGAACACAAAAGGTGCAAGGGGGTAAACAAATTAACATAATACAAACAGAAACTAAGTGAACTCTTTAAAAAGAAAACTTGAGTGCTTTAGCACTTAGTTGAAATTGAGATACTCAGCAAATAATGATTAATCTCTTGTTTAAAAACAAGAGAGGTGTCATTTGTTGCTACATTTGCTTTTGCGAACATGAAACTTGGCTAAAATTATGAAAAGATTATTTTAATACATACTCTGCTTTTATTCATTTCTATTGAAATTTCTTGGAACGACATAATTAAGTTGTAAATGTTTGAAATTAGGCCGTTAAGGTGTAGAGGGACCTGTAAAACTGAATCAATTCATGATTCTGGGGCAGTTGAGGGAATACAGAGCTCTGAGCTTGGATGAAGTGATGAACCTGAAGATAGTGGAAAAAAACTGGATTTTGGAAGTCTACATTTTTAGCAAGATCACTGTAACTAGCAAAGACATCATCAATAATAATGTCACTGCATAAAACATAAAAAGCCCAGGCTCTGCTATTGTTTCTAAGTAAAGTCCAGTTTTGTGACTTGAAAAAGATTATTGTTGCTTATGGGGGTTTCAGGGAAAATTCGGTAAGTTGAAATGCATTTCTGAACTGATTATGTATCTTGAGAGTCAAAAATTACTACTGGCCTTGAGGTGAACTTCGATGGCAAGAATGGTGATTTTATTGTGATCAGTGCAGCAAGTGATGTTGATTTACACGATTTAGCCTCTGTTGCAGATACCAGTCTGTATTTGGAGATTGGAACCAACAAACAATTTTTTGCAAGTTTGCTGCCCAGAAATGGTTTATTAAATTTGGGAGTGCCAACCCTCCGTTTTTTTTTTGTTTGTTTGTTTTGTTTTTTGGTGGTCTGTCAAGAACCTCTTTACATATTCTTGGCTTTTTGACATCCCTCCCATATAAAGGAAGACAGCAACCTTAGTTGATTTAAAGAAGGCAAAAAGATTGGAAAGCTCCGAAACAAATACAATAATCTGTGAAGCATGTTCATTTTAACACAATTAATTTTACCATCTAGAGATAGATATATAACACTCCATCATTGGAAGTCGGATTCAAGTTTTTTGTTTTTTTTTTAAGTATAGGATTGTATTTGGCTTTGAACATACCAGAGTATGAATGAGTCATATTAATTCCTAAGTATTTAAATCCTGATTTTGTTATGCAAAAGGATAAGTCTGTCTCCATGATCTGATCTGCCTTATAATTAATAAGGACGTATATGAAGTTTGAGAAGTTTAGTTTATAACCAAAAAAATACCCATAATGTACTAGTATTTTCCCAACATCAGAGACACTTGATAATGGCTCAGATAAATATAGTAGGAGATCATTGGCATATAAGGAAATTTTATACTCAACACTCATCCTGTATTGATGACAGTGGCTCTATAGCCAAAATAAATAGCAAAGGCCTAAGGGGACAACTTTGACGTGTACCCCAGAGAAAAATACTGTGAGCATATCTTATTTGTGACAGCTTCTTTTGGGTGGGAATAAAACAGGCGAATCCAGGAAATAAATTTTGGGCTGAAACCAAATTTGTCCAATACCGCAAGTAAGTAATCCCATTCTGTTTTATCAAATGCTTTCTCCGCATCTTTCTCCGATTCACCTCAGGACTATTCTTAACTGTTAAGAAGTTTTCGAATATTATTAAAGGAGTGTCGTCCCTTAGCAAAGTCTGTCTGTTCTTGTGAAATGATATCTGGTATTATACTTTCTATTATGGAGGCCAAAATTTTTAGATAATATTTTGACATTTACATTTAATAAAGAGATAGGCCTATATGAACTACAGTCTAGGGAGTCTTTACCTGGCTCCAGGAGAACTGTGATATGAGCGTGTATGAGGCTTGGTGGTAGTTTGGACTGTTCAAGGGAATGAATGAACATACTAAGAAAAAGTGGAGCCAATTTTGAAGAAAATTTTTCTATAGAACTCAACAGGAAAACCATCCAGCCCTGGGGCTTTACCACTCTGCATGGCCTTAATTAAATCCTCTGTTTCCTGAAGTTGTAAAGGTTTGATCTTATTTAACTGTGGGGAAGCTCATATAAGCCAGCCCGCAAGAGTTTGAGACATTTTCGAGAGGGGTGCAGTTTTGGAGTTTGAATGATCCATTGTTGTATCCATCACACAGTTCAGATTGCCACCAAATATAAGGTGATAAATGTTTAAATCTGGCAACAAGGAGAATTTGTTTTTAACAAACATACCAAATGGTAGCATAAACAATGACTAAGACTACTGGAGTATTGAAAAGATGAGCTGATACAATAATGTAATCTCTTTGGGATCTGAAATCTTTCCAGATGCAGTAAAAATTATTTTTTTTTTTTATGAATTATTATTGCTGCACCCCCAGCCCTATGGTTAAGATTAGAACGGTAGACCTGCCCAACCCAAGTTTTTCTAAGATGGTTATGATCTTCTGCATAAGTATGTTTCTTGTAAAAGGCTCTTTCTGTGTTTAATCTCTTCAAATGGGTAAATATGCGAGTTATCTTCACTGGTCCATTTAAACCTCTGCCGTTCCAACTAACAAAGCATACTGATGACCCTCCTGTACCTGTCATTTTATTACTAGTACCTGCCATTATTTGTCATTATAAATAATTTGTCCATAATGCCTTTTTTTTTTTTTTTTTTTTTTTTTTTTTTTTTTTTTTTTAAATAAAGAAGTCTGTGTGATAGCATGCTATGTCCATATAAAGATGTATCCTATAAAGTCCCATAAATAGAGACATGGAAGGAGAAGGGGGGGGACAACCTCGGCAGATGGTAAAACCCTACAACAGATAGAAACTATAATACATTCTAGTTTCTTCCACTGAACAAAGACAAACCGCAGCTCCCAACTCTCACTCGTCTCCCGATGGTCCAAGTCCATGTCCTTATGTTTCCACAGGGCTCCTGACATAGTTAAACAAGTACAGCAAGGCATAAAATATCAAATCTGGTGTATATATATATATATATATATATATATATATATATATATATATATATATATATATATATATATATATATATATACACATATACACACACAAGTTATATATGTGGACCCCTAGCATTGTTAACAGACCCAGTACCGCATTAGTAAATATAACAATAATGCAGAGCATCTTTTATAGGCTATTTAATGACAAAGTTTCTCCTCGTCAATAATACTGAATGGACTGTTAACTAGCATAGTTACTTGAGCAAAATGCATTAGATAATATAGTAGGCCTACTATTTAACAGAGCATTTTAACCTTATGCCTGACATTATGTATTTCAATTATGTCAACACAGCAAACAACATATAAATAGTCCTATAACAAAATGTAAAAAAAAAAATTTTTTGCAAAATTGGTCTTCCAGTCTTTGTATTCTGTTAGACCTACCTACTATAGATCATGGCTCTTCTGTAATTCACAACATTGTTGCCATATCTAGAGTTATTCACATGTAGCTACCCGTCGATCGTAAAACTGCTGAGCTTCATCAGGCATGTTGAAGAGAAATATTTCATGTTCGTACCGAACTTGTAGTTGCGCTTGATGACACAGCTGGAAACATATTTCCCTTCTGGTACAGCAACTGTTTGACATTTTTAAAGGCTGCGCATTTCCTGGTGAGATCGGCAGAGCTGTCTGGATAGATCCTCAAAGTAGAGCCATTGCAATTTGTCTCATGTGTCTGGCCCAGCTTAGCACTCTTACCTTCTCCTGGAATCTATGAAAACACACAACTAGTGGACAAGGAGGTTGTCCTTCCTGTGGTTTTGGGCCCAGAGAACGATATGTGCACTCCAGTTCAGGAGGTTTTTCAAAAACAACTTGACCCATGACTTCCATTAGCATCTAGGACACAAACTTTTCCAAAAAGTGACTCTTTTACAATTACTATATATATATATATATATATATATATATATATATATATATATATATATATATATATATATATATATATTTTAATTAATATTTTATAGAATTTAATTTCTATCTCCCTGGACACAAATTCAAAATCGTTTTTCCCAATCCTTCAATTTTCATGGTATTATTGTTAATGGGCCTTTCCAGTGCATCAGCACGGCTGTTGATCAGCAGTGAGAGTGTAATGACAATGGTTGAGCTAACTTTGTGGCTAACTTTATGTGCATCATTAGTATCAGCTTTACCTGTTGTGCACAGGGCAGGGGGAAAGTGGAGAAGTTGCAATCTTCTTCAGTCACAAGATTAGAGGACCTAGCATGGAGTGCCTCCATATTTGTCTTTTGTTAGCAACAAGCTATTCAGCTAACTGTGATAAGTAATGTATATTTTCCTCCTCAAACAGTGATCTGTATGGACAACGTTCTAGATTTAACAAGTGAATACATCTGTATGTTGATTGATCTAAAGAAAAAACTTGTATATATAGTATAAATTATTTAAAAGTAAGATTTGCTACTTTGTTTACTTCTGTTGCTGTGTGCATCCATGTTGATTTGAAGTCACTTCCTAAACTGAGAAAGAACTTGAAGACTACCCCAAGTTGATGAGTAGGAGTTTCAAGTTGAAGGGGCTGTTTTCTTTGGCTTTTCCTGGTTGGAGGTTGGAAATTATAAGTTGAAACCTCAAGCCAAATGCGGCATAAGCACATCATCTGTCTGGTGGTTCTTTTGAAATTGCTTCTCTAGGTAAAGAAATGCCATGAATACATGGTACATGAATGCTTCAGGCTTATCAGAACTATATAGCACAGGTCTCTGAAGTAACAATTCTATTTGTGATCGCTGTTGCAAGTTCATTAATTAGTGAAAATTTAAACATCCCAAGATTGAAAACCCTGTTTAATCAACAAAAATCTAGTAACTACTCAAAATCCATTCCCAGCAAACAAAGATGTTACCAGGAAGATAGTAATAGCCACCATCCCCACAGCATATTGTGTAGGCTTCCCAAGATAACTAATTTAATGTGCAGATGATATTTATTGATGTAACACTGTTAACATGCCATAATTTGTAATGTTCTGTATGGTTGTTATCATAACACTTTCTGTAAAGTGTGTTTTACATAGTACATTCATAACAATTTCCATCCTGCTTTGTGAGACAAGCCCCAGATGTAGGGTTTGGCTCTGGCTTTGTTGGGATAGATTATACAGCCAGAATCTTTGGCCTCATCTATGGAAGTGCTGTGCTGCCATTCAAGAAAAAAAAAATCCTCATCAGCATCTTCTTATAACCAGAAATGATCTTGTTCTAGAAAAGCATCTTATTATAATGAGCAAAACATTGTTATCCAAGTTCCAAGTCCTGATGTGGTACTCGAGACTGGTCTTGAGACCACCAGTCAGTGGTCTTGTCATAAACTCGGGTGAAATTTTACTCAGTCTTGTCTTGGCCTACAAAGACTTGAAAAAATATTTTTCTGATACCACCCAAGACCATAACATCATTTCCATGAACAAATACTTTGTAATGATCTCTTTACAGTACAGTATCTCTTATATAGCGCCTACAATTTCAAGTGACTGTTTCAAAAATGCTTCATCATCTTATGATTAAGATAATATAGCACAAGTACTTGTAATGCACAGCTGTATTTGGTCTTAGAAGGTTGTATGAGCCAAAAGAAAGTTTAGTTTTTAATGTCTTTTATTTACCTGCTGTTTGCTTAAATGAAAGGAAATGTGCTTAGATTTGTAAACCTGTACATGTGGTGTTGCACTGGTATAAAAATAAATGAAACTTTTGTATAATTAGCAAACTCTGTGTCACTTCATTTAGTTCACGCATGCTCCCTAACCCCCCAATGTAATAATATAAAATAGGATTACAATGCAGCACTTGCTAGAAGAATGTCCTGTGCACTTATTCGTGCAAAATAATAATACCAAAGTAGATGGGTTATTTTAGTACTTTAGTTAATTGAAGAGGAATTTCATGTCAGGTTAGGAAGATACTACAACCAGCCAAATAACAATTCAATTCAATTCATTTGTATAGTGCTTTTAACAATGGACATTGTCACAAGCAGCTTTACAGAAATAAATAGATTCAAATTAAATTAAACCAAAGTAATTTGTAAATATGTGAATTTATCCCCAATGAGCAAGCCAGAGGCGATGGTGGCAAGGAAAAACTCCCTGAGACGACATGAAGAGCAACACATCTGAGCATCTGGTCTCAGTCTTAACATGGACTTGGCCATGTGTGGTATTGGTCTTGTCTTGTTCTTGCCCTTCTGTCATACGTGATTTTGACTCGGACTCTATTGGGTATGGTCTTGGTCTTGACTCAGTCTGGACTAAGGTGGTCTTGAACCCAACACTAGCGCCAAGTCTATAATATGGCTGCATTATGCATTGAAACTATGGTACTTTTTTGATTCTAAAACATGAAAAACTGTTCAATTCCTGATTGTTTAATACGTTTGGTTTTGATTTATGCTGTTTTCCCTGGGCAAATTACATTACGAATACCGCTAATCAAGAATGTGCAGCAATACAAACCACACACAGGCTAATGTGTTAAAAGCACGGCTGAGGCATATCTGTCTGGTGTAGGTAATTAGCTGTTTAGGTTAAGCTTCCTGTATTCTCCACCAAAGTATATAGGAGATTAGCAGATCAGGTCAGAAGGGGAAATTTTGCAAACTTAATATTTTAATAGCTGAACAACTATTTGTCCAGCGATAAATTGAAATTAGTATATTTATTAACTGTGCATGGGATATTTATTGCCACCTGCAATAATATCCTAAATATAGTGAAACACTATATTGAGAGTAACAAGTTCGGCAGTTTAAGGCAGTAAATTATAAGCACAGAGACACAAGACACTTGCCTTTAAAATCAGCCAAGACTTTATTACTATTCTAAGACACAGAAAAAACTATTCTAAGACACATAAACACACACACACAAACAGGGTAAAAATGGCTTTGAACAGAGAGTGAATGAAATCCCAAGTTTCTAGCAGTTGACCTGAACGAACCATCAACTTATCAGTTTAACCTTCGCTTTATTTAGAAGGGCTTTAAACTTTATATTAAATGCACCAGCTCAGCTAAAATCTGGAAGTACTGTACTTGTGTTTGTGTTGCCAGGGATTCCCTCATTGCGTGGTTGTTCGGAGCGGTTTTCCGGCGATGTTGATTGGTCAGTGTTCTGGTTGGCCTTAAGTAGTGTCTTGGAAGACCAATAAGGATGATAAACAGAGTGAGGAGCGAACCCGGCAGAGTCTCATAGGCGGGTTGCAAAGCATTGATGAGTGGTTCACAGCGGTGCAAAGGCGGAGCGAGCGTGAGCTCCTCATGATGCTGAGGGGCGAGAACTTCTGAAGCTCTTGGTTGACAAGAACTCCTGGAGCCATTGAAAGAGACTCCTGAGTTGTGGATGGATGAGACTCTCACTGTTAAAAGAGACTGAGTTTCCTTTGTGTCAGGGGGTTTTAACCCTTTCCAGTTGGGCTGACCCCAAAGTGCTTGCTCCAATCAGCAGGATCTCGGGGCAGGGTGTAAACTGCATTCTCCTCCTCTGACACTAATTAGCATACGGGCTCTGAGTAATGTGCCTTTTCTAACTTTCCACAAGGTGAAGTTAGAACTCTGGTCATAAATTCTGTAACACAGATGTAATACGTTGTACTCCAATTTATTTTATCCCAACTCTTAGGAAATTACACAACGATCACACACATACCAAACACAACATTTACAAGCTGTGGTTACTAGCCTGCTAAAAATCAGCCACAATAATCATAGTAATACTCAAACACAATAATGCATGCTAAGTAATCAAATTAGTAATGGCAACTTTGTGGCTATAAGCATGATACAAATAAGGCATGATATTGAAAGACATCATGTATTAAACTATGGTGCATCATTTTAAGATTCATTGCCCTTTTAGGAGATGTAGAGTAATCTGATGCAGTCTGTTAAAGCTGGGTTCTGTGGAATGTGAACTTTGTGTTTCTGGGGAGAACAAGGGTGAGTCCCCCCCTCCTTTCCCTGAAGTTATCAGCTTTACCATCCTGTTGGGTGAGCCATCTGGTCTTGGCCAATGGCCTAAATCAGTGAGTTTGACAGAGGTTCCTCTTGGCTGTGAGGGTTCATCCTCTGGTCAGGGATGTCCTATCACTTGCCGATTGTTCACGATTGTTGAAATCCAGCAATCAGTAAACAAGCTGCAATTAACTTGGCTCCACAAAATCTGTGAGCGTGGATTCATTGTTTTATGGTTTTCTTGCTACCTCTTCACTTAGAAATCTACACTGTTTACTTTCATGCCTGCAGCTTCTCAAGGAGTGAGTTGTGGGCATATTTTGCCTACCTTGCAGGTGACCAAAAGAACACCTCGAGCTTGGCAAAACATCTTGCTGACAAGCATCCCAATCTTGAGCTTAAAAGCTGACAGGTTACCTAATTGACCTTTATAAAGTTTGGTTATGTTTAGGGCTGAAACAACTAATCAATAACATCGATAATTATCGATAATGAAAATCGTTGTCAACGAATCTCATTATCGATTAGTTGACCTGCGCACTTCATGACACGTTTGATCATAGCGTTTCGGCAAAAACGGACGCACTTCAGAAGAATGGCGGAGAGTACAGGTGCAGCAAGTCCTCTAAGGCATGGGAGCACTTTACATTAAATTCTGTGAGGAAAGTTGTAACTTGCAAACTTTGCAAAGCGGAGCTCCTGTGGCACGGTAGCACGACAGTGATGCACGAGCACCTGAAATGGAAGCATGTGGGAGTCACAGATGACGGCGAAACATCAGGGCGGTAAGTTTAATTCAGATTTGTTATTATCTGCTGTATCTGTATACTTACAGTTTTATGCTGCTTTTGCATGCTTACAGTGTCCGTAGTTAGTACAGCGGAAGCGATCTCGTTGTAAAGAGCGCCACGTTAGCTAATAAAAACAGCTGTTCATGTTAGTTCACAGTGCATTAACTAATGTTAACAAATACAAGTTATTATTTAATAATGTATTGGTAACTGTTGAAATTAACATTAACAAATATTAATACATGCTGTAGAAGTAGAGTTCATTATTACTTCATGTTAACTAATGTAATTAACCTTATTTTAAAGTGTTACCAAAAAATCTAATAATATAAAACATAAATAATATATAGTTTAATTATCAGTGCTTTATTATTCATACACAATATTCTTTATATTACCATATACATATATATTTTACCTTTACATATATTTGACATATATATATATATATATATATATATATATATATATATATATATATATATATATATATATATATATATATATATATATATATATATATATATATATATATAACCTTTTTTATAAATATATATACTTTTTTTTTTCATTTCATTTCAGAAAGAAACAGTGCACCATGAGTGAGTTTGTTCAGAGAAAAAATCAGCCATGCACTCCACAAGAAGCAGCTGTTGTAACTGATGCCATCCTCAAAATGCTGGTCACTGACATGCGGCCACTGTCAGTGGTTGAAGACCAAGGTTTTAAAAGCATGATCAGCGTACTCAATCCAGGATACACACTAATTTCAAGAACACATTTTACTAAACTGATGGAGAGAAAGTACCAGGAGACATTCCAGAAGGTAAAAGGTGACATCAACAATAGTGAGAACAGAATTGCTTTAACTACAGATATATGGACAAGTGTAGCCACTGAAGCCTACCTTGGCATTACATGCCATTACATAGGGGATGAGTGGAAGATGATGTCTGTCTGCCTCACTACCATGCCACTCGAAGACAGACATACAGCAACAAACATCGCAGAATGGTTGGAGGATGTAGTGACGAAGTTTGAAATTCCCACAGAGAAAATCATTGCTATTGTACATGACAATGGTGCCAATATTGTGGCTGCAGCAAACATACTGGAGAAGAAGTTTGGATGGATCAGTATCCGCTGCACTGGCCACACACTGCAGCTGGTGATCACTGCTGCATTAAAGAATACAGCCATTGAAAGAGCTGTTGGGGCTGCAAGATGTCTAGTTGAACATTTTAAAAAAGTGAACTAGCCAGCAGCAAGCTCAAAGAAAAACAAAAACAGATGGGATCATCTGAGCACAAACTTGTTCAGGATGTAAGTACTAGATGGAATAGTACGTACTACATGATTAGTCGACTGATTGAGCAAAGGTGGCCAGTCACTGCAACCCTCTCTGACCCATCCATCACACAAAGAGGCAAACGCTATCTTGA
>CM040481.1:9983681-10011667 GCA_022758105.1 Pangasianodon gigas
AAATGGAGGAACTCTGTAAAAAATGGCTGTAATTCCTAAACGGTTAATGCAATATTTTTGTTAAACCCCTTGAATTAAAGCTGAAAGTCTGCGCTTCAGTCACATCTTGACTGCTTCATTTCAAATCCACTGTGGTGGTGTACAGAGGCAAAATTACCAAAACTGTGTCACTGTCCCAATATTTATGGACCTGACTGTATGTCAAGAAGAATGCGAGCTGGACTAGCAATTAGAGGAAGGTCTGGTTCATAAAATAACTCGGAGTGCCATGTATGAGCATTTTTATCGCAACTGACAATGTTTTTAGTATCATTGTATTCGTGATCTCTTTGTAAAAACAGACTGTGGAGACATTTTAATCATTCACGATCTAAAATTGTTATATCCCCCACCACTATGCACGAATATTATCGTCTTCTTGAATATTGCTGATTTTTTTTTCTTGTACCATTGTTTAAGAAAGTGTCTTCCAGAAACTGGCAGTAGTTTTGAGAGCTGATTTTCAGTCCATCTACAACCGAAAAAGGCCCGACTAGCCTACTGTTAATGATGGCAGTCCACACCAGTACCCCTCTTCCACTCTGCTGGCACATGACTCAAACTTGTCCCTCATATTTGTTAGTGATCCAGCCACTGGCAACACACATCTGGACTATCAAAAGGTGCTTTCATCTCTTCTGTCCAGAAGATGTTTGAAAAGTCTTAAGGTATATTTGGCCCCATCTTGATGCTTCAGCTTGTGATTCTTATTAATGCTTACTTTTGCTGAATCAAAAATATATTGTATTGAGACAACACCGTATCATACATATCATTTTGGGTGTTGTTGAATGTACATTGATGTGTTATATTCCTGAACTCAAAACATTTTCTGTTTACCTTGGCAGAAAGCAAGGGTGCCCCATGAGCCCAGTTTTTTTCCCATTATATAATATCCACATAAATACACACGCGCACACACACAATCCCCTTGGAAAGTATTGGAATGGCAAAGCCAAATCTTTTGTTTTTGTTTGTCGCTGAAGACATTTAGGTTTGAGATCAAAAGATGAAAATGAGACAATAATTAAACTTTCATTTCCTGATATTTACATCTAGATGTCTTAAACAGCTTAGAACATGGCACCTTACATGGCGGCTGAGTTTAGTGGACACCTTGATCTTAATTTCCGCCATATTGGATTTTCTGCCCTTTTTTTCTCTTCTCCTACAAACTTTGTTCCATCATCACCAAACTTGAATCACAGCATCACAGACTATCCAAAAAAAGTTGTTTCTTTGATTTTTGATATACAAGGTGTTTCATCCATAATGGACAGACAAGTTTGATGGTTAAGTTGCTAAACAGGAGGTGAGGGCATATCTCAGCAACCTTGAGACGTATTTTGACCAATCTTGGTAGGTTACTGAAGGACCTCATCCTAGGAGTCTCCAAGAAGTTCTGTCTGAATTCACCTGTAGGTGGTGCTATAATTTGCAAATAGTTAAAGCTGCTCATAACTTTTGAATCACTTCAAGTCAAGTCAAGTGGAGTTTGTCATTTCAACGATATACAGCCAGTTAGTACATAGTGAAACGAAACAACGTTTCTCCAGGACCAAGGTGCTACATAAGACAAACACAGAACAACACAGAACTACAAGGGACTACATAAATTTATACATAAAGTACACAAGTGCAAAGATGTCCAGACAGCACAAGACAGTACAATGACTCCTGGGATAGACAATGGGCACAGTAAATCCCAGTGCAGCGCTGACCAGTACATAGTTCTATTAGAAAGTGAATCCAGTGACAGTAGTGCAAAGAGTACAATATAAGTTGCTGAAATAGTGTAGACATAAGAAGTAGCAGCCTATGTACAGTATAATAAATATTTGTAGCAGCATAATGTAATGTGCAAAAAATTGCAAAGAGGATGGAGGATGCAGTTGTGTGTGTGTGTATGTGTGTGATCTTTCAGTCCAGTTTCTGAGTATTGAGGAGTCTGATGGCATGGGGTTGCACAGTCTGGTCTTGAGGGCCCGAATGCTTCGGTACCGTTTGCCAGACAGCAGGAGGGTGAAGAGTGTGTGAGAGGGGTGTGTGGGGTCATCTACAATGCTGGTGGCTTGAACATGGTGAGGATGGGGATGGAAGATGTGCTTTCCTCAGTCGTCTCAGAAAGTACAGGTGCTGCTGGGCTTTCTTTGTTATGGAGCTGGTGTTGTGCAACCAGGTGAGGTTCTCCGCCAGGTGAACACCAAGAAATTTGGTGCTCTTGACGATCTCCGCGGAGAGTGGTCATTCTGTGCTCTTCTGAAGTCAACAACCATCTCTTTAGTTTTGTCCACATTTAGAGACAGGTTGTTGGCTCTGCACCAGTCCGTTAGCCCCTGCACCTCCTCCCTATATGCTGACTCGTCGTTCTTGCTGATGAGACCCACCATGGTCGTGTCATTGGCAAACTTGATGATGTGATTTGAGCTGTGCATTGCTACACAGTTGTGAGTCAGCAGAGTGAACAGCAGTGGACTGAGCACACAGCCCTGGGGGGCCCCAGTGCTCGGTGTGGTGGTGTTGGAGATGCTGTTCCCGATCCGGACTGACTGAGGTCTCCCAGTCAGGAAGTCCAGGATCCAGTTGCAGAGGGAGGTGTTCAGGCCCAGCAGGTTCAGCTTACCAATCAGGTGCTGAGGAATGATTGTGTTGAATGCTGAACTGAAGTCTATGAATATCATTCGAACATATGTGTCTTTATTGTCCAGGTGGGTGAGGGCCAGATGGAGGGTGGTGGTGATGGTGTCATCTGTTGAACGGTTGGGACGGTAAGCGAATTGCAGGGGGTCCAGTGAGGGGGGCAGCAGGGTCTTGATGTGCCTCATGACGAGCCTCTCAAAGCACTTCATGATGATGGGTGTAAGTGCAATGGGACGGTAGTCATTGAGGCAGGACACTGAAGACTTCTTTGGCACGGGGATGATGGTGGTGGCTTTGAAGCACGTCGGAGCAACGGCACTGCTCAGGGAGGTGTTGAAGATGTCCGTGAAAACACCCATCAGCTGGTCTGCACATCCTCTGAGCACTCTGAAGGGAATGTTGTCTGGTCCAGCAGCCTTCCGCAGGTTGACTCTGTGTAGAGTCTTCCTCACATTGACCGTGGTTAGGCACAACACCTGGTCATTGGGAGGAGGGATGGTCTTCCTTGCCATCATATCATTCTGCGCCTCAAACCGAGCGTAGAATTTGTTCAGTGCATCTGAGAGGGAGGCATCACTGTCACAGGCAGGTGATGTTGTCCCGTAGTTGGTGATGGCCTGGATGCCCTGCCACATGCGCCACATGTCTCTGCTGGGCTTGAGTGGTTGTGGATACTCTGTGTGTGCATGTGCTTTGCCTCTCTGATGGCCCGGGACAGTTTGGCCCTCACTGTTCTTAGGGCCGCCTTGTCGCCTGCTCTGAAGGCGGAGTCTCGGGCCCTCAGTAGCACACGCACCTCTGCAGTCATCCACGGCTTCTGGTTGGAGCGTGTGGTGATGATCTTGAAGAATGCACTTGCTGATATAGCTGGTCACTGATGTCGCGTATTCCTCCAAGTTGGTGAAGTCGCCGTCAGTTGCCGCTTCCCTGAACATGTGACAGTCAGTGTGTTCAAAACAGTCCCAAAGAGCAGAGATGGCTCCTGCTGGCCAGGTTTTCACCTGCTTCAGAACCGGTTTGGAGCATCTGACTAGCGGTCTATATGCTGGGATTAGCATAACAGAGATGTGGTCTGAGTAGCTGAGGCTCCACCCGGTATGCGCCGGGGATGTTTGTGTAAACAAGATCCAGCGCTTGCTTCCCTCTCGTTGCAAAGTCCACATACTGATGGAATTTAGGGAGCACTGACTTGAGATTTTCATGGTTGAAATCTCCGGCAACAATAAACAGTCCGTCAGGGTGTGAATTCTGCAGCTCGCTAATAGCCCCATACAGTTCACAGAGCGCATCTTTAGCATTAGCGCTGGGGGGAATGTATACACTGATTATGAGGACGGTGGTGAATTCTTGTGGTAAATAAAATGGTCTGCATCTAACAGTCACAAACTCCACCAGCGA
The DNA here is from genome assembly GCA_022758105.1 of Pangasianodon gigas. Classification (NCBI taxonomy): domain Eukaryota; kingdom Metazoa; phylum Chordata; class Actinopteri; order Siluriformes; family Pangasiidae; genus Pangasianodon; species Pangasianodon gigas. The sequence continues at coordinate 9,987,759 of CM040481.1, forward strand.
TGAGTAGTAGCTAGAAACTAGCACCAAGTTCTTGCACCATTCCGTGTTGATGTAAACACACAAGCCACTGTCGCTGAGCCACGTTTCGTGCCGACAGAAACACAGCTCTGTGTGGTAAGGCTCGCGGTGGTGCAGTCTCTATACTCACGTCGCGTAGTTTGCTGGAGTCGGATGTAATCCAATTTATTGAGACATTGGAGAGCAGGATGTACGGGAGAGCTGGCCGGCTAGGGTTTGTTTTTAGCCTAGCATGGACCCCTGCACTCTTGCCGCGCTTCTGCTTTCTCACGCACTGCTTGTGACGTCCCCTCCCCCGGCCACCAGCATCAGGCGACGTCGAGGGCTGGAGGCCTGGTCCCCGCAGCAAGCCAAGATCACGTAGCTTCTCCAGCAGATCATCATGCAGAACAGCTGTAGTGTTATTTCTGAAACTTATGAGTGTCTAGCGGTGGTATACACGAACACCGGTATCTCCGATGTCCATGTGCCGTTAAAAGTCGGACTTAAGACAAAAATAGCTTCATTTTGGATCCGGAGTGGCCGCTGCGTGCTACTGCCACGCCACCATCTTGGATCACACTTGACATCAAATCTTGGATCACACTTGACACGCCTTCTTGGATCACACTTGAGATCAAATCAAGATTCTTCTTTGGATTGAATTCCTTCTAAAACAGGAAGTTGGCCATTTAAAATTTTAAGGAAAACTGTTTTGGCACAGTGATAGGACAGTCTCAGCTACCATTACAGCAGGTTTTTGTACGCCACTAAACTCATCCTTTGCCACCAATAGGGCAAAGTTTGACATATGTTTACAATAATAACCCCGTAACGGAATATCGTAGAAATGTGATTCCACTCTTTGGGTCAAGCTTTGTTCAACAGACACCAGAATGTTGATTTCCACTATATTGGATTTTCTGCCGTTTTGAATTTTCTAAAAAAAAATTCGCTTCTCCTACAAAAATCACAGCATTGTTAGACTGTCCTGAAAAAAAAAAAGTTGTTTTCTTTTATTTTTGATATATGGGATGGTTTGTCCATAACACATAAACGAATTTGATGGCAAACCTGCCAAACAGGTAGTGAAGACATATTTCAGCAAAGGTGTGATGTATTCTGACCAAACTTTGGCAAGATCTGAAAGACCTCATGCTAAGGATCTCTAAGAAGGTTTGTCTATATTCACCTCTGTATTTAGGCAGATATAAAGGAGAATGTGGCCCACCTTTTCAAAAAATAGAAAGTGGGGAAGGCACCAGGCCCAGGTGTCATCTCACTCTCCTGTCTGAAGGCCTGCGCTGACCAGCTCGCACCTGTCTTCACACAAATCTTCAACAGATCACTGGAGCTGTGTGAAGTACCATCCTGCTTCAAACGCTACTCAATAATACCCATCTCCAAGAAGGCAACCATCACAGGATTGAATGACTATAAACCCATTGCCCTGACCTCTGCAGTCAAATCCTTCGAGAGGCGGGTACTGACTCACCTGAAGGTCACAAACCCCCTGCTGGACCCCCAGCAGACCTTCATACCGGGCCAACAGGTTGGAGGATGATGCAGTGAACACAGGACTTCACCTTAACCTTCAACACCTTGACCAACCAAGAACATATGCATATCAGCTCAGCGTTTAACAAAATCATCCTGGAACCATTACACAACAAACTGACCCAACTCAGCATGCCTGCTTCCACCTGCCAGTAGATCACCAACTTCCTCACTGACAGAGAGCAGCAGGTGAGGCTGGGAAAATTCATTTCTGGAACTCGAACTATCCTTACGGGGGCCCCACAAGGTCGTGTGCTTTCCTCTCTGCTCTTCTCAGTGTACAATAGTGACTGCACCTCCATGGACCCCTCTGTCAAAATCCTGAAGTTTGCAGATGACACTACAATCATCTGACTCATCCATGACCATGACGATTCCTTTTACAGATGGGTGGTTGAACTGGTGGTCCTCTGGGGCTGTCGAAACCACCAGGAGCTGAACACGATCAAAACAGTGGAGATGTTGGCAGATTTCAGGAGAAGCCCCCCAACCCTGCCAGCACTCACCATCCTCAACAGAACTATGATGGCTGTTGAGTCCTTCAATCACCAGGGACTTGAAGTGGGACATTAAGAGAGCCCAGCAGAAGATGTACTTCCTGTGCCAGCTGAAGAAGTTTAACCTGCCTCAGGAGCTGATGGTGCAGTTCTACACAGCCATCATAGAGTCTGTCATCATCACCTCCATAACAGTTTAGTACAGCTCAACCACCAAAAATTACATTCACAAACTGCAGCACATTATCAGGTCTGCAAAAAGACCAGCAGTGTAAAGCTGCCCACCCTGCTGGATCTGCATACCTCCAGAACTAGGAAGTGTGCAGAGAAAATCATCGCTGACCCATCACACCCTGGCCATCACCTGTTCCATCCCCTTCCCTCAGGCAGGCACTAGACTGCAGAAAAGCTTCTTAACACTCATGCACAACTGAACATAAGAATAGCACAAACTCCTTATCTTCTGTACTTATCTTTTTCATTCTTTTTTCTTAATTTTTTGTTGTATTTCCTTTATATTTATCTTAATCTACCCTACTACCTCTAATCCACCTGCTGCACTCAGCATCTTAAACAATTCCCATCACAGTATGCATGTGCAAAGTTTACAGGTATGAATGTGTTTGAAATTAAACTCAAAAGGAATGTGTGATATTGTACTAGTGTGTAATGTCACTTACGTATATACTGTGAGCTACTGTGTAACCAAAGACAAATTCTTTGTATGTGTAAGCATACTTGGCCATTAAAGCCTGATTCTGATTTTATTATGTCAGTAATATATGTGTACCATAAGTGACTAAAAACTAAAGAAATATTTCTTGCACTGGCTTACCAGTCTAGTGGGAAGGGTGAGCATGAATTTCTTCCAGGTTTTTAAAAAATCAGGAGGTGTGTTTGAAATCTGTTTACCTTGTCACATATAGCTTTGAACGATACATAAGGAATAAACTATGATGGGCGTGTTATAAGAAAATAATCCACACTGGGTGGTGTGATACGGCCTGGCTAATACTTGACTCATAACGTTGGTGCACACACAGAAGCTGCTGCAGCATGAGCAGCATTATTCACACATTCCCCTGTGTCTAACGTATGCACATCTGGGGGAATAAAAAGCCGCATCTGCTGTAGTTGGACCGTCAAAGCCAGAACATTCCTGTCCATCAGGTTTCCAAGACGAATTGTAAAATGTTTATCGATTGCATTCACACTGACCTTAATCAGGCTAACAAGCTCTGTTTCTTTTTAAAACTTTCAGTCATCATCATCATGATTGTGCTTTCCGCAGTGTCAGGACACATTCTGCTGTGTCTCAAATTGCAAACTCTGACATTACATTCAAAAGTATTTACTAATCTAGAAAATCCAGAAGAGTGGTATGCAAATCAGACCTTTCAGTAGCTTTGAACGCCACATAAAAGTTTTTTAAAATTCAAACACTAACTGTAATAATCTGTTTTCATAGTTAGTGATACTTCAAATATTAAATTTTAAAATAGATGAATAAAACAAAATGTGATTTTTTTTTGTTTTGTGAGTGTGAGAGATTCTCTCGTGACCCCATTTGTAAATCAAGCGACCCCACATGGGGTCAGCAGAATGTGTCATGACACTGTGGAAAGCACAATCATGATGACGGCTGAAAGTTTTCACTCAACATATAATGAAACAAAAGCTGTGCATTAGAATGTAACAAAATTAAACATGGCTAACTAAACATTAGGTTTCTGACCAAGATTTCACTGATGTGCAGGGCTGCCAGGACCAGCTTATCAACGTAAATACCGGAAGCACCTGTAAGCCGGAAACAAATTTCTTGTGTGTTCATGCATACTTGGCTAATAAAGCTGTTTCTGATTTTGAGACAGATTTTTTCCACACTTGCTTCAAAACTTTTACAAAAAAAAATACTGCCAACATTTTATGACTCTCAAGGGTGTTTGCAGTCACGTAGCTCTCTGTAGCTCAGACGTGTGTTTGAATCCTGTGTTCTCCTCTATACTGAGTGGTCTCTGGAAATCTGGAGCTATGAATTTCCCAAGTACTGTGCTGATTTCTTTAACCTGGAATGAATCAGCCTGAACAGCAGGCTATAACAGCAGAGACGAAAATAGCTGCTTTTCATAGCTTCATTTGTCATCTTATTTCTCATTCATTAATAAGTTTCGTTAGAAGGTGGTTGAAATGTTTGAAAGAGGCCATACATGTATGAGAGAGGATTCACAGGACATTTGTGCCTAAAAACATGCAGCAAAAGACAGGCGTAATAAATGTGTGCAACACCCCTCCACCTGCGTAAACGATGTATGAAATCCAATCAAAATTGGTCACTGGAGACTCACTCAAAATGCCAGGTGTAAACAGCTATATGTTTCGGCTGTCCGCTTGTGATCAGATCACTGAAGCTGTATGCAATACCAGATGTGAACAGGACCTGCGTTTTCATCACCGTCATCTATGCAGCAGTAACGATCAGCTAGTATGCAAGTGTGCTAATGTATTAGCTCGTGAAATGCAGCATGCTTAGGAGATGCTTGCATTTTTGTAAACCCCTTTAGCAGCTCCTGATTCAAGACAAGAAACTGTGGGCTTGATTAAGTTTAATTGTTTACTACACCTCATGTAATATAACCTGAATTTTCTGATAAAAGCCTACTTTATTTTACCATCTTGAATGTGTTGTTCGATACGCAGGCATATCTAATCGGGAGCCTTGTATCAAATTATGATGCACTGTAGTTACACTCCAGAAAAGTCCCCAGGGCATCAGGTTGAGACCAATTATTAACTCGAGTGAAGTAGCTGAGGAGCTGGAGACGTTCAGGAGTCAAATAATGTTAAGTTCTGCAAATTGCTATTTGTTGTCATATTTAGTGATTTAAAAATGACTTCTTTTTCCAACAGGCCTTGGTTTTTTAAGTGTTTCTGTGGGCATAGTGGTATGGTTTCATGTTGTGAACCTGATTGGATGAAACAATTCGTAATGCTTTGTATTCTGAGTAGTTCATTACCTCATCAGGTCTTAATTGCACTGCACTGTCTTTTACCTTCAAAAAATAATGTGGTCATGATTCATCACATAACTAGTTATTTTGTTTTCAACTTTTTCATTTTACATGGTAGACTAACAAGGTACAATGTATATAAAAGTTCTACACACCCCTGTTAAAGTGGCAGGTTTTTGTGATGGTAAAAAAAATATATATATATATATACACACACCGATCAGCCATAACATTATGACCACTGACAGGTGAAGTGAGTAATATTGATTATCTCGTTACAATAGCACCTGTCAAGGGCTGAGATATATTAGGCAGCAAGTGACCAGTCGGTTCTCGAAGTTGATGTGTTGGAAACAGGAAAAATGGGCAAGCGTAAGGATTAGAGGGACTTTGACAACGGCCAAATTGTGATGGCTAGATGACTGGGTCAGAGCGTCTTTAAAACGGCAGGCCTTGTGGGGTGTTCCCGGTATGCAGTGGTTAGTACCTACCAAAAGTGGTCCAAGGAAGGACAACCGGTGAACTAGCGACAGGGTCATGGGCGCCCAAGGCACACTTGATGCCCGCGGGGAGTGAAGGCTAGTCCGTCTGATCTGATTCCACAGAAGAGCTATTGTAGCACAAATTGCTGAAAAGTTAAAGCTGGCTATGATAGAAAGGTGTCAGAACACACAGTGCATCGCGGCTTGCTGCATATGGGCCTGTGTAGCCACAGACCTGTCAGAGTGCCCATGCTGACCTCTGTCCATTGCCAATAGTGCCTACAATGGACAGGTGAGCATCAGAACTGGACCACGGAGCAATGGAAGAAGGTGGCCTGGTCCGATAAATCACATTTTCTTTTACATCACGTGGAAGGCCGGGTGCTTGTGCATCGTTTACCTGGGGAAGAGATGGCACCAGCATGCACTATGGGAAGAACGCAAGCTGGCGGAGGCGGTGTGATGCTCTGGGCAATGTTCTGCTGGGAAACTTTGGGTCTTGGCATTCATGTGGATGTTACTTTGACACATACCACCTACCTAAACATTGTTGCAGACCAGGTACACCCCTTCATGGCAACGGTATTCCCTAATGGAAGTGACCTCTTTCGGCAGGATAATGCACCCTGCCACACTAAAAATTGTTCAGGAATGGTTTGAGGAACATGGCAAAGAGTTCAAGGTGTTGGCTTGGCCTCCAAATTCCCCAGATCTCAATCCAATCGAACATCTGTGGGGTGTGCTGGCCATCAAGTCTGATCCATGGATGCCCCACCTCGCAACTTACAGGACTTAAAGGAGCTGCTGTTAATGTCTTTATGCCAGATACCACAGCAAACCTTCAGGGATCTAGTGGGGTCCATGCCTCGACGGGTCAGGGCTGTTTTGGCAGCAAAAGGGGGACCAACACAATATTAGGCAGGTGGTCATAATGTTATGGCTGATCGGTGTGTGTGTGTGTGTGTGTGTATGTATATGTATATATATATATATATATATATATAAATAATGTGTGTGTATATATATATATATACACACACCAATCTTTATTTGACAATTCTACTCGTCCTTGCAAAAATAATCCAGATCTATCAAATTGCAAGGAGATCTCCTGTGCATAGCCCTCTTCAAGTCATTCCATTGGTTTTCATTTGGATTTAGATCTAGACTCTGACTGGGCCAATCCAAAATGTTGATCATCTTCTGAAGTCATTTGTAGACTTGAATTTGTGCTTTGGGTCATTGTTGTGTGGAAAATGAAATTTTTCTTCATCTTTGGCTGTCTAACAGTGGCTTGCAGGTTTTGTACCAAAATAAAGGGAGTCGTGGATAGCTCCAAATACCAACCAAATACCAATCTTTATCTAAGATTTATCTTGGTTTAATTTTGTTTTACATCACAAAAACCTGTAATTTTAACAGGAGTGTTTAGACTTTTTTACAAACACTGTGTGTGACGTGTATGACAAGTAAAGACAATTTAAAATCCCCGAAATGCCTTGAACTTCTCCCGTATAATTATTGCGAAAATATGAGCCAGGAATGTACAACTCAGGTAGAGCTTCTTGAGAAAAGTACTTGTGGCTTGACAGCTCACACTTTGATTTGATCGATTTCAACATTTTTTTCTAAGGTCACTGTGAGGAAAAGAGAGGAATGATGTCTTGTGCTAAAAATGTGTCATTGCTTCACCTCAAACTTTTCTTGTCGTACAATGTGCCTTTTGAAAACGAAGTTGCTCTCATGAGTTGTATAGCATCTGCCTTGTTTTTGGTGGTATAACTCTGCTGCAATTTCTGTTTGCACAGTTGGTGATTAACTGTGTTTGCTGAATATCACTTCTTCTATATCTCCGCCATTTCCACACAACCATCATCAGATTAGCGCTCTTTTTGAGACTATTCCATCCTCTCAAGTGGTGGATAACTTTTTGCTGTCTGTGACTATTTTGTTTCAATGTAATGGGTGTGGCTGTGCAATGTATAGATGGTAAAAGGGCCAAGTATTATGCACACACATTTTCAGCTAGAATAAAGTATGCAGTAGTTTGTATTTGCACATATCAGTATCCCATTACTGGCCATATAATTTTGTGGAATGTCATGCAAAAAGTACATAAATTAGCTCAAATATATCATGATCTATGGCCCAGTCTTACTTGTAGCTGGTTAGTTTTGTTTTATGCTTTAAGCTTTTTTTTTCCTGCTCTGTGGGGTTAATAAATGGTAGATATACTTCTGAAACCAACTGTTAAAACTGTTTGGTCTCTGTTGTGCTCTATAAAGCTATATCGTTTACAATCTAGAGGAATCAATGTATTAAAAATATTATTTGATGTTTACATTTCTTGTCACATACACATTTTATTTTTCCCTCCTTATAGGAATGCATAACAGACGAATACAAGGGCAGGAGAGAACAGCAAATCAAGAAAAGATGGGTGAGTGTGATATTTCAATATTTCATTGTCATTATTAATTTAATTTATATAGCACCTTTCCCAAGCCCAAGGTTGCTGAAAAACAAATATCATAACAGACAAAACTGAGTACATCTATACTGGTGCTTAGTTTACATATTTTCAATGCTACACTACAGTTAATACAGTTTAAACCTTGTAGTATAGCAAGAAAACATGGGTTTAAAATTATGATTTAAATAACAAAAAGAAGTCTGAAGTTCAGAGGGAATTTCACAGTCCTGGAGCTGTATTAATAAAAACCGTAGCACCCATGGTGGTTAGTGTGAAAATAGTCCACTCTCAGTCGACTGCAAGTGTGTGAAAAACCCCTCCTGCCCTACTCCTGATTTCTTCTATTTTTGCATATTTGTCACACCAAATCAGGGCTATTCAGCTACATTTTTCTGAGGGCCAAATTTTCAGATGGTACATTTTATGGGGGGCCAAACATTTTCTGTGTGTTGTTATTCTTCTCGTTAAGTGTATGTAAAGTTGACACAAATGGTTTCAGACCCTTATACAAAATGTAATATAAGGCAAGGAGAACAGGAAACACAAAACTGTTTAAATTAACATTTTATTTATTGAAGGAAAAAGGTATGAAACATCTATTATAACCCATGTGAAAAAGTAAAACCATTCTGATCAGTATGAGTAAGACCACTAATTAATCTACGAAGTCTATTTGCGAGAGTCTTTGACAGTATCTTCTGATCTACATTAAGGAGAGAGATCGGTCTGTATCCTTCCACCTCCTCTGTATTTTTACCTTTTTTTGGAATAACAGTTATGACTGCTTCATTAAACGTTGATGGTAGTCCGGTTACTAATGCCTCCTCAATTGTTCTGAGGAGGTAGGGGGAAAGTATATCATTAAATTTTTTATATAACTCAGAGGGCAAGCCATCCGGACCTGGAGTTTTATCACTCTTTAATGAATTAACTGTGCTTTTTAACTCTTCTAAAGAAATATCCTTATTAAGGGAATCACGCTCATTCTGAGTAAGAGAGGGAAGATTACATTTATTTAGAAACTTATCCATAGCCTGTAAGTCAAAGCAAGGGTCAGAGGAGTATAAATTTGAATAGAATTCCTTGAAGCAGTTTTTTTATATCTTTAGACGAAGTACATTGGGTTCCGCGTTTTGTCTTGACCTTATGAATTGTCTTATCATTTTCTAATTTACGTAACTGTCTTGCAAGTAATTTGTGTGGCTTAACCCCGAATTCAAAATATTTCTGTTTAAAGAAAAGGAATGATTTACTCAATTTGTATGAAACAATTTTATTATACTCATATCTTAACTGTATCTTAACTTAACATATCTTAACATTGACAAGTCTAGGATCCATTCTCCACACAGGACGCGAGGATGTTAAATTATTAAAGGCAAGTTCAAATGTGACAGGAGCATGATCTGATATTAATATATCATGGATCTTATTATTCATGACACTGGAAATTAATTTATTTTCTACCAAGAAATAATCAATGCATGTGTATACATTGTGAACTTGTGAATGGACGGTATAATCTCTCTCAGTGGGATGAAAAAGTCTCCATATATCTGCTAAATTAGGGTTATTAATAAATGCATTTAAAAAGTTCCTTGAATTAGACTGTGGGGCTCTCTTAGAAGATGATCTGTCCAGGTATGCATCAAGGACACAGTTAAAGTCCCCCCCCCCCCACGATTAAATTAGTTTGAGACATATTAGGAATAAGATCGAACACTTTCTTGAAAAAATCTGGGTCGTCATAATTTGGGGCATAAACATTCACTAATGTAATAGGAAAGGAATGCATCTCGCCAGATAATATAATGTACCGACCCTCTTTGTCTGTTTTCAGGGTTTTAAATTTAAATGGCACACCTTTTCGTATTAGGATAGCGACCCCTCGAGCTTTAACCGAAAAATTGGACTGATATATATTTTCTATCCACCTGCATTTCAACTTATCCTTGGAATCAAGTTTCAGGTGTGTTTCTTGCAGAAAAATTATATCAGCAGAAAGTGATTTTAAGTGTGATAGTACTTTACTTCTTTTAACAGGGTGATTTATTCCTTTCACATTCCACGAGGCAAAAACAAGCCCTTGTCTGTTACCTGATGTTACAGCATTACTCTGCGTCATTAAGAACCTAATATATTATTATCACCACACATATTACCACTTTGGAGTATCTCTAACAGGCCCCCACCCCACCCATCCACCAACTTAAATAACAGCCCCGTCATCTGACCGACAACTAACAGAACCAGCGGTGCGAGACGAAGTAGGCTAAATGGAAATAAAAAAAAGTATCTGAACAATAATTATATGAGTAATAACACAAAAATTAAATATTCTAGAATACACCTAACATAAATATCTTATTCGCTGACCTTCGAACATTAAATCAACGCAGCTCCACAGTAGAGGGTTTCAGAAGAACATCTCGGCGTAACGTTACATAGGTAAGAAAAGAAAAGGAACAGGTACTGAATGAGTTGTGATTTAAAAAAAAAAAAAAAAAAAAGGGCACTTTGATCACACTTATCTCAATTATGCAACATCCTTAGAACAGTCACCCTGATCCAAAGCAGTTTTCCGCGAACTTAACGGCCTTGTCTGGATCCGTGAAATAATGTTCCTTGCCGTTGTATGTGACTTTTAATTTTGCTGGATACTGTAGACCATACTTGACACCAGGTTTGTCCTTCAGCAGTTCCCTTGCTTGTTTGAAAAGCGTGTGGCGTTTTACAACTGCTGGGGGATAATCGGGGAAGATGTTGATTCTTTGCCCCTTAAAAGTAACTTGCTGCATCTTGGCGGCCCTCCGCAGAATTTCTTCCATTTCATGGGCGTAGTGTAGCCGAAGCACAAAAGCCCTCGGTGGTTCTTCATCTCCGGGACGATTTCGCAATGCTCGATGAGCGCGATCAACAAGCGGTAGATTATCTAGCGATAATGCCTCCATCAGAAGTTGCGCGATAAAGTCCCTTGGTTTCATTCCGGACTCGGCCCCTTCCTTGATGTGTAGTACACGGATGTTTTGTCTCCTACTACGTCCTTCAAGGTCCATGCATTTGTCCGTAAGCTGCTCTACCACCTGCTTCAAATGGCCCACTTCTTGCTCGAGCTTGACTACCGTATCCGAAGAAGCAGAAGCGTTAGTTTCTAAGCTTGCCAGTTTTGAAGCATGCTCATCCACTGTGATTTTAACCGCCGAAATCGCAGAACTGGCCTCCTGTTGGAACGCCGTAAGTTCTCCTCATATCAAAACAGCAAGTTGTTCAATCTTGGAGTCTATTATCTCACCGATATCGGCTTTGATTGAGCGTATTTCCGAGTGTAGAGAAGAGATTGCACTAAGAATCGCTGCATTACCCGCGTCCTGAGTATTTTCAGCCAGTACATCGTCTGTAGCAGAGTCCGAGGCAGACGCGGCCTGATCCGCTGCTTTACGAGGCTTGGCTGGCATGTTTAACTGTGAATATACTAAACCATCAACTCTGATAAATCAATTGTAAATCAAAAACCTGTTCCTTTCCTAACAATAAAAGATTATTAAAAGACGTTCTGACTGTATTCTATTGGATTTAGTGCAGAGCTATCATAAAACGCGTGCTACCCGCTCATGTTGAAACCGGAAGTCCCGGTCAAGGATATTTGAATTACATCAAATTATCTCAAGTGAATCCATTGATGGTTTGTAGAACTCATCTGTGATGAGAGAAATACACAAGTAAAACACACAAAATTTAACAATGCGGTTGCTGTCTTTAGGCTATCCAAGGGAGAACATCTGTAGCCATCTTTAAGGTGTCTGTATGGTACCATCAACAGTAAATCCATGATAATTTGTAGGCTATCCATGCAGGTCATCCTCAGCAGCAGCGAGTGATTTTCAGGTGGACGAGGCTCCAAGATGGATCAGGCAGGTCTGGCGGGATTACTGGTATCTCAGGAGTAACGTATAGCTCGACAGAGAGCGAGAGAGAACACAGATTAGGTATGCTGTTGTCCTGTGATGGTTTAAGATGTACATTGTGTGCATAACAAAATTCAACGTTTTGTGCTGAGTAGTATGCTGTTGATAACTACTACATGTACAATATCATTTTGAACCAAAAGATAGGAGCATTAGCCTATGCAGTATATCTGAATAATTATGCATAGTTCTTGGACCCTGATGATGGGCTAGGGTTCCAAGCACCAAATGTGCTGGCACCCTGTTGTTTTTGTTAGGATTTTTATTTTTTCTTCTTATTATTTATTTTCTCTGCTAAAATGAATTGTGCAGACCGTAAAGTGTATAGACATCGAACTTTATAGGTAGTGGTATGTTGATAGTGGTAGTGGTATGTTGATAGTGGTAGTGCTAATCAGATGACAGGAGGGTGAAGAATCTATGAGAGGGGTTGTCCTCAATCCTGGTTTCTTTGCGGATGCAGTGGTTATTGTACGATGCGCCGATGGTTGTTAGAGAGACTCCGATGATCTTTTCAGCTGTTCTCACTGTGCAGTTCCTGTACCATTGGTGAGACAATAGAAACTCTCTATTGTCCCTTTTTAGAAGGTGGTGAGGATGGGAGGAAGGAGGTTGGCTCTCTTCAGCCTCTGCAGGAAGTGGCGGCACTGCCGGGCCTTCTTGGCTAGGCAGGTGGTGTTGAGAGTACAGGAGAGGGCCTCAGTCATGTGCAAACCAGGAAACTTGGACTCTCTCCACAGTTGTTCCATTGATGTGCGGTGGTGAGTGGTCTGCTCTGGTCCTCCTGAAGTCAACAATCATCTGTTTGGTCTTACCAGTGTTAAGAGATAGATTGTTATCTCTACACCATTCTGTAAGCTGGTTCACCTCTTCCCTGTATGCCAACTCATCATTGTTGCTGAAGAGGCCCACAGCTGTATTGTCATCAGCAAACTTGATGTGATTTGAGCTTACTTTTCAGCACAGTCATGAGTCAGCAGGGTAAACAGCAGTGGAGTTAGCACACAGCCCTGGGGTGCACTGGTCTTCAGTGTGATGGTGCTGGAGGTGGTGTTGCTGATCCTGACAGACTGGGGTCTCCCAAGTCAAAAAGTCCAGTTGCAGAGGGAGTTGGTCAAACCCAGCAGGCTCATCTTTCTTATCAGTTGTTGTAGGATGATTGTGTTGAATGCTGAACTGAAGTCTATGAACACAATCCTTACATAGTAGTCTTTTTTGTCCAGATGAGTCAGAGAAAGGTGGATGGTAGCATATATGGTGTCCTCTGTTGAGCGGTTAGGACGGTAGGCATACTGAAATGGGTCAAGTGTGGTGGGAAGACTGCCCTGTATGTGTTTCATGACTAGCTGCTCAAAGCACTTCATGATGATAGATATGAGTGCAAAGTGCCAGTAGTCATTCAGGCAGGGCACAGATGATAACTCTGGACAGAGTTTTTCTGCCGTCTGCAGCAGACAAAGTACTTGGATGGTGGAAGTTGGGGTGGTCTTTCATGCTGGCATGTTGTTCTGTGCTTCGAACCCTGTGTAGAAATCGTTCAGTGCATTTGGGAGTGAGGCATCATCATCACAGACAAGTGGTGTAGCTTTGTAGTCAGATGGCCTTCAGAAACATAATTTGCCACATATGTGTGTCCTTGGTATTTAGGAAGTGGCCATGGGTTCTTTGTGCATAGATTTGCTTATCCTCTCTCTAGTGTGGGCGATTTTCACGATTAGTTTGGTTAATTCGAATTAATGTTTTAATGCGATTTTTAAAATGTTCTAATCGAATTTGTACGTGTTTTTTTATATATATATATATATATATATATACACATAAATGTATGTGTACATATATATAATGTATACACACATGCATATTTCAATTTTTAAGTAAAACGTCTACAAATGCTATTTAAAAGTTTAAACAAATACAAAGGAAAAACACATTCTTCTTAACCTGATAAATGTCTCCTACAGCCTGCGCTACCATCAAACACAGCGTGCTTAGATTTAAAAAAAAAACAAACAAACAAAAAAAAAAACAACCCAAAATAAACAGGCAGCACTTCACTGAGGACTGAGCTCGTAGGAAAAGGTTGAAATATCACTTCAGAGATATGGAACTGGTACAGGTTTGAAAAGTCAGATGAACAATCAGAATCAGAAACAATTTATCAGAATCAGAAACAATTTATTGCCAGGTACAGTAAAGGACACTCTACAGTACTAGCATTTTGTCTTGATGTCAGGTGCAAACACAGAATCAAAGATATAAAGTCAAGGGGGATACAGAAATGAAGAATACAAAAATGCAACACAATAACAAGGGTAAAACAATACTAAAGTGCAAGAGACCATGGTGCAAGATGAACATACTATATATAAATATGAAATATGTAAACAGCAGACAAGATAGAATATATTAAATTAAAAATATAAATAGTTATGTACAGAAAAAGTGAGTGTACATGGGAGATAGAAAAAATATTGCAGCTTCAGAGGGGAGAGTGACTGTCAGTAGGTTGGGGGTGGGGGGTGGGGTCACCTGGGGGGAATTGGGGCACTGTTCAGCAGGCTGACTGCAGCGGGGAAGAAGCTGTTCTTGTGGTGTGAGGTCCTGGTCCTGATGGACCGGAGCCTCTTGCCAGAGGGGAGGGGCTGGAAGAGTACATGTCCGGGGTGAGAGGGGTCGGCTGCAATCCTGGCTGCACGTCTCCGGGTCCTGGAGACGTACAAGTCCTGGAGTGATGGGAGGCTGCAGCCGATCACCTTCTCAGCAGAGCTTGGCCTTCTCCCTGGCCGTGGCAGCAGCAAACCAGACTGTGATGGAGGAAGTGAGAATAGATTCGATGATGGCAGTGTAGAAGTTGACCATCATCTTCACAGGGAGGTGGAACTTCTTCAGCTGCCGCAAGAAGTACAGCCTCTGCTGAGCCTTCTTGGTGAGGGAGCTGATGTTCTGCTCCCACTTAAGCTCCTGCGTGATGGTGGTTCCCAGGAAGCAGAAGGACTCAACAGAGGTCACCGGAGTGTCACAGAGGATGATGGGTGGGTGGGGGGCTGGGTCCTTCCTGAAATCCACTATCATCTCCGCTGTCTTGAGAGCGTTGAGCTCCAGGTTGTTCATGCTACACCATGACACCATGACAGACGGTCCATCTCACTTCTGTAGGCCGACTCGTCTCCATCAGAGATGAGGCCGATGAGAGTGGTGTCATCTGCGAACTTCAGGAGTTTGACAGACTGGTGTCCAGATGTGCAGCTGTTGGTATACAGGGAGAATAACAGAGGAGAGAGGACACAGCCTTGGGGGGATCCAGTGCTGATGATCTGGGAGTCCGATACATACTTCCCCAGCCTCACAAACTGCCGTCTGTCTGTCAGGAAGTCTGTGATCCTCCTGCACAATGAGTCCGGCACGTTCAGCTGTGAGAGCTTGTCTCGGAGCAGAGATGGGACGATAGTGTTGAAGGCAGAGCTGAAGTCCACAAACAGTAACCTGGCATAGGATCCTGGGGAGTCCAGATGCTGGAGGATGAAATGGAGGGCCATGTTTACAGCGTCGTCTACAGATCTGTTGGCTCTGTAGGCAAACTGCAAGGGATGCAGAAGAGGGTCTGTAATGTCCTTGAGGTGGGACAAGACGAGGCGCTCAAAAGACTTCATGACCACAGAAGTCAGGGCAACGGGTCTGTAATCATTAAGTCCTGTGATCCTCGCCTTTTTAGGAACTTGAATAATCTCTGAAGTTTTAAAACAGGCTGGCACATGGCAGGTCTCCAGTGAGGTGTTAAAAATGTTAGTGAACACCGGAGACAGCTGGTTGGCACAGTGCTTCAGGATGGAGGGGGAGACAGCGTCCGGGCCCGCGGCTTTGTGGGGTTCAGTCGTTTAAACAGTCTATTCACATCTCCCTCTTTGATGGAGAGAGGTGTGAGGGGCTGGGGAGAGGGCGACACTGAGGTGTGAGGCTGTGTGGGTGATCCGGGTGTAGCATCGGAGGCGGGGCTGCTGCAGATCAGTGACTGGTGGGGGGGTGGGGGATATCAGGTATGTCCCATTGTCTTTCACAGCAGCAGTAAAATTCGTTCAGGCTGTTGGCCAAGCGCAGGTCGTTCACAGAGTGGTGGGCTCTAGGCTTGAAGTTGGTGATTGCCTTAAGCCCTTTCCAGACAGAGGCAGAGTTGTTGGCTGAGAGTTTCTGTTCCATTCTCTCACCATGCTCTGATTTAGCTCTTCTCACCTCCTTGCTAAATCTGTACTTGGCCTCTTTGTATTTGTCTTTGTCCCCACTTCTGAATGCAGCCTCTTTCTCTGACCTCAGCTGTCTGAGTTTAGCTGTGAACCAGGGTTTATCATTGTTGTAACTCACCCTGGTGCGTGATGGAATGACGCTGTCCTCACAAAAGTTAATGTAGGACGTCACAGTGTCCGTGTACTCGTCCAGACTATTGGTGGCAGACCTGAAAACTTCCCAGTTTGTACAGTCCAGACACTCCTGCAGTTCCCCCACAGCCTCAGTGGTCCACTTCTTTGATGTCCTCACAGTAGGTTTGCAGAGTTTTAGTTTCTGCCTGTATGCCGGAATCAAGTGCACCATGATGTGGTCTGACTGACCCAGTGCAGCGTGAGGGACAGCACGATAAGCACCGCTGATGGTGGTGTAGCAGTGGTCCAGTACATTCCCCTCTCTGGTCAGGCACTTAATGAACTGTTTGTATTTGGGGAGTTCGCGGGAGAGATTACCTTTGTTAAAATCTCCTAGGACAATAACCAAGGCGTCCGGGTTTGTCCGTTCCACACACAGTATCTCGTCAGCCAGTGCACGCTGCGCCCCACGCGCATCACCGTGCGGCGGGATGTAAACACCGACGAGAAAGAATGAGGAGAACTCACAGGGCGAGTAAAAAGGTTTGCAGTTAATGATGCAGGCCTCCAGGTCTGGGGAACAGTGCTGAGACAGTACAGCAACATCGTTGCATCACTTTGTTACGAGCGTCCTTGATCAAAATAGCCAGTAAATCAACGGTAGAAGCCAGAAAAGTCGGAAAAAGGTCCACAGGGGTAGTAGCTCTGATGTTCATGAGCTCTTCCCTGGAGTAGGAGCCACCAGAGCAGTGGCAGAAAACTAAATTAAAACACAAAAAGAGACACAGTAGAGCGCACCAAAACACCGAGGCAGCCATTCACAAGTTTATGTGAAGTATAATGCTGCATTACATCCTAAGAGGTAGTTCACTGTAATTACGTCATTTTCGACCTTGGCACATTTGACAGTCGAAGTGAGAAAATGGACACCCCATGTTCGTATTTTGTTCATATTTTTCCAACAAGCTAGGCAGCTAACTCGGATGAGGGATGTCTATTTTCTTTCTCAAAGAGTGAACTGTATATTCAGTTTTTTAGATGTAACAAATGAATATGTCTGTATGTTGATTAATCAAAGCTAATACTTGTATATACAGTATAACTCATTTAAATGTAAGAAGTTTTTGCTTCTTACATTTAAATGAGTTATACTGTATATACAAGTTTATTTCTGATGCTGTGTGCAGCCATGCTAATTTGACATCACTCTGTAAATGGTGCAGGAACTTGGATTTCAGAAGAATACCCTAAGTTGACTTCTCAATTGTGGTGTCATTTCATGTCATGAAAGACATGGTCTCCATTTACTCTGTCAAGAAAGAAGGGTTAACTAAGGTGTGCAAAAATAATAACATCTATAGCAAATAGTGCAAACAATGTTTTTGTAAAAAAAAAAAAAAATTCTTTGTTTAAATATTCATTATTTAAAAGAACCATTGTTTGTACTATTTGCTATAGATGGTGCTGTTACTACTTTTGCACGTCTACATTTTCCAAAGTCCATTCTAATAAATAAATAAAACTTTGAAAAATTCTGCAATTTATTTCTAATTGCATTATGTAACAAAAAAAAAATTTAAACCATAATTGAGAATTGTTAATAAAGTTGAAAAAATCTTTTTTTTTTTTTTTTGCAATACCACTCAGCCCTCGTTCTAATTTAACACATCTAGATGTAAATATCGGCATATGAAAGCTGAAATTCTGGTCTATCGTCTCATATTCATCTTCTTATAGTATTACATCAGGCATTTGACAAGGTTTACTTTTGCTGTTGTCACTGCAGCCTCACTGAAATTGGCCACTGGGGGACGCTGTTCATGTTTTTGCACTTAAAAACAAGCATATCCCTTTTAAAATAAAGTGAACTGTGAAGCTTTTTTTTTTTTTTTTTTTTTGAGATTGTGTCTTTATGCCAAAAAATTTTTTCTTTTGGACCATTTAGCCTCTCCCACTCATGTTTATGATAATTTGCATAATATGCAAAACCTACTTTTGCAAACTAGGGTCCTAGGGTTTTTGCCATATCTTCGAAAAATTTGGTGTCAAATTACTCAGGAAAGTCTGACCCTCGAATGTTGAGATTTGTAAACAATATGGCCACCATATGCAAATCAATAAATGCATGGAGCTTAATCATAGGCCATTTAGTATGGTTGGGATGTGGTCATCCCAATGTTCCCTCTAATTTTTTTTTTCTTGCTGATCAAAACCTAATTATATTGGGCAGACCCTTTTTCTATTTGAGCAGAAATACCCCATGAGCCCCAAAGATTGCAGCTGTTCTGCCACTGTCTGGTGGCATTAGCCGGCTGGCCTTGGGAGACAACTCTTGGCAGCACCACTATGCTAACAAGATTTAGCAGGTGATTGTCAGGTAAAAATGATAAAATGGGCTGAACTTTAGTGTGTTAACATCTATGAACTATGGATTATTTCATAACTAGTACCACCAAAAAAAAAATAATGTTGTTGATGTCTATAATATAGCCATAAATGCAAAGTTGACAATGGATTTCCTCAAAACGTTGACAGTAAAATTGAGTATTTTTTCATGCTGAAAACTCTCAACTGTACTGTGCTGATAGCATCTATAAACTATGGAATATTTTCTAACTAGAGCTACCCAAAATCTACTGATGACAGAATAGTTTGAATTGTGTTTGGAAATAGGACTGGATCAGCTTTATCATATTGTGCTAATTACGTCTATAAGCTACATATAGAGTATTATATAGTAAAGCATGGTGTAATGCAATATAGTTTGTAACTATTAGGAAATAGTTGAGCATTATAATATTTGACCCAGTGGACCAAAAATACACCTATGTATGCCTATAATTGTGTGCACATCCTTAAAGTTTCTCTACCACACAGTTGTCAATTTTTCAAACTCAATATTCAGTCTCAGGCAGTATCAGACACTGGATTTGCACTGAAAAATTTACTTTATCAATATAATACAATATTTAATAGACAATGCATTTAATATGCATTAACATAGTCTAGGATGACAAACAATGCATATATCAGAGTTACATAAATAACCATATCCATAACCATATTAATAGTTTTAATAAATGGTTGTGGGTGGAAAAATTAAGCCAGTTAAGGCACAAAGAAAAGACAAAAAATATGTTTCATTTTTCTTATGTCTGACATTTTCAGGCTAGTTTCAAGTCTTTTTGTTAGCTTTTTGTGAAGTACTTGTGGTGGAAATTTTTCCTGAGCCTAAGACACATATTCAGGCAAGTCCAATGCTAAGCAATAAATAAGCAATGCTTATTTTTGCTGAAAATGTATCGTATGGAGACACCACTGTGTTATATCATATCAAATTAGAATTTTCTGTATTGTTATACCCCTTTGTTGTTGTTAATACCATTTACACTTAGTTAAAACCAAACAGTACATCACTGTGAACTAACTATCCTTTTTAGGTGGCTATATCCTTTCACAGTGTACTCCATTACATGTGCATTTTCCTCTACAGTTATGCTGTAAATGAACTGAAGCTGGCCTTTAACCATCACTGAATCCAGTATGTGTGAGGTCCAGGCCACTGTGGAATTTTCTGTAGAGCTCCACAAGTTTTACAATGTGGATCTGTTCCAGAGAGGGTAAGTATTCTCCCACTTTCTTTCCTTTTGCTACTAACAGTGCCTTTGCCCAAATAAAGAAAGTCTTCAGTATTTTCAGATTAAATTGTACCCTTCCTTTCATTATGAATTCAGCCTGAATATTTTCTCAGTTGCTTATTGTTGTCAGATTTACATTTGTCAGTGGGCTATGATGATATCTAGCATTCATTACACAAAT
Organism: Pangasianodon gigas; assembly: GCA_022758105.1. Taxonomy (NCBI): domain Eukaryota; kingdom Metazoa; phylum Chordata; class Actinopteri; order Siluriformes; family Pangasiidae; genus Pangasianodon; species Pangasianodon gigas. The sequence continues at coordinate 10,007,909 of CM040481.1, forward strand.
ATTACATAAATTACATAAATTAAAAATTATTGGTACCCTTGAATGAAAGCATGGCTTTCATTCAAAAATAAAATACAATAAAATATAGTTCAGAATAATTACCAAAGAAATGTAGTATAATTTGCACCTTTTTTGGCAAACTGTTTAGTAATTATTAGCCTTTTAACCCCATAATTAACTAAATTTAGAGCATCCTTTTCTAGTGTCTTCTTATACATGCCAAATTTCTTTGTGAAAACATGGCAGTGTAATCAAAAGATATTGGTCATTTAGTCTATATGGGTTATGCACTAACAATTTATTTTACCCTTACCATTTGGCCTATCAGTTGTCTATTTTTTTTTCCCACTTGGATGATCTCTTGATGATAACCATCCACGTATTGTAAGATTCGGATGAATTGGTTGATGTCAAAATCAAATTCTGCCTGGGCCACATTTGTATTTTTGTGAGCCTTTGAAGGGCTATTAACTAACACTATGAATTATTTATTTAACGTATTATTATCTATTTTCATTATTGATTAACACCACTTTGCCTGGCTCTGAAAGTAGAAGAGGACAATTGTCGGAAAAATAAGGGCTAACAAACTATTCAACCATCACTATTAGGCGATTTTTTTTTCATTGTACTGATTACATTTTTGTTTAAATATTGGAAAGCGGTTCCATAGACTATAAAAATCACTATTTGCCACTGTGGCGATCTTGAGCAGATTGGGCAGTGGAAAAAACAGTGAGGCAGATGGTAAGGAAATGCAAGCAGATGGTAAAAAAAGTTATCTAAATGTATATTTTAGTGTAGATGAAACCAATTCTACAGTCAACTGCACATTGCATAAGGGTAACTCCACATCAAATCACTAGGTTTTAAAAAAAAAATTATTGACAGACCATCTCAGATTTGCTTCATACATTAAATAGTGTGCAAAATTTCAGGCTTGTATCTACATTAGTTTCTAAGATGTATATAGAGGCTTGTCCAAAAATATTTGGACAGTGACACAATTTTCGTAATTTTGCCTCTGCACACCACCACAGTGGATTGAAATGAAACAGTCAAGATGTGATTAAAGTGTAGACTTTCAGATTTAATTCAGGGGGTTTAACAAAAATATTGCATTAACTGTTTAGGAATTACAGCCATTTTTTACAGAGTCCCTCCATTTTCACAGGCTCAAAAGTAATTGAACAAACTAACATAATCATAAATATCAGGATTATGTTTAATACTTGAATGCAAGTCCTTTGCAGTCAATGACTATCTGAAGTCGGGAACCCAAGGACATCATTAAAATGCTGGATTTCCTCCCTTGAGATGCTTTAGTGCAGCTGCCTTCAGTTGCTGCTTGTTTGTGGGTCTTTCTGCCTTCAGTTTTGTCTTCAGTAAGTGAACAGCATGCTCAATTGGGTTGAGGTCATCAGACATTTAAGAACATTTAATTTCTTCTCCTTAAGAAGATCTTGGGTTGCTTTTGCGGTCTGTTTTGGGTCATTATCCATCTGTACTGTGAAGCGCTGTCCTATTTGACTGAATCTGAGCAGAAAGTATAGCTCTGTACACTTCAGATTTCATCCTGCCACTTCTATCAACAGTCACATCATCAATAAACACCACTGACCCATTTCAATTGGCAGCCATATACGTCCGTGTCATAACACTTCTTTGACATGTTTGACAGATGATGTGGTATGCTTTGGATCATGAGCCCTTCCTTTCCTTCTCCATACTCTTCTCTTCCCATCATTCTGGTACAAGTTAATCTTGCATCAGAACTGGTCAGACTTTCTTTGGAACTTTTTTTTTTTTTTTTTTTGATCAAAGTCTAATCTGGCCTTTCTGTTCTTGAGTGTTACCAGTGGTTTGCACCTTGAGGTAAGCTGTCTGTATTTACATTCATGAACATTCATACATTTATAGACTGTGACAGTGATATGCCTACCTCCTCCAGAGTGTTCATGACTTGGCTAGATGTTGTGAAGGGGTTTTTCTTCACCAAGGAAAGAATTCTGCAATCATCCAATTTAGTTGTCTTCTGTGGCCTTACAGGCCTTTTGGTGTTGCTAAGCTCGCCAGTTCTTTTTAAGAATATACCAAATTGTTGATTTGGCCACTCATAAAGTTTCTGCTGTCTCTCCGATAGGTCTGTTTTGTTTTTTTCAGCCTAATCATGGCCTCCTTCACTTGCATCGACAACTCTTTGGACCACATCTTGAGAGTTCCCATGAACAGCTACCAAATACAAATTCAATGCTTGGAATCAACTCCAGACAATTTATCTCCTTAATTTGTCATAAAATAACAAGGAAAAACACCTGGCCATGAAACTGTTTATCAGTCAATGGTCCAATTACTTTTGAGTCTGTGAAAATGGAGGGACTCTGTAAAAAAAAAAAAAAAAAAAAAAAAAGGTTAATGCAATATTTTTGTTAAACCCCTTGAATTAAAGCTGAAAGTCTATACTTCAATCACATGTTGATTGCTTAATTTCAGATCTGCTGTGGACCTGACTGTATTTCATGCTAGATACGTGAAATTATCAGTGAGTGTTGTCTATTATAAGATGTCTTTAACATCTAAAATAGAAGGTCCACCATTGCATATTTGCCAGTTTATGGGCTGCTGAAAATTGTTAAAAAAAAAAAAAAAATTTATTTTTTTTTGTGCTTTGCTCCTCTATATCTCCACACTAAACCCATCAAATCTTTCAAATTTTCATATCTATTACTTATGTTATAGCTCTTTTTCAGCAACTAGGGGAGTGTCTGAACTCAGATTTTCTGATTTATGATGTGTTAAAAATTTTCATGTCATGCCTATATTTTAAATGCATATGACCCATGTATGACAGGGTCTACCATAAAAAGAATTGAAAGAGCATGTTTAAATTGGCAAATGCACGAAATGTGAAGTTGGTGTCTTGAAACAAACTAATTAATATTCAGTTGTATATGTAATGAATATGTGTAGCTTTAGTCACCATTTATCGTTATATATCCAATTTGTGACAGTCTTCAGTACAATTGAGCATTTCTCTAATGGAGCATAGTGCCAAAGATGTAGCCATGTTAGATGTAAATCTGCTGTATGCAGCAATGACAAAAACATGGTCTGCTTTTATAAAACAGTAGCAGCTGCTGACATCAGCCTCAAAATAGGGCTGACAAGTATAGACATATATAGCAGAGTCACAGAGTTCTGCTGACATCAGCCATCATATCTGGCTGACAAGCAGAAGGACACAGCTATGTGCTTCTAAATGATAGTAATTAAAAACTTTATAAATTTGTGGATTCAGGTTTTTTTTTTAGATTAGTGAAAGAATCTGTGTATATACACACTGATCAGCCATAACATTATGATCACCTGCCTAATATTGTGTTGGTCCCCCTTTTGCTGCCAAAACAGCCCTGACCCGTCGAGGCATGGACTCCACTAGATCCCTGAAGGTGTGCTGTGGTATCTGGCACAAAGACGTTAACAGCAGCTCCTTTAAGTCCTGTAAGTTGCGAGGTGGGGCATCCATGGATCAGACTTGATGGCCAGCACACCCCACAGATTGTTCCTCGAACCATTCCTGAACAATTTTTACAGTGTGGCAGGGCGCATTATCCTGCCGAAAGAGGTCACTTCCATTAGGGAATACCGTTGCCATGAAGGGGTGTACCTGGTCTGCAACAATGTTTAGGTAGGTGGTATGTGTCAAAATAGCATCCACATGAATGCCAGGACCCAAAGTTTCCCAGCAGAACATTGCCC
>CM040481.1:10018884-10040294 GCA_022758105.1 Pangasianodon gigas
TTCACTAGCACAACAAGCACAATAAATATGATTTACCTCCTGTGACATATGCCATCCGAAGCCAAAGCATAGGTAAATCTGGTAAATTAAAAAAAAATAAATAAATTTCTCCTCGATTTGGTCTTGCCAGTTCCCACCCACTAGCTAACTAACGTTCCCCCATCACATGACAGCTACCAACCAGGGAGAATGGGGGGAACACATGCTTTCTCAGAGGCACATTAAGCCAGCCTCTGCATCTTTTCAAACTGCTGCTCATGCAGCAACATAGAGAAGCATAACACACTCAGTGGAAAGCTCTATCTGTCTCCATCTACATACATGAGCTCACAGACACCAATGATTGGCTAGTGTTCCTGTAATTGACAAGGGAGAGTATGCCATCCTTTCGGCTTCCAGCCACAGATCGCTGCGGTATTGTCCGGATTCGAACTTATGATGTCCTGACTGGCGAATGCTTTTCTCTTGCACCACTTGGGAGCCATAAAAGTTTATATTATATAACAGTTAACTGTTGCAATAAAGCATTCTTCTTAAAGATGTGGTGGCAAGGCATTTTCTTGTTTTGCATGCAGATTGTCAGAGTGTTCTATTCCTGGAGTATTCTCTGGAAAAGTGACTAATTCACAACCCCTAAACAAGTAGAGGCAGTAGAATTGGCACTCCCCATCACTCAACACTGTAAACCTGAGCCACATTGGTGTTCCAACTGCAGTACCTGGAATTCTGTGAAATTCTGTGAAACCTGTGTACACTATGTCATAAGGATTCCACCCAATCCAGACAGGCAGTCTCAAATTATGTCACACCCAAGAATAGAATGCTTATTTCCTACTATTTCCAATGTTGCTATGGTATCAATAATTGAGAACACTGTTACTTTATTACTGTTGCTGTCTGCATTTTACACATAATATCATCTGAATATTTGCCTATACTCTCTCAGTGTACATTTGGTATAAAGCTTTACCTAGTATCTATCTTGTATCTATTATTATTCATATTCATTTTTTTTTTTTTATCACAAAGGAGTCCTAGCGAACTATTGAAGGCAAACTATTACTGTTTCTTGCTAATGTTGGTCATTGGTTATTTCATGGCCAAACAGTGATTTGAGTGTTTGTTTCAAAACAATGATTGAACACCAGTGAATTTATTTATTTATTTGTTTGTTTGTTTATCATCTTTGTAATCTATCTTTGACTTCATTTGTTGAGTGTGTTAGTAAACAGTTGTTGATTGACAGGTTTTATCAGGTCCGTGGCAATATGAAAGTACCTCCTCGGATCCCTCACAGAATAGAGACCAGTCTCCTCCATCCCACAAGTAAGTCCTCCACAATACATTTATATTTCTGTGCCTTTTAATTCTTTGTCATTCTGACTCTGAATCACATAGATACATACATACAAGAGCACCAGTTTTCATAACTGCTAACTTGGGATATATTTGCATAAGTATATTGCATTAGAAGGCCAATTTATACTTCTGTGTTAAGATGTATTTGCTTCATGATCCAGAGAAAGGGGATCATGGTTAAACATGGCACACAAAGACATGCTAGAGCACAGTCCTCCCACAAGCTAACTACATGTTGTGCATATCTTTGGTGCTATGCATCAGGCAAACACTGATTGGTTTGCTGAAAAGCATGTCCGATTACATACCCAGAAATTGTTTGATGAGTGTAAACAATAAAAGTACCTTCATCCAGTACTTTCCATCTTATGTAGATGAGCTTTGAGTAGTCTGTTAAAAACCTTAAAACAGCTCACGCCAGATATTCTGTCCATATAGTGTGAGAAAAATCTTGTGAAACTGCAAACAAAAATTACAGATTCTCAGTACTTGAACATATCAGTATGTTTACATGGCACACAACTGATGTATAATGCAATATAAAGGATTCAAACAAGCCATATGAAGTTTACAAATTCCAGAAAAATAACTCAAGATTACAAAATTACAGATTCTTTGCATTAGTGTGACAAAAATACAATGCACAAAATACTACTCACAAATGATGCCCGAAGCACATGAGGATCAACAGAGATGAAAATACTCAATTACAAGTACATGTCATTTCTTCTAATATGCACACATTGACGTCTAACCCTTATCATGTGGCTCCTAACAAATCAAAAGCAAGGAACAGTTTCTCATACATTCAAACACCGCCATCTAGTGGGCATATAATGTAACAGTTATTGCATATAATAGAACAGTCACAACAATAGAAACTGATAAAATGCTACGTAAAAATCTCAGTTTAAAAATATTCACTCTAACTAGTTTCTCACTGGTGTCTTTAATAAAAATTTCTCCTCTGTGATAAAACTCTCGCACTGAACAGCTAGTATAAATGAACCTGCGTGGGTTTTCCCCCTGCATTTCATTTTTGCTTCACAGATGGCAGTATGATCACATATATAGTGGATTTATTTATAGAAAGCTACAATCATGATATTGTATTAATATAAATATATAACATGCTAGGCTTTATACAGGCTGTAGTTCATTATAATGGGCAGTTTAATGCTGAAGGATGGCACACTTTGCTTTCTTTCTTCTAACAGACTCCCAGTAAAGACACAGTGTAGGTAATGTAAACCATAACGACTCGATAAAAATAAAAACTAAAGCATTGTTATTCGTGCCCACATAAGTATAAATCAGTCTTCATACTGTGATTGCAAAAACATTAACTATAAAATTAGACTAACCCTATTTGGTGAAGGTGATTTCTTGAAGTTGGCCAAGTTCCTGGATCAACACCACCCCCACCCCCACCCCATCACTGCCATCCAATGACATGGTATACCTCTTGCACTTCAAATTACTCAGATACTTGAAAATTGAAAAATGCAGTTCCACAGTTTATGTTTACAATAAAGAATTATAGCATCAAGATGAATCAGGTAGGTCTGGAGTGTGTGAGGATCAGTTCTAGCATTAAATCAGGCAGCAGGACTTCACAAACAGCGCAACTTGAGAAATACAGTTTATTAGGTATTCTTTTAAAATACAGCATTGTCTGAGAAATTGTTTAAAAGGGTGTATGTTGTAATCATTGTGCAAGCAGGGACTCTGGCAGGTCTAGCTCTGGCAGTATAAATAAAATGGGGGGCCAGAATGTAATAAAGTCATGAGGAAACCTGGGGCATCAGCTTCCTGCCCCTCCACTATTAGCAAACCTGGGTGATCGAGAGAGGTGGAAGATAAGATCAACATATAACAGATATAAAAACTCTCTGTGCTCCTGAACCCAAAAATCTGTACCTTTACCCAAGAGAAAAGCTACTTAACAAATTGCCTGACTAAACAAATAGGTTTTCAACCTAGACTTATAGATTGAGATGGTGAGTCCTGAACACAAATTGACAAGCTAATCCATAGTGGTGAAACTTTGTACGAAAAATCTGCTGAGTTTTCATTATTATAGGTCTTGATAATTGAAGCAGCTGTGGAATAGATCAAAAATGGGGGCAGACAATTCAATTCTTTTACAGGGCATTAGTAGTTTTCTATAATAAAGGCTAAATTTTACTGGGAGCCAATGTAGTAGATAAAACAGAGGTAATAAGATAAAACTTTCTTGGTCAAGTATGGACTCTGGCTGCTGCATTCTGTACTAAGTGGAGCTTGGTTATGCAGGACATCACAGTTATCCAACCTAGAGGTAATAAAAGAATGAACTTAATTTTTCTGCATCATGTGACTGCACAATATTTCTTCTGAGATGAGAAAAGGCTGTCCTAGTAATGTTATAAGCATGAGAGACTGGGGACAATAATCATACAAAGGTCTGTTACTTCAGCACATGATGTAACTGAAAGGCCATCAAGCATTGATATTTAATTAGAAAGCTTACTTCTAGCTGCCTGTGGGCCTAGAATACATATTTCTTCCAGCAAGTCTTGTCAAAATTAAGTCAGAGGAAATTGTTATTTAGAGTCTCTAATGCCCTTTACAAATTCCTCTGTCTTCCAGTTTGCCTGCAGGGTACAGCTACTGTGTTTACATACAAGTATTTATACATAGTGTCCCATCTGAAAGTAGTCATTTGTTTATGCTACACACTGAAGACCTTTGGGTTTGAGATCAAAAAATGAATATGAGACAAAAGATCAGAATTTCAGCATTCATTTCCTGATATGTACATCTAGATGTGTAAACAGCTTAGAGCATGGCATCTCTGGAGGCAGACAACCCAATTTTTGGTGAGCAAAAGTTTTGGAACAGATAGTCTTGAAGCAAGTAACACTCATAATTTAGAAGCATATCCCTTGCTTGCAATAACTGCATCAAACCAGTGACCCACTGATATCACCACATTGTTGCTTTCTGCTTTTTTCCAGGCAGTTACTGCAGCTTCTTTCAGTTGTTGTTTGTTTTGGAGATTTCTCCCTTCAATTTCCTCTTCAGTAGGTGAAATGGATGCTTAACTGGGTGATCAACTTGGCCAGTCTAAAACCTTCCACTTCTTTCCCCTGATGAAGTCCTTTGTTGTGTTGGCAGTGTGATTTGGGTCATTGTCTTAAAGCATGATGAAGTTCCTCCCAATTGGATGCATTTCTCTGTAAATGGGCAGACAGAATGTTTCTGTAGACTTCTGTTTTCATTCTGCTGCAACCATCATGAGGTTCATCATCAATAAAGATTAGTGAGCTCGTTCCAGAAGCAGCCATGACACCACCTCTACCGTGCTTGACTGATGAACTTGTATGTTTTGTGAGCAGATCCTTTCTTTCTCCACGTTTTGGTCTTTCCATCACTTTGGTAGAGGTTAATCTTTGTATCATCAGTTCACAAAACTCTGTTCCAGAATTTTTGTGGCTCATGTACGTATTTGTTTGTAAATTCCAATCTGGCCTTCCGATTCTTGCTGATGAGTGGTTCGCATCTTATGGTATTGATAAAGGTTTGCATCTATATTTCTGCTCTTAAAGTCTTCTCCAAACAGTTGATTGTGATACTGTTATGAGCACAGGAACGAGGGGACCCAGAAGCAGAACACAGACACAGGAATTCAGTGTAAGCAGTTTATTGATGGCTTAAAGAGGTGAGGGTGTGTGGGAGAGGAGCGTGGTAATTTCAAACTCAGGTCGCCAGCATGAAAGCTGAGTGCAGAGTCGGTGAACCATGAGGAAGGTGAGGTGGGGCTGGGCGTAGAAGGAAGTGAGCAGACAGAGAGCTGAGGGTGGGTGAGCAATCAACCTGGAGCATGAGGATAGAACACAGAGTGACCACAGGATAACGCAACAGGAAAAACACTAGTCAATAACACATGAAAAAAACACAAGGAAAGGTGGAATTGTACCGCACTGGTACCCAGAATGATCTGGCGGTGAGTGGCTGAAGAACCAGGGTTTATATATGCTGCAGATTGGGTGAGTCGATGAGGAGCAGGTGTGATCAAAGCTGTATCAGGCTAGGCGCGAAGTGGAGTGCTATGCCCAGACACACACACACATACAAACAGAAACGAGAGGGAGGGAAAATACTGGAAACACAAGGAAGGGGAAAAACAGGGAAACACAGGGAAATACACAAGAGCTCCGGCCCAGACAATTATAGATACCTCCACCTCTGCCCTGTGAAGGTTGTTGAGGTCAGTGACTCATGTTTTTGGTTTTTTTTCTTCAAAGCTTTCTCAATGTTTGTCATTAACTGCTGTTGTTTTTCATGGCAGACAGTTTAATGTTTGGTTGTTAGTACAGAAGTGGTTTGTTTCTTTTTCAGAACATTCCAAATTGTTGTACTGGCTATGCCCAATGCTTGTGCAGTGGCTCTGATCTGATTTTTCCTCTTTTCTTAGCTTCAAAATGGCTTGCTATTCTCACATAGACAGCTCTCTGATCTTCATGTTGGTTTATCCTTTTTTTAAAGACTTGTGTTTTTTATTTTCCAAAAAGTTACACACCATCTTTGTAACAGTCAATATAAAAATACATCCTAAACCCCTCATCACCTTCTTCCAGGTCCTTACTCCCAATATCTGAGGAAATCCATACAAGTTAAAACACATCTGTAATATGGAAAGCATGGCTCTTGACTGCCTTTACAATGTACCACTAATAATGCATGTACACCAAAAGCATACACAATACATACAGCATAGGCCCTCCAAGGACATATTCCCTTGTAACTCCTCTCTACATTCCCATGTGTGAAATATATCTATCCCACTTTGACAGGTATTTGTGTTCCTTATAATGCATCCTGTATGACATATGTTCATAAGCTGCAACATTTCCCAATTCAGTAATCCATTCGTCTAATGCAGGACTTCCCAGATTCCTCCAATTCCTGAGAATATCTGTTGTCTGATCATTACCACAGTTGCCGCCCACTCTCTGTGGGCCAAAGAAAGTCCAGATAACACCCCATGTCCTCCAGGACGGACATACAACATAGAACAGAAATCAAAGTGTATATCCCCATTACCTTCTCAATATATTTGTGTACTGTTGTCCAGAACATCTGTATTTCAGGACATGTCCACAGAGCATGTATTAGAGTACCCTCATCCCTCTTGCAATTCTAGCATATTGTAGATTTTAATGAGCCCAATCGGAACAACCTGCCGAGGGTCCAATAACACCAGTGTAGTATTAAAAAAAAAAAGTATCAGCCTTCACCTTACACCTCTGGTTTGCGTCCAGAGTCACAATTTATTTTCCCCAGACTTGGTCATCAAATTGAGTCCCCAAATCTTTTTCATATACCCCTTCAAGTGTTGCCATAGTTTTGTTTTCTACCCCACTCATCATCAGATTATAATACTTAGATGCTGCCTATTCTCCCCCAACTATCTGCAGATTTCTACTGATCGCTTCTGCTGGTCTGGGAGCCCTTATATTTATATTTACATTTATGGCATTTGGCAGATGCCCTAATCCAGAGCAACTTACAGAAGTGCTTTGAAGTCTCTATCAATAAGTACATTCTGATACTGGTTCGCTAGGTCACAAACTAAGAATACCATCAGTACAAAAACTCTGTTGGGGAGGTAATATAATAACAAGCCCTCAGACAATACAAAGTTTTTTTTAAGTGCTAATTTAAGTACTTTAGGAAGAGATAAGTCTTTAGACATCATTTGAAGACTACCAGTGACTCAGCTGTTCGGACATCTAGGGGAAGTTCATTCCACCACCTAGATGCCAGAACAGAGAAGAGTCTTGATGCATGCCTTCCTTGTACCCTGAGAGATGGTGGGACCAGTCGAGCAGTGCTAGAGGATCGGAGGGAGTGTGGTGCAGTGCGGGATGTGATAAGTGCTGGTCCGTTTTTGGCTTTGTAGGCAAGCATCAGTGTTTTAAATCTGATGCGGGCACCTACAGGAAGCCAGTGGAGGGAGCATAGCAATGGGGTGGTGTGGGAGAACTTAGGAAGGTTGAAAGCCAGGCGTGCAGCTGCATTCTGGATCAGTTGCAGAGGTCGATTGGTGCTCAGAGGCAGACCTCCCAGGAGCGAGTTGCAGTAGTCCAGTCTCGAAATGACAAGGGACTGAATGAGCACCTGTGAATGGCCTGTGTGGAAAGAAATGGACGAATCCTTCTGATGTTATGAAGGAGAAATCGACATGAGTGTGTCAGATTAACAATATGAGAGGAAAAGGACAGTTGATTGTCCATGGTTGAGTGTCATCCACAAAGCAGTGGTCTGAAAACCCATGTGATGATCTGACCGCACCAAGCGATCAAGTATAGACGGAGAACAGAAGAGGACCAAATACTGAGCCTTATGGGACACCAGTGGGGAGTCTGCAGGGAGCAGATGTGGATCCCCTCCATGTCACCTGATATGACCGACCTTCCAGGTAGGAAGCAAACCGTTGCCATGCTGCACCACATATTCCTAGATTCATGAGGGTGGACAAGAGAGTCTTGTGGTTCACTGTATCGAACGCTGCTGAAAGGTCAAGGAGGATGAGGATTGATGAGAGTTTGGCTAATCTAGCAGCATGTAGCTTCTCAGTGATGGCCAAAAGGGCCATCTCTGTGGAATGTGCCAGTTTGGTTAGGATCTTGGAGATTGTTCTGTGAGAGTTACAATACAGTTGAATGTAGGCAGTTCATGTTGTAGCAATTAATGAAGATCAGAGATCACTCCGGAGAACAGGGGTGTTGAGGCCAATAGACTTTATTCTTTCAAGAATCAAGCCGAGCAGTTCTCTGCAGAGAAAAGCTACCCAACAGGGCATTCTTATATACATTTACATGAGAAAACATCCCCATCCTGTTTTTCACAAGACCCAACATTCCCATATATGCTTATGTTATTGTTTAAGGAAGTCTTACTCGCTTAAATTTACAGCTTGTTCCAGCTCTCCCCACTTAGTAGGATACCAATGCCTATGTGAGGTCATATAGATCACTTTCAGGCCTCCGTGTCACCTTGTGCACTATACCGGTTCCATACATGTATAACATTGACGATTAAATATTATCAAATATGAGTATACATTTTGTGGTTAATATTTTATGGTTACAATATTTCTATATTTGTTTGAGGATTTTAGAAAGAAAAGAGAGAAGTGATACTGGTCGGTAGTTGCTAATGTCAGAGGGATCCAGAGTGGGTTTTCTTCAGGATGGGAATAAACCTTGCTCTCTTGAATGCAGTTGGTACATGACCAGATGTTATGGAACCATTGATGATAGTGGTGATGAAGGGGAGGAAGTCTTGAGAGATGGACTGGAGCATTGTGGAAGGGATTGGATCCAATGGGCAGGTGGTACAATTGCAGGAGAAGATGAGTTGCAGGATCTCTTCTGTTGCTAATTTAGAAAAATGTGCCAGCAAAGGAGAATGGGAATCCTCAGTGTGTAGTGTAGGAGTTGGGGCAGAAGTGAAGGTGTGGCAGATTTTTTCAGTCTTCTCATAATAAAAGGTGGCAAAATCTTCAGCAGTCAGGGAGGACGGAGCAGGAGGAGCCGGTTGGTTGAGTAGTGAAGAAAAGATGATGTGGAGCTTGCGAGGATCTTGTTCAGAAGTTTTCAACTTTTCCTTGTAGAAGGCAGTCTTAGCAGAAGTCACTTCAGATGAGAATTTGGACAGGAGAGCACGATAATAGGCAAGATTTGTGTCTAGTTGTGATTTCTTCCACTTTCTCTCTGCTGTTCTTAATTCTCTCCGATTGCCGCGTAACATATCCGATAGCCAAGGAACAGGGCAGGAAATCTTCCTGGGTTTAGAAGATAGAGGGCAGAGGAGGTCCTTGAATGACGAACGTGCGGAGAGGAAAATGTCTGTGGCTAACTCCAATGGTAGGGAGGAAAAGGAGTCAGGATCTGGGAGGGATGATAAGGTGCAGGAAGCTATGGAGGAAGGGGAGATAGAGTGGAGGTTTCGACAAGGGGGAGAGAAGTATTGATAGTTGGTTTTAGACAGGATAGGGAGGGTAATGGTGAAAGATACGAAGTGATGATCTGAGACATGGAGTGGGGTATCATTGATGTCTGTAGCTGGAGAGGGGCGGCTGAAGACAAGGTCCAGGGCGTTTACTCCCTTGTGTGTGGGAGGGGAGCCGTTGAACATCAAGGAGAAGGAATGCAGAAGAGGGAGAAGGCAAGAGGACTGGAGCTTGTCAGAGGGGAGGTTGAAGTCTCCGAGGACAGTAAGAGAAGTGCTGTCAGTAGGGAAAAGAGTGAGTTCATTTCGTCAAGGAAGGCCCCAAGGGGACCAGAAGGGCGGAAGATCGCAATGATGAACAGTCTAAATAATTGTTTCAGTGCATGGCATAATTGAACATATCCCCAGTTGTGAGATTTATTGAGGCCATATTTTTGTGGTGGGTCTTCAAAGGATTTCATTATGCCACCATTATGTAAATCTCCTAGATTAACAGTGCCCCTTTTCTAACCACTCTTTCCATATAAATGGGGTGTTATTTATTCACAGTTTGGGATTATGCCAAATACTTGCTTTCTCATTTAAATAAGTCAATATTTATCCTTTTTGTAATTTTCCTCCACAATTCCTTAAGATGAGATACGATTGGATGGGACTTTGTAGCCTTTGCAGGTTTTGTCGATAAACAGTGTATTGAGGGCACCAGTGCAGTGGCAGATTGTTCCATTGCATGCCAAGGTGGTGCTCTCTCTGGAGGTAGCCTCCACTATGCGATGCGTCTCAGACTGTATGCATAATAGTAAGGCAATAAATTTGGGATTCTAATTCTCCTTTTTCTACAGGTTGTTGGAGTTTACCTAGGTGAATGTGAAGACGTTTTCCATTCCAAAGAACTTCTTTGCAAATACCTTCAAATTTTTTAAAGTAGTTAAGTGGAATTTGCAGGGGGTGTAATAGGTAATTTAATCTTGGTATTCTGTTCATTTTGAGGAGATAAACTTTCCCCCATAATGAATGACTTAAGTAGGACCAAAGCTTCACATCAACTGTCATTCTTTGTAATGGGGTTCTGAATTTACTTTATCACAACTTCCAGCTGTGGGGGGAATATAATACCCAGATAATATAAGCCCTGCCCAGGCCAACAGAAATTGCCTGCCTGAAACATTGTGGTTGGACAAAATTTAGTTGGAGGAAGAGCCTCTGACTTGCCTTATACCCTGAGAATTCACATTAATTGTGTTCAGTAATGATGGTACCAATGTAAAGGGATCTGATACAAATAGGAGAATATCTTCCACCTACAACATTATTTTATGAGAATCACCTTTGTATAGAACTCCACGAAAGTCTTCATATTGACAAATCATAGCCAGTAATGGCTCTAATGCTAAACAAAATAATAATGGACTAAGTGGAGAGCCTTGGTGTGTCCCTCTTCCTAAAGTAAAATAGGAAGATATATACCCATTTGTCTGAACTGCCGCTTCCGGCTGGTTATATAACAACTGCACCCATTTAATAAACCCAAAAACTTCCATCATCCTGAACATGTATCCCCAGTCAACCCTGTCAAAAGCTTTCTCCGCATCCTGCAAGATAGCTGCAACTGGGCAATACAAATCTGCTACCACCCACCTGATGTTGATAAACCTCCTGATATTATCTGCCAAGTTCCATTTCTGAATAAATCCCACTTGATCTTCATGTATCAAAGAGTTATAACTCTATTTATTTATTTGCAAGGATCTTTGACAGTATCTTGGCATCTAAAGAAAAGAGAAATTGTACAATAGTTCTTACATTCATATGGGTCCTTATCCTTCTTAAGAATGAGTGTGATTAATGCCTTGGCTACTGTAGGAGGTAGCTCTTCTCTCTCAAATGCTTCCATGTACATGCTGTGTAGCAGCAGGGTCACTTCAGCAACATAACACTGAAAAATTTTTGCTGTAAAACCATCATGTGTGTGCAAATCTTTAATAACCCATGAAATCACGTGACAGGTTATTGTTGATACAGGGTCCTCCCTTTGGTCATTTAATTTAGGTAGTTTTAAATTTTCCAAAAAATATTTTCATATTCTCTTCCTTACTGTTACAGGTTGAGGTATATAGTCATTTGTAAAACTCTTTGACTGTATTATTAATGTCAATATCGTCCACTTTAGCCAGAAGTTCTTCCCCCTGTGTTCTAATTGCTGGGATAAGAGAGGACATTTCTCTCTGTTGTGAACCACTGGCCAGCAACTTCCCCATTTTGTCCACACATTCAAAGTATTTTTGTCACATTCTAAAGAGAGAGAACTTGACTTTTTGTGATAAGCTACAATTATGTTCGTACTTCAATTTAGTTAAATCCCTAAAATCCTTATCATTATATTTCTTATTTAGTCTGGTGTCCAGCCCTTTAATATTGTTTTTAATTTCCGTCTGTCTTGCAAGACTCTTTTTCTTTTTGTGTGAAGCACATTGAATTACAAGTCCTTTTATTACTACCTTAAAAGCCTCCCATGTGATTGTAGCACAAGGTGCCAAGGCCACATTTATTTGTGTATAGGTCTTGATTTGATTCCGTAATGCCTCTTTAAATTCTGTGTCATTTAGCAAATTGGAATTAAACCTCCACCTTGGCATTCATGTCCTGTCAGTGATTGGATGCTTCCAATTGCACGTAATCACAGACTGTAAGAGGGCCTTCGATATTAGAAAGAAATCTATACGTGTAAATGTTTTATGTGGATTTGCAGCTTTTGAGATTTGACATGACACCAAACTGCTTCGAATTAAATTTGAGTCCATAGCTAAATTAAAGTCCCCACCAGTCACAATATCATAATTTCCCATTTGTTGAATTTTGCCCTCTATATCACCCCCAAAAAACTAGGCTCATCTCTATTTGGAGCAAAAATATTGACCAGTATAATAGGTTAAATCAGCATCTCTACATGTATGGCAGCCATTTCATTCCAGTGTCTGTTGAATTCCAACACAAGCACACCTCATTCTACTTAATGAGGTACTGATTAGATGATCACCTGAACCAAACTTTATTTAGCGAGGATAGTATTAAAAAAATGTGGTCATCACTATCCTCTTGCAGTAGGACCAGCTGGATGGCAAAAACAGTGCTAGTAGTACCTCAAAATTAATTGGAATCAAAAAATAACTATTGAACATGCCAAAAGAGTTGAAAAGTTATGAGTGAGAAAAAGAAGGGTTCAATCCTGGCTTTAATGGTAGAGGGATACAGTGAGCATCAGGTTGCTTCCATCCTTAAAATTTCAAAGACAGTGGTTCATAAGAGCAAGGTCAAGCAGCAGACATTGGGGACAACAAAGCTACAGACTGGCAGAGGGGGAAAAAGACTCTCCACTGACCGCGATAACCGCCAACTCATTCAAATGTCACTCAACAACCGTAGGATGCCATCAAGTGACTTAGAAAAAGAATGGCAACTGGCAGCTGGGGTGAAGTTCATGGTGAGGACGGTTCGAAACAGGCTGCTAGGGACAGGGCTGAAGCCGTGCAAAGCTAGAAAAAGCCCTTCATCAGTGAGAAGCAAAGAAGAGGAAGGCTGAGGTTTGCAAAAGACCATAAGGATTGGACCGTAGAGGACTGGAGTAAGGTCATCATCTCTGATGAGTCCACTTTTCAGCTTTGCCCAACACCTTGTTGTCTAATGGTTAGACAGAGACCTGGAGAGGCCTACAAGCCACAGTGTCTCATACCCAATGTGAAATTTGGTGGAGGATCAGTGATGATCTGGGGGTGTTTCATCAAGGCTGGAATAGGGCAGATTTGTCTTTGTGAAGGACACATGAATCAAGCCACATATAAGGTTATCCTGGAAGAAAGCTTACTTCCTTCTGCTCTGACAATGTGCCCCAACTCTGAGGATTGGTTTTTTCAGCAAGTCAGTGCTCCATGCCACACAGCCAGGTCAATCAAGGTATGGATGGAGGACCACCAGATCAAGACCATGTCATGGCCAGCCCAATCTCCAGACCTGAACCCCATTGAAAACCTCTGGAATGTCTCTCAGAGGATGATGGATAGTCACAAGCTGTGATTGAAAATCAGAGTTATCCCACCAAATATTGATTTCTGAACTCTTTCAAAGTTAAAACATTAGTATTATGTTGTTTAAAGTTGAATACGAACTTGTTTTCTTTGCATTATTTGAGGTCTGAAAACACTGCATCTTTTTTGTTATTTTGAACAGTTGTCATTTTCTGCAAATACATTTTCTAAATGACAATATTTTTATTTGGAATTTGGGAGAAATCTCAGTAGTTTATAGAATTAAAACAAAACTAGAAATCCAGAGAAACTCAGAATTTTGCAGTGGTCTCTTACTTACAACTTGGGAAAAATTATCCTTTCCTCAGTGTCCTTAGTGAAATTTCTGGTAGGGTCGAAAATATCCATACAGCACTCCGGGCCTACCACTGCACAGGTACCCCCTGTACATAATCTAAAGCAAACCGATTTTACAAAATCATCATCCAGTGTGATTTGATCAAGATTAACCATGACACCCTAAAAATCTACTCCGAACGGTATGACTACAGGTAAAACACTCGACACACAGGTTTGGGTTGTTTGATGATGCAAGTGCTAAGGGGATATACTAAGGGGATGTCTCTTATTGTTAAAGTTAGTAAGGATTTGATAACCCACAGGACACTTTACCCCATTAACATCAAATGTAAATGTAGTAAAATGATATGAGTGATGTTAACAGGTTTTCCTGTTACTCAGGGCTTAAGATAAGATTAGGGTCTCATGGCAGGAAGTAGATAAATTAATAAATATCAGCCATTGAGCTTAGCAGGTAATTCACTATAAGCAGTGCTTCCACACAGTCAATAAGTACCTGAAGGGGCCGGAACCTGACAGAATTCATTAATTGATGGCCAGTTTATCCGTTTTGGAGATGCAATCAGCTATTGAGTGGGCTGTAAACATTGTTTGGGTTTGATAGAAATGAGAAACACTTTTCAAATGGTATTTGTTTAGTTCTATGGTAATGCTACATTATGCCTCTACCTCTACATAAAGAGGTCATTACAGAAGGAAGACTGCATGCAGCTTTACCTGCAGCATCAGCCATAGCATTACCTCGAGCTTCATCAGTGTCAGGGGGGCAATGAGCCTTAATCTTAACCACAGCCAGACATGTTGGACATAGTGCACAATGTGTGAATCTGTATAAATCATAGCACTACAACTGGTAGCTAGGATGTAGGCATTAATCAAAGCCACAAGTTCAGCAGCTTGGGCTGAGAGATGATCAGGGAGACATCTCTGAGCTATCACTGTGTGTGATGAGCAAACAGCCCATCCAGCACACCTGCATCTGTTCAGTACTGAATCGTGTGTAAATAAAATCATGTCTTGATTTTCCAGTGGAATCTCAGAAATGCTCGAAAGCGGTGAGTGTGAAAGCATCACACAGTCATGATCACTCAATATTTATATTTTATTGAAAATAAAATCAATGCCTAAAATAGGAGGGATGGCAAGTGACGTAGGACCAAAACAAAAACAAACAGGTTCAGTTCTGTAAGTGTTAGAATGTTCCCTAGTCATACCAGAAATGACAGTGCTAGTTCTGGTTAGACAAAATCTCTAGCCATCTCTGTTGGAATTATTGATACTTGTGCACCAGTGTCAATCAAAAAACTGCATTCATGATCATTCACAGTGATTATCACATACAATCTGTTATCTTGCTCATGCATAATTGGCTGCAAATAGGCTTTCACAGCAGACATATTTAAAAAGAATGTGCAGCAAGAGGATGGGGAGTTGGAAGTAAAGCATCTGAGTGTTGGGAGGCGTGTTGTACCAGCTGAATTATTTGCCCTGCCACCTCTACTGAGATAGTCCCGCCCAGTGGGTCAGGCTGGGAAGCTCTGGAAGTTGGAGCACACTTCCCACTCAGCTTTCTCGTGTCAGCTTTCTTATGGCACACACACTCCCAGTGCCCCTGCTTGTGACAATACCAGCACTCATCATGCTGAACTGAGTGTTTACCACATTAGCCGTTGTTTGTAACAAATCAGACACATGCATTTTCACACTCATGTCTCTCATATTTGGAAATAACATCCAAAGGGTTCAAGTTGTATAATTGAATTTTACCTGTCATCCTTTTTCGATTTTGCCTCTTTAAGCACCATCGGGGCTACTCCAGTGGCTGCAGGATCTGTGACAGGGTCATCTGAATCATCATCAGAGGATGACAAATCTGAAGACTGTGTCTTTGATCGGCAGTTAAACTTTTTAAGAGATGGATATACTGTTGTAATTTAGAAGACAAATGTAGTGGCTGTTTTTCATAAACCTCAATTTTGGCTTGGAGAGAGTTAATGGAGCTTTGAGATTGCTCACAGTTGTTTTGAGTGGAGATAGTGGCACGTTTATGGTTGGCACACTGCTGCACCAGCTTAGCGACTAGCTCATCACTCTCACGCTCTTTCTCATCCCTCTCTTGTATTAGGAAAGCATGCCACTGCCTGAACACCCGCACCGCTGCCTCGAGGTCTTTACACTTGATGCATTTATCCAAAGCAGAAAAACATTGCTCTCTACTCTGTTTGTCTGTAATACCAAGCTCTTTAGATAACATAGCCTTTTTCTTTACACACAACTTATCTAACATTTGCCTTAGCTCCCTCTCAAAACTGAGATTATCAGCAAAAGGCAAGGACGACTCTCCAACACTCTTAGGATCCTGATTACTCGTTGCCATACCGTATAAAACAGCGGTAAATCATCTTAAAATTAATAAGTCATGTTTCCATTAACAAATAATCCCACATTATCAGGATGGCCTGGTACCTGCTCAATCTCCGATAGCTCTTCTCCATATCTTCCAATGTGTACTGGAGGATATCCATCTCGGGTTTAGTAGCTTAGCGGGTTGGTCTCCCAGGACAGTTTCAGTTCCTTATCGGTGTCCTCCAGGTGTCCACTTTTCTCTAGTTCTGTCATTCGTGTGACAAGCGCCGATAATTTCTCTTCCACTGATACTGTTGTGAAGCGAATGTCCTCTAGGCTGATCAGTTCCTTGGAAATCTTCCTTAGCTGTGCATAGATTTTCGCCATGTCCAGAGTAACGTGTTGTGGCTTGGGCCTGCTAACCTCGCCAAGGGGTTAGCAAGCCACTTTTTTTTTTTTTGCTTGCTTTGACATCTCCCATCAACTTTTTTCACAAAATTTTCATCAAAATTTTCACACGTCGTGAAACTTCGGCCGATTGTTACAGGTGAATAAAGAAGGATAAAGTAATCAATGCTTGTCAGAGCTCTATGCTTAGGCAGCCATCTTACTAACCACTTGAAAAATGGGTGAGTTCAAACAAAAGATGCCGTGTTATAAGTTGTCTAGATGTAAATATCAGGAAATGAAAGCTGAAATTTTGATCTGTCGTCTCATATTCATCTTTTGATCTCAAACCCAAATGTCTTCAGTGTATAGCAAAAGCAAAAGCCATTCCAATACTTGCCATTACAATACTTTCAGAGGGGACAGTATATCAACTGCCATATAGGTTGATTTTATGTTCTGGTAGCTAGCTTATAATTATTTGTCTGCGTTGATGAGTGATAATGGACTAGAAGGTCAGGTGTGTTCTTTATTGTGTTTAAGGTGCAGTGAAATAGTGGCAGTTTTCATTTCTGTGGGTAGTCTTCTGTTTTATTGCAGATATCAGTCAATTATTAGTTGCAGTTGTTGTTTGTTCTTTTTTTTATTTAATGAGGTTAGCTAGAAACCTCCAGATTTAGTTTACTTTATTAAAAGTTTTATGACTGAGTCTTTGTAGTAGATACTGAGTTTTTTTGTTGTTTTTTTTAACTTAAAAGTTCATTGAAATTTGAGTTTTCTTAATTTGTTTTCAGTTCTTTTCTGTAGAGATTTCTGCTCATTCTCTTTTGTTATAGCTATCAAATTGCGGCTCTTTGAGGATTGATGCGTTAAAGTACCATCTGAGGATGTTTTTGTAGGTGATTTCCAGGCAAGGGAGACAGGAGCACAGTTGCTGATAGTAATGAAGTGATGATGTAAAGAACTTTTATACGGGGCTCTACTCAGAATGAAAATCACAGAAGTCACACGTGGAACCATCATTTCAATTTCCTATGATTCCAAATTTACAACTGTATGTAGGTTTAAGATCATACCCTAAAGGGCTGCAAGAAGTGCCATTCTACCACCAAAGGCACTATAATTAAGGAATAATTATGTTCTGTGATGGGATCTCTAGGGTTAACACTGATACTCGGACACAAGATGGTACTTAAACCCTGGCAGGTGATTTGTTTAGCAATGAGGGTGAAGTGACGTGAGCTTGTAGTGAGGAGGGTGGTGGGAGTGAGAGCATACCAAAAGAAATAGCAATTCCCATTGGCTGGGGCTATGAGAGACAGATATTATTATTATTATTATTATTATTATTATTATTATTATCTGTTTATTTATTTATCCTAGGTAATTTATTATTATTATTATTATTATTATTATTATTATTATTATTATTATTTCTATTGTTTATTAAATTAACTACTGACTTGGTCTTGGCCCCTGTTGGACAAATCTGGAAATGTGTTAAGACATATTTAAGTGAAAACCAATCAAAACTGTAAAATAAACTTGACAAAGTAATTACTTTTTGACTTTCAAAAAAATCAGAAGAATAAAACTAAAAATTCTAAATGAACAATAAAAAAGGACTTCGCAAGAATTCCATAGCTGTTCATTAAAGAGCAAGTTATTAAATGTTATTAAAAGTTATTAAATGTAATTAAAAAAAAATCCTATCCACAGATATCTGTATCTCATAGCTTGTTCAGTGTTATGCTCCATTTTATAGATTCAGATATGGTCATTCCTGCATCGGTGCAAGGTGATGTCATCTACAGCAAAACCTTTCAGATTCTCTACAAGAATGAAGAAATAGTAGTCAACGATGTTCTCATATTTAAGGTGATGATGCTACTAGATGAGAAGAAGGTGAGATTGATCTTCATTTATATCAAAGTTTTACTTAAGGGATACAGTGAATGTGTAAATTTATTTGTGAAGATCATAAGAAAATCAATCATTAGTCTATGTTTCTCCTCTTCAGGTGGAAGAATCCCTAAATGATATGGATTTTCAGCTCTCTCTGGACCTCTACTTTGCAGATGGTGACTACATGTATGTAGTGAAATTTTATTCCTTTATCATGAACTTGATTAAAGCATACTCTTACAGAACACATTGTGTAGTTGGTGAAAGGAAAATGTGTTAGTTGACATCTATATGAATAAAATATTTCATTATAAACCTATTCTTGAATACTATTATCATTATTGATTAATTCAATTAAATTTTATTTGTATAGTGCTTTTAACAATGGACATTAGTCACAAAGCAGCTTTACAGAAATCTGAATATAAAATTTTAATTTAAATTTATCCCTAGATAATGTAATTTATTTAATGTTATGTCATGTTTGTGTTTCCTTAGGCCAGAGGATTCTAGGTCACTGCAGAGTATCAGCAGTCGGACTTTGCGATTGCATTTTAGTCTCCACAGAGGCATTCACCAGCACATCAATGTCATGTTTGACTACTTTCACCTATCAATCATCTCCGTCACCATCCACGCCTCTCTGGTGGCACTGCATCAACCTCTCATTAGGTCAGAAAAGGGTCTGGGCCCTGTTTTCCTAAATAATTCCTTTTAGACTGCTTTCTAAAATCTGGCTGTGCAACAGTGATTGATGATGATGATGGACATTCTGATTCTACAGAAACTTTCACTAGTGTAACACACTGTAGTTTTTACTACACACATACTACAGGTCACAAGCATAGAAGAAATCAAATTCAAAGATTCAAAGATGCTTCACAAAAGTCAATTTCATGTGTATTGAGATCAAGTTTTGATGAAAGATGTTTTTGCAAACTATTCCATTTGTTTCCAGTGTTGTAATCTAACATATGAAAAATTCCCCCATTTTTAAGTCTCTTATTAAGTCTAATTTATAACAATATACTTTATTTTATATAGCACCTTTAAATTATTTACAGTCTTCTAATTTAGCATACGTGATTTGTTTAGCCTCTATGAAATAAGCTGTGATTATAGCAAACTAAGAATCATTTGCACTCTATTTCTGCAAGCATTTAGTCAAAGACCTTTAGGTCTGTCACAGCAACCCACTGTAATTCCTCACCTGGCTGCCAGAGGTCCCATTCACCAGAATACAAGGTTACCTAGGAAACTGCTTAAGTTTCTCATGAAACTGTCTTTGCCGACTATTTATTGACTACTAGAGAAATCACCCATTACAAATGCTTACTGCTCATCTGACAAGTTTAAGCCATGTTCCTGATTGTGTATATTGACCCTACACTGTTCTACTGACTCTGCCTTTTGGATTATTCCTCTGTTAATGTTTGCCCAACATGGAAGTACACAAATTGCTGTCCACAGTGTCTGAACAAGGGACACTCTTAGAGGCTCGCTCCCAACAACTGCAAAGAATGTCCACTGTCATTGAGGAATTGATCCAGGTATGCCACAACACTACCTCTCAAACAGGCACTGCCTCAGCAAATGTAGAACAAGCTCAGGTCTCTGATCTCATGGGAACGCCAACCAAACTGCATATTGTGCTGCCTGAGAAATATGATGGCTTAACAGGAAAGTGCATGGGATTTTTAATGCAGTGTGCAGTGCATTTTATAGCATATCCCACAAAATGCAGAGAAAATTTTATTTGTTCTGACTGTTCTAGCTGGAAAGGCTCTTAACTAGGGAATCTTTGTCTCATCATTTATCAACTCAACATATATACAGTCGGGTCCAGAAGTATTTGGACAATGACAGAGTTTTTGTGATTTTGCTTTTATACACCACCACAATGGATTTGAAATAAAACAAACAAGGTGTGATCGAAGTGTAGACTTTCAGCTTTATTTTAAGAGGCAGTTGTGGCCTAATGGTTAGAGTCTCGGACTTGTAACCCAAAGGTGAACCTGAAGGTTGTGGGTTCGAGTCTCATGGCCGGCAGGGATTGTAGGTGGGGGGAGTGAATGACCAGCGCTCTCTCACACCCTCAATACCACGACTGAGGTGAGACCCTTGAGCAAGGCACCGAACCCCCAACTGCTCCCCGGGCGCCGCAGCAAAAAAGGCTGCTTACTGCTCCAGGTGTGTGTTCACGGTGTGTGTGTGTTCACTCACAAATTCCGAGTATGGGTCACCATACTTGGCTACACGTCACTTCACTTAACTTCAAAAATATGGCATTTACCATTTAGGAATTACAGCCATTTTAAGCTAAGTACTTCACATTTTCAGGGGCTCAAAGGTATTTGGACAATTGACTGACAAGAAGTAAAACCAGGTGCGGTCCATTCCCTCGTTACTTCAATTCAAATGAAGCAGATAAAAGGTCTGGAGTTGATATCAGGTATTGAGTTGGCATTTGGCAGCTGTTTGACTGGAGCTACCAATATGAAGTCCAAGGAGATCTCAATGCAGGTGAAGGAGGCCATCATTAGGCTGAAAAAACAACATAAATCTATAAGAGAGATAGCAAAAACCTTAGGTGTGGCCAAATCAACAGTTGGGTACATTCTTAAAAAGAAAGAAAGCACTGGTGAGCTCAACAACATTGAAAGGCCTGGAAGACCACGGAAGACAACTAAAGTGGATGATCGCAGAATCCTTTCCTTGGTGAAGAAAAACTCCTTCACAACATCAACAGAAGTCAAGAATACTCTGGAGAAGGTAGGCGTATCGTTGTCAAAATCTACAATCAAGAGACACTTTCATTAATGTAAATACACAGGGTTTACAACAAGGTGCAAACCACTGGTAACATTCAAGAACAGGAAAGCCAGATTAGACTTTGCCAGAAAACATCTAAAAAAGCCTCCCATGTTCTGGAATAAGATTCTTTGGACTGATGAAACCAAGATTAACTTGTACCAGAATGATGGGAAGAGAAAAGTATGGTGAAAGAAAGGAACAGCTCATGATCCAAAG
>CM040481.1:10042411-10066587 GCA_022758105.1 Pangasianodon gigas
GGAGGAACTCTGTAAAAAATGGCTGTAATTCCTAAACGGTTAATGCAATATTTTTGTTAAACCCCTTGAATTAAAGCTGAAAGTCTACGCTTCAGTCACATCTTGACTACTTCATTTCAAATCCACTGTGGTGGTGTACAGAGGCAAAATTACCAAAACTGTGTCACTGTCCCAATATTTATGGACCTGACTGTATATCTAGTATTTCCTATTATAGTATTGCAGTAAACCAAATATAGTGTTATTAAGCCTATTTCTAAACATTTTTACTCATTTCAGGTTTGAAATAGTCTTGTTCTACTGGCAGATAATTTTTCTAATTTTAAGCATTTATTTCTAGACAGAAGCAAAATTATCTGCCAATAGAATACGAACATTTAAATCTTAAAAAGTGTGACAGCATCTAAAATTTTTTTAAATATTATATATGCGCACTCACCATCCACTTTATTAGGAACACCTGTACACCTGCACATTCATGCAGTTATCTAATCAGCCAATCATGTGGCAGCAGTGCAATGCATAAAATCATCCAAATACAAGTCAAGAGCTTCAGGTAATGTTCACATCAAACATCAGAATGACGAAAGAGTGTGATCTCTGTGACTTTGATCGTGGCATGTATGTTGGTACCAGAAGGGCTGGTTTGACTATTTCAGAAAATGCTGATCTCCTGGGAATTTCACACACAGCAGTCTCTAGAGTTTACACAGAATGGTGTGAAACACAAAACACATTGAGTGAGCAACAGTTCTGTAGGTGGAAACGCCTTGTTGATAAGAAAGGTAAGAGGAAAATGGCCAGATTGGTTCGAGTTGCCAGGAAGGATAAAGTAACTCACATAATCACCCTTTACAACTGTGGTGAGCAGAAAAGCATTTCAGCATGCACAAAACATCAAACCTTTTGGAGCATGGGCTACAACCACATCAGGTTCCACTCGTGTCAGCCAAGATTTGCCAAGATTTGTTGTGTATTCTGAGATGCTTTTCTGAAGGTAAATAAGGAAGCCACATGCTGTGGCACACGCAAATATTATCTTTTCCGCATGACATGGTTTTCTGCTATAAAAACACTATATTCATGCTCAGTTGTGCATTCTAGACTTGCAATCGATACAGTATATAAACTATATTTAGAAGTTTCCAAAGCATGATAAATGCCAAATTCTTGATGTTTTTATCAATGCAAATGAATGCTCATAACTCACTACATAATAATTGTCTTTTCAAATATGTTCAAACAAATGTTATTTAAATGAGCATTTTTATGGCATGTTGTAGCTGGTGTGGATTTAAAGCCAGAGGTTTGTGTGACTTGTGTGTTTCTCAAAATCTTTCAGTGTGACTTGGCCTTAGCCACAACTGAGTTGTCACAAATAAAATAATTAAGTCTGTTGTATTTAGTTTATATTTGGATGACATGGCCAATATATGTTGAAGTGGGGTAACACAAACAGGACATCTGCTTGAAGTCAGGGGAATACCGGTTTATTACCATTGGGGTAATACAGAAAAATTTTGTATAAAGTGCAGCACTAGCTAGACTTTAGTTCTGCTTTAACACAGTCATCTCCATGGATATAGTTGCCAAGTTACACACTCAGACTAAATGACTCTGTTGCAATTAGATTGCAGATTTTCTATTCAACAGGCCCCAGACAGTGAAAACTGGTGATCGGACATCCTCCATACTGTGCATTAGTGCTTCCCAGGGCTGCATGCCTAGTTATTCACTCTATGATTTTTGTACCCTCATATGCAGGTATCATCAAATTTTGATTTGCAGATACAAATTTTCAGATACAACTGTGGTCGGTCTGATCACAAAAGACAATGAGTCAGCCTACAAGAGGGAGATTAAAAGGCTAACAACATGGCGTGACAACAACAATCTGATCCTCAATGGCTGCAAGACTAAAAAGCTGATAATTGATTTAAAGAAGCAGAGGAATCACACACATTAATGTACATAAATGGATCTGAGGTTAAGCAAGTGAACAGATTGCAGTTTCTTGTAGTAGAGGAGCTGCCATGGACTGCTCACCAATATGCTCATGTAAAATGAGGCTAGCAGCACCTCTACATCTTAAGGAAGCTTAGGAAGGCCACAAGTCGGAAGTGTGCATAAAGGATTATTAAAGACAGCACTCGCCCTGGCCATCAGGAAAATGTTACAGTGCCATGTGCTACCTTACAGGTAGACTAGCAAACAGCTTACCAAGCTGTGAGACTGCTGAACTCCACTTTTCTACACACAAGGGCTCATACAATATAACAGCTGATATACCAGCAACTACCAGGACATAAGTCTTTGGCACATTTTCACCCAATAGGACTCAAGTCTTTGTACTACACAAAAATTACTTTCTGCACCTAAGATATTTGGTCCTTTTTTAAATGTATTTGAAGTATTTCTATTATGTTTAGGTTTCTCCATTGTTTGCAAGTTCTGCACGTCCCCATGTGCCTTTTAAATGTGTAATGTAGCATTGAAAGGGCTCAAAAATGTGTATTTTTGCTGGAAAAACATTTAAATGGTAAATTTAAGCAATTTAGATTTACATGCACAGAAATTACTGTGAATTATAGCTGTAATGAACAAGAATTCAAAGGGCTCAAAGGCTATTTGGTATGTGGTAGCACTGGTTAATTTTCAAAAATGGCTTTTTCCTGCCCTTTATAATGTGTATTAACACTACATATTATCATGCAGTTTCCCCCGGCTTGGGAAAAGCACCTGGCTAAACCGCAATGTACCAGCACAGGGCAAAGACCTCCTGATCCCCACGCTGGAGAACGTGGTATTTGGCTGCACCTATGTCAAGCAGCTGTCCCCAGATGTAAGCAAACTTATACACACCCACAAATACAGCCAGTGTTTTATAAAAGAAATAGTGTTTTATTATCAGTCTTTGTAACTGCATTATTAATTACTAATAGCATTTTTAATTCAGTTTTACTAGTTACCAAAATTACTAGTCAGTAATTTTGCTGTTGTAGCAAGCATTTAACAAGATAAATTGAAAACTAGGTTGTAGGTATGGAAAATGAATAATTCAAGGAGATTCAGTTATTACCATGATATAATCATCGTAAGTGTGCTAGCAAGTTCATAAGGGAAACCTTAGCCTTATGGATTGGTAGAAGTAAGTAGGTCTATTTATTAAATACTAAATATTAAATAAATAGTATTTATTTAGTAAACTTAGGACTAAAAGTGTTTCAATCGCATTTATCATATAAAACTTAATGCGTTTCGTGGCCCTGAAAAAGAACTTGGCACAACACTAGCTTTCAAATCACTAGCTTTATGCTGATTAATCCCAACCCCCTCTGAGGCAGTTTTGTTTCACCACTGTTCTCTGAGGAAAATGCTGAAATTGTTTAATGATCAAAACTATGTGAATTACTGTGCTACACAAAATCATGTAATACACAGTTTACACTGAATGGCTATTTTGAATTTAGAAAAATGTCCTATGATAGTCATTTGGTTAAACATGTTGAAAGTGATGTGTACTTTGGTTGCCACAGGGCAAGACCTTCCTGGTGTCAGAGCAATGTCTACAGCATGCCTTCAACTTGCACCATAGCCTATGTGCCAGCTTGCTGCTGGCCTACCAGGGCCTCTTTGAGTACTTCATGGCTCTTACCAAGAGCCTCCCTTCCTCTCACCGCATGGAGCTTGGTATGTTAATGCTGGGTAGTTTCATGAGAATTAGGTGTCATCTTGCGGAGCACTGAAACACAGCTGTGTATTGTTGATGTCAATGTTAGGTTTTTGTGTTAATCATCAAAACATAAAATAATCTAATAACAGCTATTATATTTCTACATTCATAATAATGTAGCTATATTCTGTCCTTTAGAGGACATAACACTGATGTCTAGATTTTCCATGTATTGTAAATCTTCATTTTCATTCTTCCTTCCATAAACATGTCTAATTACATAGTTATATTAGTGCTATTACTAATCATGAAGTAGAGAACAGTTTGCTGCATACTGTTGCGTTTTTCCCAGTATGATTCATAACACTAAACCAATGCAATCTACATCCACTATAACTTTTGTAACCTTTAACATGTCTGATGCATATGCCTAATTAAATCTTAATTTTCTAATGCACATAATATTCAGTCATACTAGTATATTTCAGTTTGTCCTACTCCTAAGAGCTTCTATGAAGACTTTTACCCTAAAGCACCACCCTATTCTAAACTTAAGACACTAAACATCCTCTCTCTGCTACCGTATATGTCTTCTGACTGGGTTCAAGAAGTATATATAAAAGATAGAACTCAGCTCTTCTAGTATAAGGGAGAGGAACCATTTTAAACATGCCTATATGTGCAATCCCACCACTAGCCAAGCCCAGCATGCAAGTCCTTTATGAGCGAGTTCTAAGAAGACCTTTTCCCAGGGGCCAAAGGCACATCCACATAGGTATGTCAGTTGACCGTCAACCTCAACACGCCTTTCATTTTTGTGTTCGTTTTTTCTTTGTATGGCCAGTTGATCTTTCCATTGTGTGGGCTGAGAGCTGTGGACTCTGTCCTATTGTTAGCAGTCATTTGGAACCAAGACTAACAACAAACGATTCACTTCTTTGCAGGAATGCTGCTCTTTAGTATCCTCTGTACTCCTGTGTTAGTTCTCTCTTGTAGCACTCAATCTTTGGCTCATCAGAGAGACTAATTTCTCTCCTCATACAGTGCTGAGAAATCCCAATTGATTTTGATATATTTTTGACCTTTTTAGAAAAACTGGATGTGGAAGCCCGTCTCCATGAGCTTTGCGAGCATGTCAAGGTATGTCGGTAATAATAATAATAATAATAATAATAATAATAATAATTCAGCGATCAGTGATTTGCAGATCAAACCACAAGTGGCTAGTTCCAGCCGGTTGCATAGAAAGCAAACTACAGGAAACATAGATTTACATATTGTTCAAGTTTCGTAACAGTAGCTCATTGCTAACACTGTGAAGTGTTTGCTGCAAGCTAATTAGTTGATGGCAGCCGTGTTTTTGAAGTAACCTAGTCAGCAGTAGAAATCCACTCACAGATTTGCACAGCGATATAGTGTACCAAATTTCAGCTCAATCTTACTTATGGTGGGTGCTTACTGTGCCTGAGAAAGAGTTATTTAAATATAACCCCTCCCTCTATGGATCACATCCCAACTTTAATGCATGTCCTCAGCATTAGTTCTGAATAAGCCTTTCAATTTCATGCAAAATCATCTAAAATGTCCTGTTATACCTGATTATTGAGGATCGGACATACAAGCAATTTACAGACTTTTTTCTGGCACAAACCTGGATCATGAGGGCAAATACCTGCATTTCACTGTGTTGCCTAAAGCAGGCATAAAACCCAGGTGTCAGAACAGCAAAACAGGGTTTTACCAGTTGTTATTTTTACATGCAGCCTAATAAAACGTTAATAACCTGACTGAGAGCTCTGTCATTGCCTCATTCACCCAGATGAATGATTACAGGTACTGAATTGTTCCTACACTGATCAGCCATAACGTTAAAACCACTGACAGATGAAGTGAATAACATTGCTTATCTCATTACAGTGGCACCTCTCAAGGGGTGGGATATATTAGGCAGCAAGTGAACAGTCAGTTCTCAAAGTCGATGTGTTGGAAGCAGGAAGAATGGGTAAGCATAAGGGTCTGAGCTACTTTGATAAGGGGCCAATTGTGATGGCTAGATGACTGGGTCAGAGCATCTCCAAAACAGCAGGTCTTGTGGGGTGTTCCCAGTATACAGTGCTTAGTTCCAACCAAAAGTGGTCCAAGGAAGGACAACCAGTGAACTGGCGCCAGGATCATGGGTGCCCAGGACTCACTGATGTGCTCAGGGAGCAAAAGCTATCCGTTCTGGTCCGATCCCACAGAAGAGCTACTGTAGCACAAATTGCTGAAAAAGTTAATGCTGGCTATGATAGGAAGCTGTCAGGAAACACAGTGCATCGCAGCTTGCTGCATATGGGACTGCGTAGCCACAGACCTGTCAGAGTGCCCAGGAGCACTGAAACACAGCTGTGTATTGTTGATGTCAATGTTAGGTTTTTGGAGTCCACCACCGAAAGTGCCTACAATGGACACATGAGCATCAGAAATGGACCATGGAGCAATGGAAGAAGGTGGCCTGGTCTGATGAATCATGTTTTCTTTTAGATCATGTGGATGGCCACGTGCGTGTGCGTCACTTTCCTGGGGAAGTGATGGTACCAGCATGCACTATGGGAAGAAGGCAAGACGGCAGAGGCAGTGTGATGTTCTGTGCGATGTTCTGCTGGGAAACTTTGGGCCCTGGCATTCATGTGGATGTTATTTTGACACATACCACCTACTTAAACTTTGTTGCAGACTAAGTACACCCCTTCATGGCAACGGTATTCCCTAATGGCAGTGGCCTCTTTCACCAGGATAATGTGCCCTGCCACACTGCAAAAATTGTTCAGGAATGGTTTGAGGAACATGACAATGAGTTCAAGGCTTTGGGAGCATCTGTAGGATGTACTGAACAAACAAGTCCGATCCATGAAGGCCCCACCTCGCAACTTACACGACTTAAAGGATCTACTGCTAACGCCTTGGTGCCAGATACCACAGCACACCTTCAGAGGTCTTGTGGAGTCCCTGTGTCGAAGGGTCAGAACTGTTTTGGCAGCACAAGGGGGACCTACACAATATTAGGGAGGTGGTTTTAATGTTATGGCTGATCAGTGTATGTTTCCCATACATAAAATATAAAATCAGCATTTATATATACATTAATTGTAATCTAGCTGTAAGTTATGCACGTGTGGAGTGAGATTTAGATTCAAGATTCAAGATCTTTGTCATATGTACATTGGTACAATGAAATTCTTATTTTGTTTGTTTTTTTTCCTCATGAGAAAGACGGGGTAATAGGGCAACAAACAATAAATTACAAAGACAGTAAAAATACAAAAAATATACAATAAGGAACAAAGCAGGAAGAATAATAAAAATAAACAATACACAATAGCAAAAGTCAATTTACAGTATGAATAAGAGAACCTGTATGCAATAAGAACAGTTACCAATAAAAAAAGGTTTCACAGTATAATGAAGCAGTGCAAGTAATGATAAAGTGGCAGTAGTGTAAAGTGTCAAGTAGTGATAAAGTGTCAGTGCAAAGTGTAGTGTTTAAAGTGACAAAGCTTATTAATCCAATTAGTATGAGGTGTGTGTATGATAGCCATTTGGTAAAGTTCAGGGTGCAATTGA
The DNA here is from genome assembly GCA_022758105.1 of Pangasianodon gigas. Classification (NCBI taxonomy): domain Eukaryota; kingdom Metazoa; phylum Chordata; class Actinopteri; order Siluriformes; family Pangasiidae; genus Pangasianodon; species Pangasianodon gigas. Next base: position 10,049,688 of record CM040481.1, read on the forward strand.
GCAGGGGGGATGATGTTATCCTGATGACCCCGGTGGAAGCGGTAGTGGATGATGACTGTTGATCAGTCTAATGGCCTGGGCATATAAACTGTTCTGGAGCCTGGATGTTCTGGCCACAGTACTCCGGTACAATTGCCAGACTTCATGAGGGTGAAGAAATTGTGGGTGGGAAGAGTGGGATCTCTGATGATGATTCTAGTCCATTTGTAGGTCCTTTTATTGAATATGTCCTGCAGTGAGGGGAGATTTGTCCTTGTGATTTTCTGGGCCAGCTTATCACCCTCTCTAGTGACCTCCTGTCATTCCTGTACTGACCACTTTACCAGAATAACTTGGAGTGCTTGAATCCAGTCAGCATGTTCAGCTTTTTAATTGTGCTGCTTGTTTCTTTAAGGATTTTTAAATTATCATTTCCTGTCTCATTATAGTGATCCAAGTGTGATTATTATTGAGGTGTAAGGATTCTCTGAATGTTGATAATGACATAAAATGCACACATTATCCATCGTTAAAACAGTTGCATTGGTTTACAAGTAACTGTAAGTTAAGTAACAAAAAAACACAGATTTTTATACAGCATATACAGATTACAATCCATATAAACCAGAGGTGTCAAACTCAAATTCTGTCTGAGCCACATCAGCATGTTTGTGAGCCTTTGAAGGGCCATAATCTAAGGTTATTAATTTTTAAACATTGTTTTTTATTGATTAGCTATGAAAGTAGAATAAGACGTTTCTAGGAAAAAGAATGGATAACAGGAGAGGTTAAAGCTTTTTATTATAATGCAGTTTTTTTAATATATAAAATTACCATAGTAAAGGTTTGTGAACCCTTTACAATTTGCTGTATTTCTGCATAAATTTGACTTGAAATGTGACCAGACCTTCATCTAAGGCCTAAAACTAGGTAAAGAGGACCCAATTAAACAAATTATGCAAAACATTATAGTTTTTACATTTATTTATTGAGCAAAATTATCCAACATTAAATATATTTTTTTCAGAAAAAGTATGTGAACCTTTGCTGTCAGTAACTGGTGTGACCCCCTGGAGCAGCAATATCTTCAACCAAATGTTTCTGGTTACTGGAGGTAACCAGTACTACTGCACAGCAGGTTGGAGGAATTTTAGCCCATTCATCCTTACAAAACTGCTTCAGTTCAGTGATGTTGGTGGGTTTCCTTGCATGAACTGCTCTTTTTATGTCCTTCCACAACATTTCTATTGGTTTAAGGTCTGGACATTAACTTGGCCATTCCAAAATGTTAAATTTCTTTGTTGACTTACTTGTTTGCTTAGTGTCGTTGTCTTGCTGCATGACCCACTTACCGGTTAAGCTTCAGTTCATGGATACCCTGACATTCTCCTGTAGAATTTGCTAGTACAATGCAGAATTCATAGGACCATCAATAATGGCAAGCAGTCCTGGACCATGCAGCAAAGTAACTCCAAACTATGATACTGCCATTCCCATGCTTCATGGTCATGATGAGGTTCTTATGTTGGAATGCAGTGTTTGGTTTTTGCCAAACATAACGCTTTTCATTTAAACCAAAAGTTCTATTTTGGATTAATCTCTCCACAGAACATTATTCCAATAGGCTTCTGGTTTATGTACGTGGTCTTGAGCAAACTTCAGACCGACAGTGTTCTTTTTGGAGAGTACTGGCTTCCTCCTTGCTATCCTGCCATACACACCATTCTTGTTCAGTGTTTGCCTGATGGTGGACTTATGAACATTGACATTACTGAATGTGAGAGTGGCCTGTAGGTCCTTAGATGTTACTCTGGGGTTCTTTGTGACTTTCTGTAATAATACTCGCTGTGCCCTTGGAGTGATTTTTGCTGGCAGCCACTCCTTGAGAGAGTAACAGTGGTGCTGAATTTCCTCCATTTGTACATCAATTGCCTCACATGGATTGGTAGAGGCCAAAAACTTTAGAAATGGTTTTGTAACTTATTTTCTGCCTGGAGAGCATTGATAACTCTTTTTCTGAAGTCCTTAGGAATCAGCTTTTATTGAGGCATGGCACAGTGCCATATCTTTGAAAGTGAAGACCCAAGTTTATGTTCTTGAAAGATGGGAGGGCCTGCTAAACTCACGACTGGTTGCCATCCCCTTGATTGAAACGTCTGACTTCAATTACCCCTTTAAATGAACTAGTACTCCTAGAGGTTCACATACTTTTTCCAAGAAATATATTTAATGGTGGATAATTTGTTCAATAAATAAATGTAAAAAAAACCTATGTTTTTATGTCATTTGTTTAATTGGATTCTCTTTATGTAGTTTTAGGACTTGATCTGATCACATTTCAGGTCAAATTTATGCAGAAATACAGAAAATTGTAAAGGGTTCACAAACTTTCTGGCGACACTGTGTGTGTGTACACACACACAAACATATATGTACACACACACACTTATACTCACTGTCCACTTTATTAGGAACACCTGTACACCTGCACATTCATGCATTTATCTAATCAGCCAATCATGTGGCAGCAGCACAATACAAAAAATCATCCAGATACAAGTCAAGTTCACATCAAACATCAAAATGGGGAAAAAATGTGAGCTCTGACTTTGACCGTGGCATGGTTGTTGGTACCGGATGGGCTGGTTTGAGTGTTTCAGAAACTACTGATCTCGTGGGATTTTCACACACAACAATCTCTAGAGTTTACACAGAATGGTGCGAAAAACAAAAAACATTCTGTGAGCGAAGGGTCTGCAAAAAGAAAAGAAGTTTCACTCTGCAATTATTTTATAAGAAATCTCTTGCCCGAGTAGCGGACACGAGTGCTGCCTACTGAATATATTTCATGTCTATAGTACCTATGGTTTGGTCTGCACAAAAGGTTTAATAATAATAATAATAATAATCATCATCATCATAATAATCATAATAATAATAACTGATTGTTAGTTATTATTGTTATTATTAATTTTAAATTTCTGAAGTTACTTCAGCCACGCCCATTGTTAAGTGCTGCATAAAATCAAGCATATAGCCATGCAATCTCCATAGACAAACACTGGCAGTAGAATGGATCATACAGAAGAGCTCAATGACTTTAAATGTGCCACTGTTATAGGATGCCACCTTTTCCACAAAGGTTCCTGAAATTTCTGCCCTAGATCTTCCCCGGTCAATTGTAACTGCTATTATTGTAAAATGGAAGTGTATAGAAGCACGAGGAGCTCACAGAGTGGGGCTGCTGAGTGCTGAAGCGCGTTGCACATAATATGTCTATCCTCTGTGGAATCACACACTACAGAGTTGCAAACTGCTTCTGGAAGTAACATCAGCACAAGAAACTGTGGGACTGGAGCTTCATGAAGTGGGTTTCCATGGCTGAGCAGCTGCATACAAGCCTAAGATCCCTATTAGCAATTGCAAGGCTCCATTGTAGTTTGGGCTGAACATAGTGTATTACACTAGAATCATTAGCCAGAGGTCCATGAGCCAAGGACAGCAGACGAGCGATTTCTGAGTTGGTGCACTGAGGTTTCCTATTCCGTGAATGAGAGATACCCATTTCACAACAGCAACTCTAGCTATCTCAGTATTTAAGCTATGGAATTTAAGCTAACAAGCTAAGTTATTACAACTAGGAAAAACTCTAAGCTAGCAAGTCACAGGCCCAGAAGAATGTGATCCTAAAATTAAGTTGTTGTACAAACACTGGATAGAAGCCTGAGTAATGCACTTTTATCCAAGCGAATCAACTAATTGGCTTTTGAGAAATATCAGAGTTTGAGATTGATATAATCCTTTGTGGAGATGATTAAAATGAGTTTGTTTATCACAAAATATTTGTTAGGGACAATTTAGTATTTCTTTGAGATTGGTAGGTATATCTCCTTACCATCCATGCCCGGATATATACTGAATGTCTGTGAGTAAATGTATATCCAAAAGCTTTGATCATTTTAACATCATCTTGTTCAGGTGTTGCCCATTCTTGTCTAATTTCTTTTTGTACATCTTCATGTGTGTCATGTTGCAGCAGAAGGCAGAGAGCCCAGATGAGCTTGCTGAACTAGTTAATATGAATCTTGCACAGTTGTGCTCTCTGCTGATGGCTCTGTGGGGCCAGTTCCTGGAAACAGTCTCCCTGGATGACAGTGTCATGGCACTGTTGGCCCAAGAACATCACATCCTCAGGGTAAGTCCACAAAAATTGAAACAAGCCTTCTGTAGCCATATTGTAGGCATGCCCTTTATATTATAGGTGCTGTAATTATGGCTTAATTATGATTATATAATTATCTTTTTTTTGAACAAGGTCTGTTTACTCAAAATTTAATATGCAAAAAAAGTCAAAAGAGACCAGAACAGTACAATATATACAGTCAGAACCCCAACATGACCCATCCCTCTACCCATCAGACATACATATGAATTACATTAAAGAAAGACAAGAAGCAAAGAGAAAAATTTATTAATTAATAAAAAAAACAAATAAACAGAGGGAGTAATTCCAATAATAACAATCAACATTAATATGTACAACAAGATAGCAGATAATTAAGCACAAAAAAAAAAAAATACATTTTTTGGGACTGTATTCGCTATTTCATATTTTTCAACAAATGACAAGAAGTGTTGCCAGATTGCATAAAATCTCTGGGTAGACCCCTGGAGAGAGTATCTTACTTTTTCTAGTTTAAGATATTGCATGATCTCTCTAATCCAATGAAAGAAAGTCGGAGGAAGGGGGTCTTTCCATTTAAACAGTATTAATCTTCTGGCAAGTAGTGTACAAAGGGCCAACAGTTTACTGTTATAACTGCTTAGGTGCATGTTTTGTGCAGTGACACCAAATATAGCTATAAAAGGAGATGGAGCTATTGGCATTCCTATTATTTCTGAAAATGCATCAAAAATTCACTTCCAAAATTTATACAATCTTGGGCATGTCTAGAACATATGTAAAAGGCTTGCAGGTGCTTGCCTGCACCAGTCGCAAATAGGATCTAGCTCTGGTCTAAATTTAGATAACCTAACCTTTGACCAGTGAAGCCGATATACAACCTTAAATTGTACAACCACATGGCGCTGACATATAGATGATGAGTAAATCCGTTTAGTAATTTTTTGCCAAGTTACATCAGAAATTTGTTCATTCAAATCTTCCTCCCATTCACTCTTTAAATTATCTAAATTGGTCAGGCTATGCTGATTGAGGAGGTTATAAATTTTACCTATAATTTGTTTTAGGTCCTTTCTTAGCTTAAAAATAGAATCTAATAAAGATGTAGGGGGATATAAAGGAAAACAACCAGTATGTGAAACCAAAAAATTTCGCACTTGCAGATATCTAAAAAAAAAAGGGGACCTGGGAATCTTAAATCTATTAACCAGCTCGTCAAAGGATGCAAAATTGTTATCTATAAAGAGATTTTGTAATGTACGTATCCCATTCTTTACCCAGATATCAAAGGCTTTATCTATTATTGAAGGAGTAAACATGTGGTTTTTACTTAATGGAGCGCATAAGGAGAGGCTGCAAAGGGCAAACGATTTTCTAAATTGTTTCCATATTCTTAGAGATTGTGTCACCATAGGATTAGAGGAGTAGTGAGAAGCAGGTTCATGCACTGGAAGTTCAGAACACAATAAAGAAAATAGGGAATAGGGTTTACAGGAGAACTTCTCCAAACTAAGCCATTTAGGGTCATCAGGGCTATTACTGTCCCTCATCCAGTAAGTCAGTCCTCTGATATTAGCTGCCCAGTAGTAAAATATAAAATTGGGAAGTGCCATGCCGCCTAGGGTACGAGGCTGTTGTAAAATACTTTTCCGAATCCGAGGATTTTTATTACTCCAAAAAAATGATGATATAATTTTATCTATGGAGTTGAAGAAATATTTAGTCAAAAAGATAGGAAGATATTGAAACAAATATAGGTACTTAGGCAATACATTCATCTTGATAGTATTAATTCTTCCGCTCAGAGAGAGAGGCAGCAAACCCCAGCGTTTAATATCTTGTTTCAAACCATCTATTAAGGGCAAGAAGTTAGCTTTGTAAAGGTCCTTATAATTATGTGTAGCCCAGATTCCCAAATATTAAATTTTTTTCCTAGTAACTTTGAAAGGAATCGAATTGAAAGGAATACGTGTGGCAGCTTCATTAATTGGCACTCGCTTTTTTTGACGATTTACTTTGTAGCCAGATATCTTACTAAATCTTTCTAATATGTACAATAATTTAGGGAGACCCCGCAATGGTTCTGACAAATACAACAACAAATCGTCAGCATAAAGCGAAGTTTTACACTCTATATCCCCTCTACGAATTCCTTTAATCTTGCCGTATAGTTATGGCTAGTGGCTCGATTGCAATGGCAAACAGAATCGGAGACAGCGGGCAGCCCTGTCTGGTGCCTCTTTGCAAACCAAACAAGGCAGACCGATTATTATTGGTGCGAACCGCTGCCATTGGGGAGGCATAAAGGATTTTAATCCATGATATAAAATTGGGCCCAAATCCAAATTTTTCTAGTGTGCGGAAAAGATAGTCCCAGTCCACCCGATCAAAGGCCTTCTCAGTGTCAAGCGATATTATAATCTCTGGTATGTCGGGTGGAGAGGGACTATACAAAATATTTAAAAGGCGCCTAACATTAAAAAAAGAGTGCCGATTTTTTATGAAACCAGTCTGATCTGAAGAAATTATGGAGGGGGCGAGCACTTCAAGACTAGCAGTTTTGCAAAGATTTTAACATCTGCGTTTAGAAGGGAGATTGGTCGATATGAGCTGCACTGAGAGGGACACTTATCTTTCTTCATAATCAGAAAAATGGTCGCTTCACGCATAGTTGGAGGGAGAGAATTTGAAGACAGTGATTCTTTAAATACAGTAAGGAGCAAAGGGGCAAGTGTATCTGAAAATTTTTTTAAAAACTCAGATGGAAAGCCATCTGGCCCCGGTGACTTGCCACACTGCATACTTCTAATTGCGTCTATAATCTCTTTAACCGAAATATCTTTCTCTAGGTCGGATGCTAAATCTGGGTCTAACTTGGGGATATCCAAATTATGAAAAAATGTATCTAGTGCAGATTTATCATCTGGATGCTCAGAAGTGTAAAGGGCAGCGTAGTAGCGATAAAAGCATGAATTTATTTCTATATGATCTGTGTGTTTTTTACCTTGTTCATTACTAATCTCCGATATATACTGATTGGCCGCTTTCTGACGCAACTGATATGCTAAAATTTTCCCAGCCTTCTCCCCATGTTCATAGGACATTTGTCTCAATTTTAATATAAGGTTCTCTGCCTGACGTGTCAAAAGAAGATCAAACTCCGTCTTAAGCGTCAGACGTTGTTTAACTATGTCATCCGATGATAAGTGGCTGTATCTGATATCTAACTTCAAAATATCATCATTTAGACGCTCTAAGACGCTCCATGGTGGCTTTCCTTTGCATTGAACCATACGAAATGATCTGCCCCCTCAGATATGCTTTTAATGTTTCCCAAATTGTTAAGAAAGACATCCCGGGGGTCTTATTATGAGACAAAAAGAGGTCAATCTCTGATTTAATAAAATTCACAAAAACTTCATCTGAAAGAAGAAGGGGATTGAACCTCCATGGGCGGTATCCAGGTTCTACGCCTGGAATGCATAACTTCATTTTCAAAGGGGCATGGTCCGAAATGACTATAGACTGGTATTCACAATCAACAATCATATGGAGAAGTCTATCATCAATAAAAAAATAATCGATACGTGAGAATGTGTTATGAACCAAAGAAAAAAAGGAATAACCCCTAGAAGTAGGGTTTCGGAAACGCCAAATATCAGTTAAACCATATGTCTGTAGGAAGAGATTAATTGTTTGAGATGATTTGGATTCAGGGGATGCTCTAGATGAACTGCAATCTAACTTTGTAGAAAGGACACAATTAATGTCACCCCCTAAGATAAGGTGGTAAGTGTCTATACTGGAAATTCGAGAGAAAGTCTGAGTAAAGAAAGTATTGTCATCCCAGTTTGGAGCATAAATGTTCATTAAAATAATGGGGAGCCCATACAGTCTCCCCATCACAATGAGATATCTCCCCGTGGGATCTGAGTCTATACTAGACATTACAAGTGGTACATTCTTACGTATTATAATTGCTGCCCGCCTTGCTTTAGAATTAAAACTTGAATGAAATGTTTGCCCTATCCATCCTCCTGTTAATCTAATCTGGTCCATCACTCAGAGATGAGTCTCCTGAAGAAATACTATGTCTGCTTTTAGATGGTCAAGGCGTAAGAGTACCCTTTTCCGTTTCACAGGATGATTCAAAGATTTAACATTCCAGCTAACTTAGATGAGACATTGATAAGATAAGATAATGACATTTAAAATAAACAAAGAAAAAGATAAGCCATACGAACAAAATATGTCTGGTAGGTCCCCAACCCCAGCCACCTAAACGAACATGGTGGATGTAACGTGCACTGCAAGATATGCCATACATTAAATTATGGCAAGGGAGAGCCACTTTAGTGTCCAACATACCAGCCTCCACCCAGCCTCTTAGTCATAGAAAAAAAGAACAGTGACAAGAGTGAAAATAAAATAATTTATAATAGTAGTAGTAATAAAATAAAGCGCTTCACATTATTGTGACAGTCAGCATCATCAGTAGGACGTCATAAGTGAAATATAAATACACTCAAAAACACTGCGCCACTACGACAGAACACTGCCATATAATTAAACACAAAAGTCCCGATGACTCTTATAACTATCAAACTGAAATGAGTGGTTAAGATACATATTGATAATTCTTTAAAGTAAAACCAAAATATATACATTGGGGCAATAAAATGGAAAGAGTCTCATAACCTTAGCGGGATGACTTCTGCCGAAGAAGGAAAAAAAGCAAAGTCCAAAAAAAAAGTTGAACAACATGGAGGATTCACTTTACTGTTTCCTCATCTTGGATCGTAGACTTCACGTAGGCCAGTGCCTTCTCCAGATCCAGAAATTCCTTGCTGTCTCCTTTGTAAGAGATTCTGAGTCGAGCTGGAAACATTATCCCGTATTGAACATCACGTCGGCCTCGGAGTAAGTTTCTGACACTGTTGAAAGCGGCCCGCGCTTTGGCAACGTTCGCAGTGTAGTCTGGAAAGATGGCTATCGGCTCTCCTTTATACCAAAGTGGACCTTGCTCTCGGGCTCGGCGGAGAACTTCAACACAGTCTTGGTAATAGTGGAGTTTAGCGACAATCACTCGGGGCTTTCCATTAGGCTTTCTCTGTGTTAGACCTCTGTGTGCGCGGTCGATTAGGATTTCCTTCTCTAGGTTTAAAACGTCCTTCAGTAGCTTAGAGACTGCAATGGTAGAACTCGAACCGGTCTCCTCCGGGACCCCCACAATGCGTACATTACATCTACGCATCCTTCCTTCCAAGTCTTTGTTCTTTTCCTTCAGGTTTGTCAGCTGTGTTTTAAGTTCTGCAACTGTCGCCTGCAGTGAAGTGATCTTGTCCGACCATGTTGATAGTCCTTCCTCCACATCGCTGATAGCAGCCTTCATTTTATCCATTTCAGAACGGATTGCTGCCGTGTTGTTTGCAATTTCAGACTTCACTTCCTTTAGCTCGCTCTTAAGAAAATTAAAGTCTTCAGAAAGAGCATTTTTCAGTTCCGCCCTGATAACAACCGAGATATCCTCTCTCGGAGAGGCTAGAATATCTGCTTTCAGATCCTCCGTGTCCGAAACCGGTTCTAACTGCGAAATGGGAGGCGAATCGCCGTGATCTGGAGAGGCTTGAGTCGGGGATTTCTCCGGCCTAGTGTTTGCAGGGCCACTATATTTGTATTTGCGCAGCTCAGTCGCCATTGAAGTGACCAACACGAATACCAATTGCTCAAAAGGTCCCGCAGATATTAACAAAACAGTGTCCACAGTAATTTCGCCAAAAATGCACTGTAAAATAATAATTTAATAAGAAGCCTGGCAGGAGCTAAGTTTCACACGTCTTACTCCATTGTATGCTCACTAGCGCGCGCCCAAGCCCCCCCCCCCCCCCCCCCCCCCCCCCCCCCCCCCCCCCCCCCCCCCCCCCCCCCCCCCCCCCCCCCATATAATTATCTTGACACAGCGACTGGAGTCACAACAAACACCTGTCAATCATATGTTCCAGTAGTTTTGATCACTTAAAATGGGTGGGTTCAAACAAAAGTTGCCATGCTCTAAGTTGTTTAACACATCTAGATGTAGATATCAGGAAATGAAAGCTGAATCGGTCATCTCACATTCATCTTTTGACCTCAAACACAAATGTCTTCAGCATATAGCAAAAACAAAAGAATTGGCCTTGCCGTTACAACTTGAGTAAACTGCAATGTGGCCTCTGATATGAACAATGTGAAATAGTTGATGTAATAGCTGATATGAAATTGAAATATAATTCATTTATTTATGGTCTTTTCCCAAAGATCATGATAGTCCATGGCTTGGTCTACACAACCCCAGGAGTGGCTCTGGACCTACTAAACCAGATAAGCCCCTTTTAAAAGAGCTCAGTGTTGGCAGAGTAGGTGCTCTCAGTCCTTACCCAGAACTCCATCAAGCTGCTTTAGTCACTAAATGGCACAAGGAGAATGAGCCTCCTAGAAAATCCAAGGCCAAGTCCATAAAACTGAGGAAGAACACTAAAACCTATTACTCTAAAAAAGTTGATCAGACAGTGCTTAAAGGACTCTGTGATTTTGACAGGCTACAAGAACCTGAAGGTCCTTCATGATAAACCAGATGACAAGTCCAAAGAAGACTTTCAGTGCAGTGAGAAAGAGAAACAAGAATATTTGGTTGGAGATCCCAGAAGCAGGTTAAGCTCCATGTCCAAATACATGAATCATAATGACACTAGAACTTTCCCTATAGAACATCTTATGAATAACAGCCAGTCTAACACTATCATTCAAAGTGACAGTTTCACAAATCTGATAAGTTCACAAGCACTGGAGCCACAGAGGGCAAAGAAACAGAGGGAACCAGTTATTAGTGCTGTAATTACTTGAAACTTGAAAAATTTTCACTGCAAATGAGTGGTGAATTACAGAGTGGAAAAGCTATTTGTAGACCAACTTGTTCCACTGTTGGTCCCAGATATTCCATGGCAGGATGAATAATGTATTTGTCTGTGCTTTGCTGTAGGTACAGAGATTTTCTGAGGCTTTCTTTTGCCTTGAGCACCCTAGACAGGCTGCACTGGCCTTCCAGGAGATGCAGTAAGTATCAGGATGCCATTTGCTGTATATTGAGAATGTCATTTATACAGATTCACTCACACTGAAATTTTTTATATCTGAATAGTGCACATAGCCACCAACAGATGACTGGAGTCATTAAGAACTCATCGTACTTTCTTTCCCTACCGCCACTTCCTGTGGAATGTGCGGAACTAGATGGAGATGTCAATTCCCTGCCAATCATCTTTGAGGATCGATATCTGGAATCCGTTAAAGAGGGTTTGTTTATTATAAGAGTTAGCAAATTTTGGTATAATAAAATTATACAGCCTCTTGCATATTATTTTGCCGTTTAGAAAGTGGTTTATATATTATGAGATTATATACTGTGTATACAGTTCTATCCGAAAGAGTTGGAATGGCAAGGCCAATTCTTTTGTTTTTGCTATTCACTGAAGACATTTGGGTGTGATACTCTCCCTTCTTCAGGAGGTGAGATGCATGCGCAGTTGGTTAAAGCCTGGTGATTGATTTGGCCTGTCTAAAACCTTCCTTTCTTTTTTTTTTTTTTTTTAAGTCTTTTGTTGTGTTGGCAGTGTGTTTTGTGTCATTGTCTTGCTGCATGATGAAGTTCCTCCCAATTAGATTGGATGCATTTCTTTGTAAATTGGCAGAAAGAATGTTTCTGAATTCATTTTGCTGCTACCCTCGTGAGTTACATCATCAATAAGGATTAGTGAGCCTGTATGTTTTGGATCATGAGCAGATCCTTTCTTTCTCTACACTTTGGCCTTTCCATCACTTTGGTAGAGGTTAAGCTTGGTTCCAGAACTTTTGTGGCTCATCTCAGTTTTTCTTAGTGAATTTCAATCTGGCCTTATGATTCTTACTGCTGATGAGTGGTTTGCATCTTGTGTTATGGCCTATATATTTCTGCTCTTGAAGTCTCCTTTGAATGGTGGCTCATGATACCTTCACTCCTGCCCTATAGAGATTGTTGGTGCTGTCACTGACTGTTGTTTTTGGGTTTTTCTTCACAGCTCTTACAATGTTTGTCATCAGCTGCAGTTGTTTTCCTTGGCCAACCTGTTTGATGTCTGGCTGTTAGTATACCAGTGGTTTCTTTCTTTTTCAGGACATTCCAAATTGTTCTGCTTTCTCCCATAGACAGCTATCTGGTCTTCATCTTGGTTTATTATTTTTTAACAACAAATGCAACAAATAAATGTCTTTACAGGCAAAACCTAGGGCTCAAACTTTTAATTGTTTAAACTATTAAACAAACTTTTAACTATTACTTAAACTATTGCTAAATTTTTAACTATTAATTCTTTAAACAATCAGTCTAACAGGGCACACCTGGGCAACAAGAAACACCTGTCAGTCACATGTTCCAGTAGTTTTGATCACTAAAAAAAAATGGGTGGGTTCAAACAAAAGGTGCCATATTCTAAGTTGTTTAACACATCTAGATAGTAGATATCAGGAAATGAAAGCTGAAATTCTGATCTATTATCTCACATTCGTCTTTTGATCTCAAACACAAATGTCTTCAGTGTATAGCAAAAACAAAAGAACTAGCCTTGCCGTTACAAATTGAGTGAACTGCAGTGTGGCCTCTGATATGAACAATGCGAAATAGTTGATGTAATAGCTGATATGAAATTGAAATTTAATTATTTATGATCCTATCCCAAAGATCATGATGGTCCATGGCTTGGTCTACCCCATCCCAGGAGTGGCTCTGGACCTACTAAACCAGATAAGCCCCTTTTAAAAGAGCTCAGTGTTGGCAGAATAGGTGCTCTCAGTCCTTACCCAGAACTCCATCAAGCTGCTTTAGTCACTAACTGGCACAAGGAGAATGAGCCTCCTATAAAATCCAAGGCCAAGTCTATCAAACTGAGGAAGAACACCAAGACTGATGACACTAAAAAGCTGATAAGACAGTGCTCAAAGGACTCTGTGATTTTGACAGGCTACAAGAACCTGAAGGTCCTTCATGATGAACCAGATGACAAGTCCAAAGAAAACTTTCAGTGCAGTGAGAAAGAGAAACAAGAATATTTGGTTGGAGATCCCAGAAGCAGGTTAAGCTCCATGTCCAAATACATGAATCATAATGACACTAGAACTTATAGGCTCCATACAGAACATCTTATGAATAACAGCCAGTCTAACACTATCATTCAAAGTGACAGTTTCACAAATCTGATAAGTTCACAAGCACAGGCAGGAACTGAAACTGTAGCCACAGAGGGCAAAGCAACAGAGGGAGCCAATATTATGGTCATACCTGCTGGGCTTCAACATATTGACGTCAAACCTAGTGATAGGAACCCCTACCAGGGCGATAAGGTCACTGTCTTATTTTCAAACCCCAGTGGTCCAACACTGACAAGGGGAGGCATTCCAGTGATTACACAAAAAGATTGCTGTGAGTCCAAGCCTCAACATAGAGAGAATTGTGGTAAGAGAGAGATCATGGATATGGGGTCAGATTGCGCTATCACACTGAGGAGTTACTGTTTACCTAGTGCAGCATCAAGACTCTCAGATTCAGGCATTGAGAGTGAGCCTAGTTCTGCCACATTGTTAGTACCAGGTCCTCAAACTGTTTCCAGTTTTGCTGAAGTGAATCCAGACTGGGTCTCACTACAAGTTAAACAGACCACTACTAAGTGTCAGAGTGTTTCCCTCAAGCCATCTCATCTCAGCATTGCTTCAAAAGGGTCCATTGGACCAGAGGGGCCAAACCCTGAGAGTACTAGTGGTGTGAGTGGCATCCAGTCTTCTCTAACCTCCATAAACTCACTTCCCTTAGATGATGAGATGGAGACTGAGGTTCCATGCCGATTATCCAGTGTTATTGTGCAGGAGCAGGCCTTGGTTTTCTCTGATAGATCTGATATCAGTATCCCTTTCCATGCCACCAGCCCAACCAGGTCCTTAGTTCAGCAAGAAGCCTCTACCTGCCATGTTGATGATCCAGCGGTTCACAAGGATGAGGCTTCTGTTCTTCTGTCCCTCTGCAAAACTTTTGCTTCTCACAAGATATCTGAGTCTGCCAAGCTTGGAACCCCTGTGGGGGAAGATATTGGGCTAGAAGTCGGCATTGATATGCAGACTGCAGCACAATCTAGTACATCAGCCACCAGTAGCACAGACTTGGTAAAGAAAGGCTTAGTGGAGAATTATTTTGGTTCATATTCCAGCACTGATATTTCTGAGATAAGCCCAGAGGAAACACCGGCCATTATGCTGGGCATCCAGACAGGTGTCCATTCCACTGAAGAAGAACAAGAACAAGAAGATAAGCCAAACCATGAGATGATAGAAAATGGCTACTATGAGGAGACAGATGAGCCAGTCTATGTCAATGGTCTGCCAGAATTGAAGAGAAGAAGTGGAGAGGGGAATGGCAGTGGGACCTCAGAAGCTAGGAGCCCTTTTTATGGGCATGGGAATTTGGAACAGCTCAGGAATATGCATTTTCCCTGGACCTACTTGCAAACTCAACCCCCCAAACCACTGCAGACCAGTACGATTCTGCACTGGTATGAGAGCTCCCCTCCTGCCCAGATGAAAGTGTGAGTTTTCTAATTTTCATATTGCCTTGCGTTGGTCTTTCCTTTGTATGTTAAATCCATTCATGCCATTTATGAAAAAGAATGCAGATTATGTTTTTTAGACCAACTATGGTTATTTCCTTCATGATGTCCAAATATGCTTAAAGAACAAGTGATTTCTAGCACTTTTCTTTTTATCTGCATTTAATGCTTAAAAATTGCAAGAATTTTGGTCATATCAATTCCTTCAGTGTTGCTGTGGGGAAATTGTGTGTTTTGTAGATTTGCCCAGGCAAGAGAGGAGCTGAAGAAGCTTAAACTGCCAGGATTCCTGTACAGTGAAGTGGCTGAGTTGGCTTCAACTGTGCCATATTTTAGCCTGGATGAGGATGAGAGCTGCGATGAGGGTGTTCACCTCATTGTGTGTGTCCATGGCCTAGATGGTGAGGCCAGACTCATAAATGCATGCTTGAGTAGTACTGTAGTCACACTTAGGGTGGTGGGGTCCCCTGAGCTTGAACTATTGTTGGGGCCCTATACCTACACCATGACGTGAATCTACAACTGCTCCAGCCAGAAAAATCGTAGCTACTACAACAAAAACAGCAAATAGTTACTGAGAAGTGAGACACTGGCAAGAGAGTGGCAATGTCAACTCTAATGGATAGTAACTAAAGCACAGCAACTGAATCACAAAATAGAAACTGAGAGAGACATGTGGTAAAGCTTAAATTATAATTAATAGACATCACAAGATAAGATTGCAAAGGTGAAGAAATTATTAATCAGAAATGTGTGTTCATTAGAAAGAAAAGGAAAAGAGAGATTACTCTGAATCTAGAGACAATATGGTACAGCTTGTTTTGGTGCAACATTGTGAACCTTGCTGAAAATATCATGATATTGGATTTGCGGACAATTCCTTAGTCCTCTCTAATTGTATCTGATTACCATTTTTCTGTTTCGATGTCACTCTCCATGCACTGAAGATGCTGTAACCCTATTCTTTTTTGTTTGAGTTTTTCTTATTAGGGGTCCAAGTGCTTTTGTTAGGACTATTTTCTTCCTTCTCGTATTATTTTTCTCAGATAAAACAAATTATGCAGCCAAAACCATAAAGCATATCAACATGAAACTTTATAGGTAGGTAAAGTATCTCAAACACTACTAAAATGAAATGACAAAATTGTTTCTCTTGGTGGCGCAAGCTTTTATATTTTGGCACATATCTCGAGAAGGTGTACATTGAAAATTCTTCTTCTTCTTCTTCTTATTCAAATTCATCCAGGCCCCACGCATTAATTTCTGCCATGATGGATTTTTGCTAATTTGCATTAGTAAAAAAACTGCAACCAAGGATATTTGGCCTGTCTTCACAAAATTGATGTTAAACTACTCAGCAGAGTGTGATCCTCAGTAATTAGCAAAAATAATTTTAAACAGTATGTCCGCTTCACACAAAACCTGAAAGGCATGTTCAGTAGAAGTTTGTGAGGAGGTCTGCAAAATCTAGGTTTGAGTTAAGTGCAAATAGCTGTCTTCCAGAAGAGTAAGTCTTACTGAGATAAAATTTGGTGTACTGCATCTTTGTGCTAATCTCTTTGTGGATTTTTTTATGATGCCTGGTTTATATAAAAACATGGCCACTGTCAGCCAATAAGATTGTAGCAGGAATTTCACATGTCACAAAACTTGATAAGTATTCTCATGTATCGTCTGTTTATTGTTCTAATTCTAACTGGGCAAGTACTGTGCACTTGGGGGCACTATTAGCAAAAAGTGCTTGGACCTTTCTGATTGCCACTTGCAGCTATAATTAATCATTATTCAAAATTCTATTACATGTTGAATTTTTTAATTGCATTTTGCCGGACACCCTTATTCAGAGCGACTTACATTTATCTCATTTATATAACTGAGCAGTTCAGGGTTAAGGGCCTTGCTCAAGGGCCCAGCAGTGGCAGCTTGGCAGTGCTGGGATTTGAACTCACAACCTTATGCTTATATAAATATGAGGTTAAATATGCCCAACTAGTGGATGTTGTAGAAGGTGCTGTTTGTTGTAAAAATAGTTTCTAATTATATGAACAGTAATTGAACTTGGATGAGCAAGTTT
>CM040481.1:10066687-10079250 GCA_022758105.1 Pangasianodon gigas
TATATATATATATATATATATATATATATATATATATATATATATATATATATATATATATATATATATATATATCCATCCCATCCATTTTCTTCTGCTTATCCGAGTCACGGGGCAGCAGTCTAAGCAGAGATGCCCAGACCTCCCTCTCCATAGCCAGCTCCTCCACGGGGATGCCCAGGTGCTCCCAGGCCAGACGAGAGATATAATCTCTACACCTAGTCCTTGGTCTGCCCTGGGGTCTCCTCCCAGTTGGACATGCCCGAAACACCTCCCCAGGGAGGCATCCTAACCAGATGCCCGAACTGGCTCCTTTCAATGCAGAGGAGCAGCAACTCTGCTTTAAGCTCCAAGCACTTCACCCTATCTCTAAGGCTGAGCCCAGCCACCCTGCAAAGGAAGTTCTGACATGATTTATCTTGGTTTCATTTTATTACATCACAAAAACATCACAGGGGTGTGTATACTTTTTATATCCACTGTATACACTCACTGTCCACTTTATTGGAACACCTGTATACCTGCACATTCATGCAGTTAATCTAATCAGCCAATCATGTGGCAGCAGCACAATGCATAAAATCATGCAGATACAGGTCAAGAGTGTCAGTTAATATTCACATCAAACATCAAAATGAAGAATCTCTGTGACTTTGATCATGGAATAGATGTTGGTACCAGAAGGGCTGGTTTGAGTATTTCAGAAACTGCTGATCTCCTGGGATTTTCACACACAACATTGTCTAGAGTTTACAGGTGGCAGCAGCAGAAGACCACATCGGGCTTTACTCCTGTCAGCCAAGAACAGGAATCTGAGGCTTTCATGGGCACAGGCTCACCCAAACAGACAGTTGAAGATTAGGGGAAAAAAAAAATCACCTGTTTTTTTTCAGCTTTCAATTGTTCAGTTTCGGTGGCCATTCTGTGTAAACTCTAGAGACTGTTGTGTATGAAATTCTCAGGAGATCAGCAGTTTCTGAAATACTCAGACCAGCCCTTCTGGTACCATCATCCATGCCACAGTTAAAGTCACAGAGATCAGACTTTTTCTTCATTCTGATGATATTCTGATGATATATATATAAAATATAGATAGACTCATCAGCCATACCATTAAAACCACTGAATGGTGAAGTGAATAACATTATCTCATTACAGTGGCACCTGTCAAGGGGTGGGATATATTAGGCAGCAAGTAAACAGTCAGTTCTCAAAGTTGATGTGTTGGTGGGTACTAACCACTGCATACCGGGAACACCCCGCAACCCCCAAGACCTGCTGTTTTGGAGATGCTCTGACCCAGTCGTCTAGCCATCACAATTTGACCCTTCTCTAAGTGGCTCAAATCCTTACACTTGCCCATTTTTCCAGGTTACAACACATCAACTGACTATTCAGTTGCTGCCTAATATCCTACCCCTTGACAGGTGCCATTTTAACGAGATAATCAATGTTATTCACGTCACCTGTCAGTGGTTTTAATGTTATGGCTGATCGGTGTGTGCGTGTGCTTACACACACACACAAGTATATATACTTTAACCATCAATTTTTTACAATCTTTTACAATTTTTTCACTTGACTCAAACAACAGGTAACAGTGCAGATTTAAGGTTGGTGAAGACCTACCTAGAGCTGGGCTTGCCTGGAGCTCGTATAGACTTCTTAATGTCAGAGCGCAACCAGGTAACTAACCGTTTATCACCAAGGTTAAATGTTTTTTACTATGCAAAAATTTAAAAAGTCTAAGTTTGTAAAGTGAAATGTCTTGTCTTTTTTGCCATTTACCATCTCAGAATGACACTTTTGCTGACTTTGATTCTATGACTGACCGACTTTTGGATGAAATTGTACAATATATACAAATCTACAATCTCACAGTTTCTAAAATAAGGTAAACTTTTTTAAAACAACAATTCATATACATAAGTTTGTTTTTACAATATCAATGTCAGTTATATGTATGGGCTAGTATGCAGTGTTACATGCACTGTTACTGCATTTAAATATTTTTCACCCCTAGTAATAGTAATAACAGCCATAACTTGACAAATATATTTGTTGTTCATAAAGAATGGTCCACTTTCCTAGGTCTGTCCAACATTCTGTGGATGGGGCCATTTTATGTTGAGTCTACTGTCTATAGATGCAATCGTACATGTTTAGATTAATTCTTATATTATTCACTGCTACTCATGCTGTGTAAGTGTGTCTTTCAAAACCAGGTTAACCATGATTAACTATGATTAACTATCATATTAACTATGATTGTTTTCCAGCTTTGTGGGTCATTCTCTGGGAAATGTGATAGTGCGCTCCGTGTTGACAAGGCCCAGGTTTAAGGGCTATCTTAACAAACTTCATACCTTCCTTTCACTGTCTGGGCCACATCTTGGCACCCTCTACAACAGCTCAGCCCTCGTCAATACTGGTACAACTAAACCTGACCATCAGTACATCAGTGCACTGAACGCAGCAGAAAACAGAAAAAGACATTTCATCAATTAGGTTTATAATAGAATATTATGAAATGATCTTTTTTTTTTTTTTTTTTTTTTTTTTTAAACTATCTCCTCCTCATAAATCATTAGTAGCTTTCGCATATTAACGCTTGCTCTTAATTTGATGAGTGAAAACTCCTTCCTGCTTCAGGACTGTGGTTCATGCAAAAATGGAAGAAGTCTGGCTCACTATTGCAGCTGACTTGCCGTGATCACTCAGACCCTCGGCAGACATTTCTCTACAAGCTAAGCAAGAAGGCTGGTTAGTATTAATCCTTGGTCCTTGAGGCATGCAGAGTTTGTGTTTGTGGTTTTTTTTTTTTTTTTAACTTACTGGACTTTTTGGACTCTTTATTGTACAGGTCTTCAGTTTTTTAGAAATGTGGTGCTGGTAGGCTCTCTGCAGGACCGTTATGTGCCCTATCACTCCGCTCGCATTGAGATGTGCAAAACAGCCTTAAAAGACAAGCAGATGGGTGAGGCCAGCATTTCTTCTCTTATCTTTTAAGAATTTGTTTTATTAGTGTCTGAAGTTAAATGTTGGCTGCTTGTTATACGTTAGACAATTCAAACTAATTAAATATTCTACAATTAATGAATCTTAATCCCCAGGGCCAGTGTATGCTGAGATGATTGAGAACTTACTAGTACCTGTGCTCCAGAACAAAGACTGTAACCTGGTGCGATACAATGTCGTGCATGCGCTGCCCAACACAGCCAACTCTTTAATAGGCCGAGCAGCCCACATTGCTGTTCTGGATTCTGAAATATTCCTGGAGAAATTCTTCCTGGTAGCTGGACTAAAGTTCTTTCAGTAGCTGCTTAGGACAGAAGAAGATGGCACAAATACCTCCCAATGTTGAAATAGACATTCTCAATGGCCTATCACCTCTCAAATGGCCTATATTTTGTTCTTAATATTTAGGGGGGTTTTTTTCAGCTCATCTTAAATGCAGTATTCATATTTTGAATTTTTGTATTGCCATTTTTAAAAATAATTATTTTTAGTATTCTGTTCATCATGAAAATAGTTAATTGTAAATATGTTACATGTGTTTCAGTGTTATTTAAGTTAAACATATTTTTATGTCTAATGGAAAAAAAGTTTTGAATTTGTTTAGTTAAACTTTGTTGATACTGAACTGGAAATTTAGCTGCTAAAATAATGTAACATATTTGACATAGCTTACTGAAGGGCCACTTTTGTTGCGAATGGTCATGTTCAGCAGAACTTAAATGTATCAGGGTATCTGCTATCCAAACTGCATTAGATATTTTTTCAATCAGTACATGCATTTTTTTGAGACAGCCTTATAATTTTGGTTTTATATGATGTCTTGTTTAGACATTGCAGTGTCATGCACAACACATTGTCCCAACCTTGTGTTGGTTAAAGAACGTAGCATGTTAACATTTTAAATGAGGTGTCCACATTTAAAAGTAATTTTAATTTGTTTCAGTTTAGTATAAGAAATTCTTGTTAGATATTATTTTGTGTTTGTGTTCAAGAAAACTGCATTTAATTTATCGGGTGCTAATTTATGCTTATAAGCAAGAAATTGTAAGCAAGAAATGTAAATGAAATGTCAATTTTATTATTCACCAAAATGTTTTTTTTTTTTTTTATAATGGACCTAAACATCATTAAATAAATCAAATTAAAGTTTTTGTATCTTTTCCTTTTTGTCCATTCATAACCCTTGGAAGGTGCCTCAGAATAATAATGCTGTGTTCCTTTTTCTTTAATTGTTCTTCAAAAATATTTTTAATAATAAATATGTTTTTTTTTTTTTACTGTCCATCACAATGCAAAACCATTAAGTTACTTGGTTTTGCACAGTCTTTAAAAAATAGACCAATTCAATGTCAGAGTGCAACCATGTAACTGACCTCTTATCACCAAGGTTAAATGTTTTTTACTATGTAAAAAAATTATAATTATTTTAAGTATGTAAACTGAAACGTCTATTGTCTTTTTGGCTTTTACCATCTCACAATGACACTTTTGCTGACTTTGATTCTATGACTGAACAACTTTTGGCCAAAACTGTAAATTTTTACAAATCTATAATCTCATAATTTCTTTTGTTTAAAAAGATGCAACAACAGAATTCATATTCATATACCTAGGTTTGTTTTTACAATACCAATGTTGTTTATAAGTGTGGGCTAGTATTCAATGTTACATGCAATGTTCATGCATTCAAATATTTTTTGCCCCTAGTTAGTAGTAAGGGCCATAACTTAACAAATATATTTGTTGTTCATAAAGAATGGTCCACTTTCCTAGGTCTGTAGAAGTATTCTGTGGATGGGGCCATTTTTTGTTGAACCATTACATTGAGTCTAAAGACACATTCCTACATGTTTAGATTAATTTGTTTATATGGAAACTGCCTTCTCTTACGTTTAGACTTTCTTAATATTCCCATTTATCATATAGCTGTCACCATGGACAATTCCCCCCAGACTTCCATGGGGCAAAAAAAAAAAAAAAAAAATACAGTCTCGAAATGACAAAGGACTGAACAAGAAGGTGAGGCCTGTGTGGATAGAAATGGACGAATCCTTCTGATGTTGTAAAGGAGAAATCGGCATTAGCAAATTAGCAATGTGAGCAGAAAAGGACAGTTGATTGTCCATGGTTACCCAAGGTTGCGTGCAGTGACAGAAGGTGAGATCTGAGAGTTGTCCAGGAAGATCACATCTTGACGTGGGGATAAATCACCTGGGATGAACAGCAGTTCAGTTTTGCTGGGATTAATTTTCAGATGATGAGCTGCCATCCATGATGAGATGTCTGCCTGACATCTAAGCAGAAACATGAGTATCTGAGTCTGGAGGAAAGGAGATGAGTTGAGTGTCATCCGCATAGCAGTGGTATGAAAACCCATGTGAGGATATGACCTCACCAAAAGATCGAGTATAGAGGAAGAGCAGAAGAGGACCAAATACTGAGCCTTGTGGGACACCAGTGGAGTGTCATGGAGCAGATGTGGATCCCCTCCATGTCAGCTGATATGAATGATCCTCCAGGTAGGAAGCAAACCATTGCCATGCTGTGCCACAAATTCCAAGACTCATGAGGATGGACAAGAGAGATTTGAACTTCAAATGCTGCAAAAAATGGTCGAGGAGGATGAGGATTGATGACAGTTTGGCTGATCTAGCAGCATGGAGCTTCTCAGTGACGGCCACAAGAGCAGTTTCAATGCAATGAAGATGCAATGAACGATAGTAGTGATCTCAGTGTCAGTAATTGAGCATCAGGCATTTCACTCTGCCTGTTAACTTGGGTTATTTAGCCACAAATGTCACTCAGGTTTAATAATGTTTTTAACATGTTCATAATGTTTACAAGTTGACTAATACAAGAAGAAATAAAATACAATACAAATGCTTACAACAGTTTACAACAGCTTCAGTAATGTTGAAGTCAGAACACTCACCCATGTTAACACCCTTCCTAACCACATGTATGTGAACACATGCTGAGCCTTTCCAGCAACTCATGAAGTGAGCGTATGATAGAAAAATCTAGTTTGGTCTGACCAGCTGCAGAAACATAGGCTGAGCTGGCCAAACTGGTAGACCACTTTTGCTAGCTGGCTATGTTCCAGCTTCCTTATTAATTGCCTAAACAGTTCAAATAACTGCTGTTATTTGCAAGAAATAATGCTGTCATGTGTATTTTACTTCTTCACACAGGGGACCTTATGGAGTTATTTAAGCAACTGCAAGCTGTTACTTAAAGAACTCCATAAGGTCCCTTGTGTGAAGAAGTAAAATACACATGACAGCATTATTTCTTGCAAATAACAGCAGTTATTTGAACTGTTTAGGCAATTGTTGGTGAAAAACTCCTGTTTTCTTCTTTTAAAAAAAACACAGGCTTGTAACCACTTAGGGATTTGTTGAGACAACAAATGTGTGTGATATACACAAATAGCATATTTGATTAATATAAACTTTCTCCATATCATTTTTCATATTTTTGTGACTTTTTGCCACTTTATTATCAAATTATGTATTTTAAACAATCAAGTTTAAAGTCAATTTTCATCTTAACCATGTGAAAAGCACAATTCAATGGTGTGTTTGCTTGAAAAGTCACTTTACTGAGGTCATAGTGCATTGAAACACTCTGAACAGCGTTTTCAGTGCCTAAAGCACAGACTCCTGTAAGCACATAGGGATTTGTATCACAGTGTGATACAGCATTTTTGTTGAATACTAGCTTTCTACACATCATTATGTCTGAGGTTTTGCAGCTTCATTGATTCAACTTTATTCTTTAGGATAAACCCCTTGAGATGAACATCTTGTTTTCAAGGGGGTCTTAACATACAAACAAAAAACCCAAAACAAAAACTGTATGGTAATAAGAAAAACAAAACAAAACAACAATAACAATTCAACAAACACACTACAGATAAGACAATCAACATATAGACATAAAAAATTACATTGGTAATCACAGCCACTAAGAGGCCATAAACAAATGTTTGCCCAGCAATGATATAAAAATACTATGACCTATATTATGTATCTATATACAATACATAATTCACTGTATTTTTTCTGTATTTTTTTTAGCATATAGGTTTTGCCATATCACAGCAAATCACAGACTCCCATTCCCATCAAACACCATGGCCTACAAACATGGAATGAAATGGTGATAGAATATTATTAATGTCAGGATACTGTGATAACTGATTAAAAATTAATTTTTCAAATACTTAAACAATAGAACAAATTATCTATAGAGGTCTATAAGTGGAGTGACATAAAACAAGTCAGCAAGTGGATACATGAGAATATGAGAGGCTAATTTAATATATCTGTTTTCAATCCCATCAGGTCCAGCACCACTGCTCAAACTTAGTTGTTTAATAGCATTCAGAATATCTGTAGGTGTTATTTTAGTAAAGGAGAAGGTACTTTGTGAAAAAGAGGTATTATTGAAATTATCAGTATAAGAAGAATCAGGTATTAAGTGAGAGCAGGCAGAAGAAAAAAGCTGACCAAATACTTGGACAATTGATAAAGAATCATGAATTATTATATTGCCATCTCTTATTTGATTAGGACAATTATCTCAAGTTTTTATTATGGTTTGTATAGTATTCCAAACTAGGATTTTTAACATTATTAGACTTACAAATTCTGCACTTGTATTGCAAAGTACACTTGTCTGCAAAATGTTTTCCCTTGACCTTTGAGATTTTTCAGGGAGCATGTCTGTCTACTACTTGAGTGAACTCAGAATGGAAAAAATCCCAGGCATCCTGAACATTGGATATTAATTGGTACCTATCCCAATTAATAGAGATTATATCATTAATAAATAGGTCTACATTCATTTTCTTATATTGTTTAATTTTCAGTAATTTTGGAGTCAAGTTCAGAATTTTAATCTTCCATACTCATAATAATAACTGAATGATCACTTTTTTATTTATTATTTATTAAATTCCAGCTTTAATAAATCTGTCCAAGTATCCAATCAAGTATTCAGTCAAGTAAAGACTGAGATGTTGGGGTGATTCAAGTGAGTTTCTTAATCAATTGTGTTAAATTTAGCTTTTCAACAGGGACAGAGGGAGGTCTATATATGTTTCCAGTAGTTATATATTTATTCAGATGAAAAATTATTTTAATAAAAAGGCAATCAAACTGTATAGGTTCAACTGTAGGTATAATTAACTCAGATATCAAGTATAATTGACTCAGGAACATATGTAGCCACCACACCACCAAACTTTAGAGTTCCTCTAAAGTTTGATTTCATTATCAGAGATTTTGCTACGAAGCCATGTTTCAGATAGTGTGATAATACTGGGATTATGCATGGGACTACCCATGCATGTAATAAATAAATTTTTGGTTAAAGACTTCTAATATTCAAATAAATAATTTTTAAACTTTTAATATTATCCAGTTTGAATGTAAAAATTCATAGGGATAACTACACTATTAAGGTATAAATTAAGAGCTAGGCAAATCCAAAAAACTAAGAGGGTTGTATGAGATTATAGTAATATAACAACAAAACAAGCACACAAAACAGATAAACAAAAACAAACAAAAAAACACAAACATTAACTCTGGCCCCGCAGCCCAAGCCATCCTAAGCCAAGGCATTAAGTCAATATAACAGAAAACATTAATAGTCCACACAAAGGTCAGTCTGCATCAGAAACAGAAAGAATGACAGTAACTCAACAAAATAAAACCAGCAACAATTTTGCAACAACTGAGTACAGCTGGGAATACAAGAGTATGTTTCTACAACAATCGGATACTAACTAGCAAATCAATTTATGGTAAATATATATTTCAACTCATGAGTCTTGTTCACTCATGATTTACACGTCTGTTCCTTGGGTCATGATGTTCTGTGCTTGCTCATGGTCTTCTCCTATCTTAACCTTGGACATTTCCTATATGGTCTTGCACGTGTCATCTTGCACAAACACATCAGTTTAAAGCCTGCTGAGTCCAACTTTTGTTTAGACTATAGAATGCACAGGCTGTCTTCATGCATGCAATAAACCATTACTTTTTATTATAATCTGGCTCTTCGTCTCTTGATTCTTCAGTCATCTTACTCAAGATGAATCAAGATGAGACTGCAGTATTTTTGTGGTCTTCCAGAAAGATATACAACAAATATAAGCAACCATGTTTGAAGTAATTTTTCATCATAACCATTAAAATATGTAAACTAAAAACAAGAAAATTCAATTCAATTCAATTTTATTTGTATAGTGCTTTTAACTATGGGCATTTTCACAAAGCAGATTTACAGAAATATATAAATTCTGGATATAAATTTTAAATTTATAAATTTATCCCTAATGAGCAAGCCAGAGGTGATGGTGGCAAGGAAAAACTCCTTGAGACGATATGAGGGAGAAACCTTGAGAGGAACCAGAGTCATCTGGGTGACACCAGATAGTGCAATTGTAAATAAATTCCCTTCTATAACTGTATACTATATATTATATGCCTTGAAACTCTACAAACAGCATTTTCAGTAGCTAAAGCACACACTGCTTTAAGCACATAAGGATTTGATGAGAGCACAGTGTGATACAGCATATTTGATGACTACTAGCTTTCTTTTATCATTTTTCATATTTCTGACTTTTTGCCACTTTATCGAATTATGCTTTTTAATATAAACAATCATGTTCATTTTTCATCATATCCATGTGAAAAAGTCATTTAACAGCAAGACATGCTGGTGCATGCATGCATTTGCTTGAAAAGTCAAGTTGAAAAGTTGGTTGTATCGCATTGACCCTGGTCTTGAAATCCTATAGGAAAAGATTTCTATCATATTTTGGAACCAATCCTAAACGAATCCTTCTGAACATCCTATAGGAATCCTACTGAACATTGTAGGAATACAAATTTAAGAGTCACTGTTTTTCTATATGTGTATTTTTGTTTGATAGTCAAGCAACAATAGCATCAGCTGAATGATTATGTTAAGCAAAGTTCCTAGTAGGAGGTATCTGCCAGTTCCTTTTCTCTTTATTGAGAGTGAAACAAGCATGGTAACTGGGTAACTGAGGCTATCAACTTTTGTCTGTGATGGCTGTTTGTGCCCCTGCCCCATTCTTTGAATTGAGGTGTGGACTTTTCTTTATCTCTATGATAAAGTGCCTGAGTTGTATAGATATGCTGATTGTTATGCTGATTGGATTAGGGCTGGTGAAACACCAGATTCTGGGGTGGGTTCATATGATAAGTGTGTACTTCCTTTGCATACTTTGTTTTGGTGTCACTTGTTTAGATTTGGTGACTGCAGCACAAAACTGCATGTTCTGAATCCTGCTGAAGATATTCCAGAGTCTCCTGGTATTCACTTCTGAGTTTCCAACAGTTTTACTGCCGTGACCCATATAGAACATCATGCCTGACATTGTTCCAGGCTGAACCTTTTCAGATCGACTACGATCTGGTGCATGGTCCTCTATCCAAAGAACCTCCACAGACCAGTATATTTGGCTATTCTCTGTCCTGCCAGAGAACAAGTGGCTGCAGGGTTCAGTTGTAACAGATCATCCTTAGTTAACAGATTAGTTATCCTCTGTTTTGCCAGAGAAGGTTTATCCTCTATTTAATCAGGAAAGGTTAACAGCAGTTACAGTGTGTGTTAACAAGTAGGTTTATTCTCTGTTGGTCAGGGAAGTGTTGGAAGTGTTCTTTGTGTCAGAAAGACATTACAAAATGTTTGAAAGGAATGCTAGACTAATTCCAACCACTGAGAAAGGTGGACTAGCTACTCCTGGACATGGACTCAATAGTCAGAGTCAGTCAGACTGAATTTAACCCAGAAATATGGTATTCATCAAGACAAGACTTGGTCTCTTGAAGAGTGCAACTTGTTGGGTGCATGTATTCGAAAGAAAAATATAAAAGGCATCATCTGCTGTCACAGAGAATTTAGTTTTGCTACAGCTGTAAAGTAATCTCAGCGTATTGCAGAATTCAAAGGGCAAAATAAAGAACTGTGTGCCAGAGTGTCCTACTTCACTAAGAAGTTGGGCCACAACAAATCCTCAACAAAAGCTGATGTGAGAAAACATCAGCAGCCAAGTAACATTTATCCTGATTTACAGTCTTTATTTAGACATGAGGGCAATGATGTGTCTGATCATGACACTGATGGATTTATTGACTGATAACAGTTAGTGGTGAAGAAGTGTGTGAAGCAAGGAGAAAAGCTCAGGGTGGCATTGAAGAGGTTGAAAATGTTCCATTGCTCAGATACAAACAGTTAAAGTTCTTGGTCCTGAGGCAATAGAGAGGTTTGCTCAGAATTTTCCATCAGCACGTGATAGTTTTTCTGAGTTTAGGCGTGCACTGGCAAAAAAAAAATGTAGCTGTATGACATGTTACTTGTCAAAATCACTCAGATTTTAACCAAGTCAGAGTACAATAGTTTTGCAACTGCTGTTGATACTTCTGGAATCCAGTGTGCCAATAAAGATGATTTGTGAGAGGGAATTCTAAGAGTACTAAAAGAATCTTACTGGACCAAAGGTTCACTAGTTGTGAGCAAAATAAGGAAGAAACTTTTTGTGAGAAGATTCTAATTAAAACTAACAGCACATTTAACTCTCCAATATGGCCAATCAAGAAAGCTAATGGAACATGGTGACTCATCGTTGACTACAGAGCAACCAACAAACACATAAATACGATTACTCCTTTAGTTGCAAATCCTTCCACAATTTGTAATGGTTTGCCTTTAGACTGTAAAGTGTTCTCAGTAATTGATATGTCCAGTGTTTTTTTTAAATCTGTACCTCTACACAAGGATAGCCAGGCTTAGTTAGCCTTCGCAATTGACAATGAGCAATATCTGTGGGCATGTTTACCACAGGGATTTCAAAATTCCTCAACCATTTACCATCAGGATGTCCAGCATGACCTGTCTGATCCAAAGTGTCCAGTCAAACAGTCTACTGTCATGTCGATGGCATTTTGATTGCCTCAACAGATAATGAGGTACATAAATCCAAACTATCAGCTTTGTTGGACTATCTTCATAAAAGAAGGCATAAAGCCAGTTTTCACAAAGCCCACATTGCTAAAAACCAGGTCATTTGTCTAGGGCAAGCTGTTGGTGCAGGAGATAGATCAATAACTCCAGATAGAGCAGCTTGAGTAAAGACAGTACCTCCACCCCCTACCATCAAAGCACTATGTTCATTCTTAGGCAGGACAGGATATTGTAGGCCCTTAGGATTGAAGATTATGCCTGACTTGCTCAGCCATTCTATGTTTTTTGAAGGGCCCTGTTAAAGTTTCTGATTCTTCATTCAATGTCTTGAAAGAAGGATTATGTCAAGCACCAGCACTAGGCATCTCACAGGCTGATTGTACTTTTGTGTTGTGTGTTCACAAGCATCAGGTCAAGTAGAAGAGGCAAACAAGACAATCAAAATGAGGCTCAGCAAAATGCATCAGGAAGGCATACCATGGGTTGAAGCACTTCCAGCGGTACTGTGTAGCATGAGAGCATCTCCTAACTGGACTGTT